>CM067323.1:43690000-44290000 GCA_034376525.1 Nicotiana benthamiana
GGATGCCCTCACAAAGACGGCCAGGCTGTGGCCTCAGTTGTCAAATTGGATATCTGCCTGATAATCTTGTTAATAAATGGCCATACCATTTATTAATCACAAATAGGCTTTAATAAATGCGTTGATCTCATTTATTATCATGAGGTCAAGTTTTTCCCCATACACAATTCTGATATGTGGTGCAGGTACCTTTGTACATAGCTCAATTGATGGGATTGATTTTGGCTAGTGGAACTCTGGCTCTACTATAAAAGTATACGCTTATATTAAATACTTAGAAATAATTCAAACTTTAAACTCTTTCATTTTACCCATTTAACTTTAATGAGAAGTTTTTATAGTCACACAAATATCATGGCCCCACAAACTTTTTACCGCTTAAGCTTTTAAGACCATAAGTTCCTAAAATCTTTTTTTTCTTAAACTCTGTGTCGAGTCAAACTACCTCATTTAATATGAAATGGAGGGAGTACTAGTATATTTTAAAGAAAAGAGTAATGAAATAATATGAGTAGTAAGGGTGTGTTTGTTATGAAGCATTATATCCATTATCAACTTATTTTCCTTCAATTTCAATTAAACGATTTTCATGAGTGGAAAATATTTTTCGAAACTATTTTTCAATACACTCCCCCCACCAAACCACTACCCCCAATCCACTCCGGACATCCCCTGTCGCTAACCCATGTAGGCCCACCCAAGCACCCGCACCCCGCCTCCCCAGCCCTCGCTAGTACTCCTAACTATAGGTGGCTAACGGGCCGTGTTGAACCGGGACCGGACCAGCCCATACCGGTTTAAACCGGGACCAGATCGACCCGGTTAGTAGGGGCCAGGTGGCTGGGTTCGTGGGGGGGGAGGGGTTTGTTTCGTGCACTTTTTTTTAACTGGTAATCGGACCGGTTGGGCCCTGTCCGGATGAACAGTAGAAGGTACCAATTAAACCGGCCTGGACCAGCCCGGTACCAATAGAATTTTTTTATTTTAATTTCTGACGTCGTGGAGCCCATAAGACCGTTGGCAACGGTCAGAAAAGTTTCATATCCGTTGGCCAACAGATTTCTTTGCAAAATTGGCCATTTTTTATTTTATTTTTTTGTATTTAATAATTTGCAATATTAACCCTTCTAAAAATCTATAAATACCCCCCTCTTCTTCATTTATTCATTGAAAATTCTTGTCTCAATCTCAATTCTCAATTTCTTTCTTCCCTTCAATTTGCAAGATTTCATATTCTAATTTTATAATTTTTATTTGGCTCTCTTTTCTTGAATTTAATTTATCGGAAATTGTCATTTGGAATTCGAAGTTTGGATTTCAAAGTTGATATACTTGCTTGACGTTTGATCGTGGTAACACCGAAATTGCGTAATCAAGTGCTCAATTTATTGTCGAATTCGGTGCACTCCCTCCAACTATTTCTCTTATTTAATATTTTAATTGCATATTTAATTTTATCTTATACTTTAATTTTTACAATATGTTTAGTGCTGCTAAAAGAGCGTGTAGAAAAGTTACTGGTAGGGATGGAGTTTTAAATCCTTCTATTAAAAGTTACTTAATTGGTGCAGTTTTAAATCCTTCTATTAAAATGTTTGATTGTCACCCATTAATGAATGTTTTATATACTTATATGGAGATTGGAGAAACTGAAACCCCAAATTTATATGTTTCTATGAACAAGCTAAATGAATATTTACAACAACTGTATAATTATTATACAAATAAATGTGATAATGCTGCTTGTGCTTCTGGAAATGTTAATCCCGCTATGCAATGTAGCACTTATGCTACTGTGGATGATGAAGAAGGCCTTGATAGTTTTAATATTTTTTCTATTTCTAACACTCAAACCAGTAGCAGGAATATTGATGAACTTTAATTCTACTTGCAGAAGAAAAAGGAGCCTCGCACAAAGGAATTTTCATCGTTGGGATGGTGGCATGAAAATGGAAAGCAATTTCCTGTTCTTTTCGCTATGGCTCGGGACCTGCTGAATGTGTCAATTTCTACTATTGTATCGGAGAGTGCATTTAGCCAAGCAAGACAACAACTTGAAGACACCCGCCACTCATTGGGAAGCAATGCTTTGGATATTTTAGTATGTTTCAGAGATTGGATTAGATCGGAACGAAGAAATCAAGGAAAGGAAGATGTTGATAGCCCAGAAGACAAGGAACTTGGAGATATATTAACACATGGAAACCCATCCGAATTTAACACGCCAGAAGAAGGTCAATCGGTTCATATTGATGATGATGAATTTGCTAGGGCGATGCAAAACATTTGAAATTACTACTTTGCTAGTTTACTTGTTAGAAAAATGTAAGCATTTCATTTTGTAATTTCCAAGTTGAAATTAAGAAAGTAGCACTTGCAATAAGTGCAATTTTTTTCCCATATTACTTATACTCTTTTAATTATTACAAAGTATTAATATAACTTACAATATTTATACTATAGAAAATTCCAAAAAAAAAAATAAAAATACACTAAACCCAGTCTGGCCCGGCCCCCTCAACTCGTAACCCTTATGGTTTAATTTTTTCCTGAATTAACCCGGCCCGCTAGAAATCGTTACTGTGCAAAACCAGCCCGGCCCGGCCCGAAACCCAGACGGATCAATAAAATTTGGTCCCGCCCGGCCCGGCTCACTCCTTAAACAAGCTTACTTCTAACCCAGCCAACCACCTTCATCCTTTGCCTTCAACTTTGAACCATGGACCCCCTAATCCTCCTGAACCCCAACCTCCCCCCACCCCCGCCGAGTCTTTGAGCCCCGAACCCCCCTCTTCTGCACCCACTCAGTCCGTCCATTCCTATAGGGTTTGCCTAGAATATATTTATATGTAATGCTCTAAGTGTATTTTCTGCTTACTAATCAAACATCAGAAAATAAACTCTTATATTTTCTTGCGGGAAAAACATTTTTCTTTGGTACCAACACAATCCTAAATTTACCTAATTGTCAACAGCGAATGAAAGGAAACTATCACCCCAAAAACTTGGAGATAAAATGGGAATGGGGTGAAGTGTTTCTTCTGGGTAGTGCAGTACAGTATCAGTGACTGCAGCTAAGGCCATTTGTACTCGCAAGAAATAGGCTAATTTAGTAGCCTTTTGTTTAATTTCTTGTGGAGTCAAATTCTCACTTGGTACGAGTCAAGGGCTGGACCTCTGGCCTCGGATGTCCTCTTTAACTTTTATTCTGACGGATTGAATATCATTTTTATAAAGAATCGAAAGAAAACGTTACGAATTTTTCTCGAAAATACCTAACGAAAAATATAGACTATTCCTTCCTTTCTATCAAATCGATAACAATTATTATATACATTCAAAAAAAATTATGCACCACAAATAAGAGCTAATAAAGATACCCGCAAGATCGATCTATATCAAGGTAACTTGTTTCCAGCCATCAAAGTAGACTGGTTATCGACAGTCCAAATCCAGAAAAACAAGAAGTTAGAGAACAAAATAGCGCACACATCAATTTCGTAGAACTAAGACTTTATGTCATTTATTGTCTCTTTTTAAGTTGAAAGTGGAGAAGTCGGATAAGTTCTTTTAGCCATTTTCTTTTTTAGATTTAACTTTTATGTCCCCCTTTGGTATATTATTTGAGTGCTATCAATAAACAAGATAGGGGATCTATAACCCTTAAAACTGTTTCTGCACTATAGCCGTCAGCAATAGCATCACGTGGTGTTAATTACCAAAAATGCTATTGACGAGACGATATTAAGGTTATTCTTGAATAAAGACGATAAAGTTTTGGTCTGAACAGTTCCTTTTTATTGTATTTTAATGCATCTCATTGTATTCTATGTATTTTATTATCTTTTTTTCATTAGATTTCAATGTATCTCGCTGTATTTCATGTATTTCATTATTCATTATCTCGCTATATTCCATGGATGTATTCATACTTTTTAATTAATATAATTTATATATTTAGATGTATTTATGTATTCGAATTTATAATTGAGTTTGTTGAGTTATATTAGGATCTATTATGTTAATTGATTCATTTTCCGTTTAAAAACAGTGTAATCCTTTGTTTTACGCCATAAATACAGTCGAATACAATAATCTGTCAAACTGTAATCTCATATTTCACGCCGTAAATATAGTCGAATACATCCGAATACAAAAATCTGTCTAAATATAATCCCATGTTTCACTCCTAGAAATACTACTATATTCATGAATACAGTAGCTTAAACACATCGAATACATTCTAAAAATATAAAAACAAAACTACGACAAGTAATATAGTAAATGGTAGCTACAGCTAGCTAATAACCACTAAAAGATAGTGATTTATGAAAATTTCTCATTTTTATACTATCATATTAAGTTGCTTACTTTTTATAACAAGCCTCATCTACGTGAAAAATAGAGTAATAACTTGAGCCAAAAGTATTAAAAAAAATCTCCTTTTTACTAGTGTATATAACATAATTAACCCGCAAATAAGAGCTAATAAAGATACCCACAAGATCGATCTATATCATGGAGACTTGTTTCCAGCCATCAAAGTAGACAGGTTATCGACAGTTCAAATCCACAAAGCAAGAATTTAGAGAACAAATTAGTGCACACGTGACTAGTAAAAAAGAAGTAGTTTACTACAGCTCTAAAGTCAAGTAAGGCAACAGGATACCTGCTGCCACAAGAATTTCAAAAGAGAAATAATTAATTAAGGTTGTTTGCATACTACTGAGAAATTAGACTCTCATCACAACTATGAATACCCATACATTCTTTTCCATTTGGATCATCGCTTAGCTTCTTCAGTTCTCTGCACCAAGAAATAAAATTGTTTAGTTCAAAGTTCTCACACACTTTATAAGCATAAATCAATCGAAATCAACAGAGAGTCAATCATAGCAAATAGTAATAAATCAATAAGCCAAATGAATAAAAATACAAGAGACAACAGTTGATGATTAAGGGGAAGAGGAGGGAGATCTATTATTAATGATATTGGTAGGTTTGCCTCTCCATGGGGAGGTTCAGAGCCTTACAATGATGTGTATTCTCTTCCCTTGGAAGTAAGTATCAAGAGAGAGAAGAAACAACCCCCCTTTTAGGGTTCTGTCTCTTAGTATTTATAGGTATGAGACCTGCCAGCTGGCACCAAGTGGTTGAGACCATGTTGAGAGGACGCCTTCGTAAGGACGGCCAGGCCGTTACCTTAGTTGTCGAATCAGATAACTTCCCGAGAGTATTACCAATGGACGGTCGTACCGTTTATCAGTCACGAATGGGCTTTAATAAGTGCGTCCATTCCGTTAATTAACACGGAGTCAGGTTTTGACCCATACAGATAGTCCCTTCGCTTATTAAGATCGGGATCCGACCGAGCTCGATGAGCGGACGTTGCTGATAGTCGTTACAGTCGTTCTTCAAAGGTGGACATAGTCGCTTATTCTGTGAGGATGGCCGTATCCACTTATTCTGTGAAGATGGCCGTAGCCATTTATCCTTTGGAGATGGCCGTAGCCATTTATTCTTTGGAGATGTCCTTAACCATTTATTCTTTGGGGATGGCCGTAGTCATTTATCCTTTGGAGATGGCCATAGCCATTTATATTTTAGAGATGGTCGTAGCCTTTTATATTTTAGAGTTGGCCGTAGCCTTATATTTTGTAGATGGCCGTAGCCATTTATATTTTAGAGATTGCCTTAGCCTTTTATATTTTGGAGATGGCCGTAGTCATTTATATTTTAGAGATGGCCGTAGCCTTTTGGCACGGACATTCCTTGACTGCAATGGAGTTGTTTATTAAGTGAGTTCATAGCTGACGACCGTAGTCGTAATCTTTTGTTTAGTTTCCGTGTGAGCGACTGGCCATAGACGTTAGCATATCTGAGATGGTCGTGGCCACTTATTTGCGCGTACTCTTCTCTAGGTAGGAATCCTTTGTCGCCTTATTGTCAAGGGATGTCAATAGCTTGTTGTTTTGAGGTGGCCATAGCAGTTCTTATTTTGGCAATGGGCGTAGCTGTTTTGTATTCAGGAAAAGGCCGTGGCTGTTATCATTTTAGAGATGGATGCAATCAATACTTCTTTTGGAGGCGGCCGTGGCCAGCATTACTTTTGAGGATGGCCGTAGCCACTAATGGTTTGGGGACGGCCGTAGCCCGTTACACATGACTGGGGAAGATGTGATCGTGCTTACCGCGTATATGGAAGGCGTCACATGCACGGTGACGCACGGGGCATACTTTTGGTATCTTGGTGCCATTACAACCATTTCATGGGCGACGTGCTGATTGCCGGTTGAACGACCGTTCCATGATATCTATCATAATGATGCCCATTACTCTAGGCCTGAACCGTTTTGCGGTTGGTCAGGTAGTAATGGTGACCTTAGGGATTCATGAGAGTCATTTATGCTTCGTCTATAAATAATGGGTTGTATCGTTTGGTTCTTACTTTTCCGATTTTAGCTTAAGTGAAGTTCTGAGAGATACAGCTCTTCTTGTTATCAGCCTGATCTGTCTTTTGCTCCTTGTCACTTTGTTCTTTGTCTCTTATTGTCAGATTTTCGTCTTCTCTCGCTTTTCCAGTGAACTTTGCTTACTTTATTCTGTTATATCAACAATGGTGAGCAGCTCTCATTCAGAGATTGCTCCGATGGTGGCTGCAGCGGCTGAGGATCCATCTACGATGGTGAGAACCACCGACCCGACGAATATTGACCGGCCTCCATCAGTGACTGACATTCTTTCTCTGCCCGGTGGTCCGGCAGCCGATTTCTCCAATCCCCAGGGGGAGGACCAAGTGTATGAGGCTCCATTGATGGGGGAAGTTGGCATCGCCCAACTGAAGGACCAGTGTGATATTCCCCGCTTTACCGGCATCTTCCTTGCTAGGAGCGGCAACAGGGTACACGTCGACCGCGGAGGGTATTGCGTCTGTTACGCCTATCCTTTCAATCTAGGATTCTGACTTCCTCTCCCAATGTTGGTAGTGGACTTCTGCCGCTACTGCAGGGTGTGCCCCAGTCAGCTCGTCCCTTCCTGCTATAAGTTATTGGCGTTGTTGATCAATATGCGGAGCTGGTGCGGAGAGAGATTACTCTTGGGTACGTGCTAACTCTGTATGCCCCTCAAAGGGTACGTGGCACCATTATTCGATTGGTCGCTCATAGGGTCAACGACTTAACTGCGGAGCTTGATGATGATGTCGATACCCGTCCTTACGATCACTTTTTCTACATTAGGACTGAGCACCTGGTGGCTTGTGCTACTGACTTCCCGGGGGGAGTGGAACCATGCACGTAAGTTTCTTTTACGCCGGTCTTGATCACGTACTGATCTTCTTCTTGTGCCGTAGCGGGGAGTGTGCCACCGACGTTGTTTTCTGGCATCCGCGAGTGGGTCGAGGCCGTGCTCCCTGCTACAGCGGGGATTTACACGTGGGCATCTTTCTGGGAGATCCATGGTCGTAGGCCGGCCGCTGGTAAGAATCTGACTTGCCGCATTGTTCTTCTTTCATAGTTCATATCCTCTTTTCCCTGACCTTTCCTCCTTTGCTGGCTAGAACGGCCACATCGCAGGAGGGCTCCTCAACTTGCTTTCCGCAGGCTGAGGGTGACTGCCCGCTTGATTACAATGTCAGCGCCTCACCCAGTTCAAAGGACGGCCTCAGGGGAATCTTCGGCGGCTCACTCTCCGGTACGGCCCGTACCTCGAGTTGAAGAATCCCCAAGGGTTGTGCGTTCCAGGGCGAAATTGCCATCAAATGGATATGAGGAAGAAGATGGGAGGTTGCTGGCTCGGCGCAGGGTGGCATTTACCCCGGTCCTTCCGGTGGTGATTAGTTTGGATTCTTCGCCATCGGAAGTGGAGGGGGATACAGAGGACCTTGCGCAGGAGGACGAGAACTCAGTGGGGTTTCCCCGGTTGGCTCGGGCCAAGGTGACACAGTCGCTTCGGCGATTCAAATTTCAGTTCCTGCTGCTGAGAGGGAAGGTAGTTCCTCAGCAGCTATTTTGGCGGAGGATACAGGAGCTGATATTTTGGAGAATGCGGGTGCTTCAACGTCCCAGACAGCGGAGGCCTCGACTTCCAGGGCGGCGGAAGAATGGGGTGCCTTAGGAGATGGAGACCATTCAGAGTCTGACATGGACCCTGAGGACATCCTCTTGTTTTAATAGGGTTACACCCGCCCAGTGGTGCAGGCCGAAGGGGATTACCGTTATTTGGGGATCCATAATGACCTGAACTTACTGCTCGATGAGGAGAATCTGGTGATGCTGTTCGGGGTTCTGTGCTCGGAGATGGAGAGCGCGTCCTTGAGGGGCATCTCAGACATCGGGTTGATGGGAAAGGTGGCCTCTCTAAGTATAAAGGTACGCCTGATGCCCTGATCTGTTTCTTTCCTTAGTACGTCTTCTTGTATTAACTGTTGCTTTGTTCGATTTAGAAATTTTTACTGGAGGTGGAGAGTATTCGGCGGGCCAACGTCCGCTCAGCGGTCTTTGTGTGGTTGTTGGAGAAGTACCGCCTCTATCGGAACCGGTGCCGTGACCTGTGTGAAAGCCTCAGGAACGACCCGCGAACCAGGAGCTGGTAGAAGAGTTGGCGAGGAGAGAGCTTCACATGTAGAAGACCCTTAACAGGGTGAACACTCTTGAGGGGCAATTCCGTCAAAGTAACGAGGAGACGGACGTTGAAAGGAGGGAGGCCGCTGAGAGGTAGCGTCAAACCCGGGCTGCGGCAGCAGAGGCCGCAAAAGATTCGACTAGGCAGGTGGCTGCCCTAGAGACGAAGAATGCTGCTTTGAGGAAGCAAGCAGAGGATGCCCTGGAGAGGGTCGAAATGCTGCAGGCGGCCAATCGCGCCCAAGAAAGGGAACATGGACTGGAGAGGGCCGCTTCCACTTTCCAAGAGAGAGCGTTGGAAGGGCGCATTACTATTTGTGAGCAGGACGCCCATGCTGTAGCGGACCGGATCGCGAACCACTAGAAGCGGAGGAACAGCGGCTGAGGAATCAGGCCGCTTCTTTCGGTCTTGCTCGTGAGCTCTTAACATACGTTGAGGCCTAGCTTGACGTGTACAGGTGGCTATCGGAAGCCGACGTTGTGCCTGAGACCGATGAAGAGGCACGCCAGAAAGCTCGTGAAGCACGCCTGGACTGCGGCTTTGATCTGTCCACGCCCTGGGGTGATGATGGCACCGAGGGCGCTGACAACGTTGAAGAGGGCGCTGGGGGCGCTGAGTGAACAGATGAAAAGATTTGCAATATCTGTTTAATTTTTATCCAATTTTTCTCTTCTATTATTTGGTGCCATTTGGCTGTTTTCTTTTTTCTTCGCCGGCCTTGGGCTAGTGTAATTGGGGGTGACCCCGTGTAAATATTGTAAATATGCCTCCTTCCTTTCTTTTGTTTTATATCAATTTTGTGCATTTCTTTTTTTTTTCTCGTTTTAGATGGCCTTGCCTTAGAGTTTCTCTAGTGAGCATGTTAATAGTTAGGTGATTTCGACCATTGTTTAATCGATCCTTTGTCTTAAAGGGCAATTGGTGAAGATGGCCTTGACCGCAGATAGACGCTTTTGGTTGTCACCTTCCCCCGCTTGGCGGGAGTTGGTTATAGATGCGTTTGGGCAGTGGCGGCACATAGCCTTAGTCCCAGTTCGGGCTTAGTCGAACTAATGGACGTGGTAATGAAAATCATAGCCTTGTAGTTTGACTTGGGTGGAACTCTACGCGGGTCGAAATTTTAGCTTTGAGTCGGTCGTACTTACTTGAATGGTGGGGGCATTTAGCCTCGCCTAATTGCGGCGCGGATCATGGCCGTGGGGACGTATGTTCTGGGATTTGATTCGTCCATGGTTTAGTTTGTGACTTTCGTGTCGAAGACGTGTGGCTTGAGTCCTAGTTAACACGTAGTTGAATTTTTGGTGAGGGCTCATAGCCTGAACTGCGGTTCAACCGTAGTTGAACCTTTGCAACTTTCGGAGTCGAAGGCGCATAGCCTGAGTCCAGGTTCAACTGTAGTTGAACCTTAGCAATTTTTGAAGTCGAAGGCGCATAGCCTAAGTCCCGGTTCAACCGTAGTTGAACCTTAGTAATTTTTGAAGTCGAAGGCGCATAGCATGAGTCCCGGTTCAACCGTAGTAGAACCTTAGTAATTTTTGAAGTTGAAGGCGCGTAGTCTGAGTCCCGGTTCAACCGTAGTTGAACCTTAGTAATTTTTGAAGTTGAAGGCGTGTAGTCTGAGTCCTGGTTCAACCGTAGTTGAACCATAGTAATTTTTGAAGTCGAAGGCCCATAGCCTGAGTCCCGGTTCAACCGTAGTTGAACCTTAGTAGCTTTTGAAGTTGAAGACACATAGCCTGAGTCCCGGTTCAACCGTAGTTGAATCTTAGTAATTTTTGAAGTCGGAGGCGCATAGCCTGAGTTCCGGTTCAACCGTAGTTGAACCTTAGTAATTTTTTAAGTCGAAGGCGCATAGCCTGAGTCCCGGTTTAACTGTAGTTGGACCTTTTATTTTCCCGCATAACCCGCTTCGTGTTGGGGGTTGGGATTTGCTCCTGGTTCCAGATCTTGGCTAATTGGTGCTTGTAGTTTTTTTTGACTGGCTTACGCTGCTTACCCCGTTATTGATCTTGGTTCGAGATATTTTTATGCTTTCCTCCTTTTTGGCAGGATCCCGAGTGAGAGGGGGGGAGGTACCTTATGCACATTTTCCCATAGGGATGGGGGATCTGCTTCTTCTTCTACTTCTCTTTGCTCGGAGACGCAGGGATGTGGAAGCAAGCTCATGTCGAGGCTTTTGGCTTCCTTCGATCCGACACGCTGCTTTGGCTCGCTTGAGCTAGGTTGCTTTCTTTCCTTTTTTGGCATAAGGATAAACTACGCGATTCTACTATGAAAACCCCACAGACGGGGCCAAATTGTTTAGCGCAAAGTTCTCACATACTTTATAAGCATAAATTAATCGAAATCAACAGAGGGAAAATCATAGAATATCGTAATAAATCAATAATCCAAATGAATAAAAATGCAAGAGACAACAATTGATGATTAAGGGGAAGATGATGTAGATCTATTATTAATGATATTGGTCGGTCTGCCTCTCCATGGAGATGTTCATTGCCTTACAATGATGTGTATTCTCTTCCCTTGGAAGTAAGTATCAAGAGAGAGACCCTAGCTCTTTATCTTGCTTTTAATTTCCCCTAGCTTATTTCCAATTTTCTAGAAAAGACCCAAGCGGCCCTCATTAACAACGATGAGCAGATTGTTCGTCCAGTTGCCAATTTCTCTCCAAGTATTTGGGGTGATAGTTTCCATTCATTCTCTGTTGATATCCTCTGTTCGTGTTCAATGGAGAGGTCAGCCTCCTGAGGCTTCAACCTGGAAGTCCGAGTCTGATATGCGGAGTCGTTATCCCCATCTACTTCCCGATTCAGGTACGTCCTTCTTATGTCCGTTCGAGGACGAACGGTTCTTTTAGGGGTGGATAATGTGACGACCAAAAGGGTCATCACTTGTTTTCTTATCCATACCGAGCTTTCGAGGCCTTGAAAACCTCATTTATAGTTGCCTCGATTTGCATGCAGATTCCGCTGTATTTACATTAATACTGATAAATTGTTAAAAGAAAGATTTTTATAATGAACAAGGTAGATAAGAATTTGCTAGCCTAGCTCCTATTAGTAGGCTCCATCACAACTCCCAAGAATGAAAATCTAGGTCGTGACAAGTTGGCTCAGTTCAATAAATGAGCAAATCAATGACAAGTCCAGCAACTTGGGCGAGACAAAAAGTTTTGGCTCAAATTACCACATCTATGCACAAATCAAGCTATATTGTGATGGTATAGAGATATTGTCCCCCTCATATTTTTTTTACTACGTCCGTTTGGCCATAAAATAAATTTCATTTCTTTTTTAAAATTATTATTTGGGCATGTAAATTTCAAACTTTGTTTGAAGTTAAACTTCGAAATTTTTTTCGAAGTTGAAAAGCTCCAAAAATTATTTTTCAAAAATTTATTTCACTCACAAAAAATTTAAAACAGTTCCAAATTATATTCATGTCCAAACCTAACTCTAATTTTCATATACCATTTTTACTTGAACTTTTTTTATCATTTTTTTTTCAAAATTTCACAATACTTATATTCAAGCTCCCACTTAGTTTAGTGATGTTCCTACAATCATTAGAGACTTAGATGAAGAGACATAATATATGTTTTTTTCATCCAGTATCCGGTACCCGTATTAGAGCCCGACTATATTCAGATTCGCACCTGGTAGGGCTCTATTCAGGGTGTAGGGCTCCCTACTAGTGGCGACGCTAGAAATTTCTCCAAGGGTGTTCAAATTTAAGTAAATAAATAAATAAAAATATACGACGAAGGATATTCAATATGTGTTGTATACCTCTAAAATGTAATATATTACCTATGTACAGAGTGTAAATCATGTGGCTTCGTCACTGCTCTCTACGAACAATTTTTCCATACTCAGGGCAAACTCAAAATATTCATTGCACCACATTATTTGTGGGTGATATAATATATGTTACTTCAATATATATAGATAGATAGAAAAGGTTTAAATCTAATGTTTGTCAAGTTAAGGTGATAAGTGAAGATCTTTTATGTTCAAGTGGTGATCGAGTTTGTGTCGAATATTTTACAAATGTTGATCTACGTTACTGTGATGGTAATATACATGCAAGATTCCTATATCAAGGAGACTTGTTTCCAGCCATCAAAGTCTGAGGCGGATTCAGGATATGAAGATTATGAATTCCTGTCATAATTTTAAATTAATATGCAATAATAATTGATTTTCAGATAGATTTTTACTAATATTTAGTGAATTTTTTAATATAAATACAAGGTTTACGCAAGAGTTACTGAGTTCCCAAAAATCCGTATCCCCTTCTCTACATCCGCCCCTGATCAAAGTAGACAGGTTATCGACAGTCCAAATCCCACAATGCAAGAAGTTAGAGAACAAAATAGTGCACACATCAATTTCATAATACTACTCCCTCGTTCCAATTTATGTGTATATGTTTGACGGTGTATGTAGTTTAAAAAAATAAAAAATTTTGGAATTTATGGTCCTAAATAAGTTCAAATAGGACCCAAAGTATTTGTATGGTTTTAAAAACTTCTCATTAAGTATAAAGTTATAAGTTTAAACTAAATTGTTATTAAATTTAGAAAGAATTTATTCTTTTTAAAACGAATCAAAAAGAAAATAGATTCATGAGAACAGAGGGAGCAGGATTTTAAGTCATATATTATCTCTTTCTAAATTGAAGTGGAAAAGTTGGGTAATTAAGGAAGCATTGGATCAAGACAGACGCCACTAAGGAAAGAAGGAGGCAATAGGAATAAAAAAGGAAAAGGGCACGTTGCTAACAAGTTTTTTGACACTGTCATATTAAGTTGCCTAACATTTTATAACAAGCCTCATTTAGTGACCTAAAAAACAGAGTAATAACTTGAGTCACTAGTATAAACTGTTTTTTTATACTGATAGTGTATATAATTTAATCAAAGGTACTGTATAACATGTACTTTTAATATTGTGCTTTTACCATGTTATTGATCTCGAGTATCCTGCAGTAGCTATTTTCTTTTGAAGGTTTAGATTTTACGTCCCCTCCGGTGTATTATTTGAGTGATATCAATATACAAGATAGAGGGTCTTTGCCAAACCCCCACCACCTCGGGAGGTGAAAGCCTGGGTGGATGGATTTAATTTAAAATATATATATTATTTACTCTCCCATGACTAGTAAAAAAGAAGTTTACAAGACTCTATAGTCAAGTAAGGCTATTCAAAAGAGAAATAATTATTTAAGGTTGTTTGCATACTATTGAAAAAGACTCTCATCACTATAAATACCCATACATTCTTTTCCATTCGATCTCATCACTTAGCTTGTTCAGTTCTCTGCGCCAAGAAATAAAAGATAAAAGCAAAACAAAGAGGGAAAAAACCCTAGCTCTTTATCTTGCTTTTAATTTCCACTAGCTTATATCCAGTTTTCTGGAAATGACCCAAGCTGCCCTCATTAACAACGATGAGCAGATTGTTCGCCCAGTTTCCAATTTATCTCCAAGTCTTTGGGGTGATAGATTCCACTCATTCTCTGTTGACAATCAGGTATTTATAAAATATTCTCTATTAGTTAGTTAGTGATATCAGACAAGAGGGGTTGCTCTGATGGTAAGCAACTCACACTTCCAACCGAGAGGTTGTGAGTTCGAGTGTCCCCAAGAGCAAGATGGAAGTTCTTGGAGGGAAGGATGTCGGGGGTCTATTTGAAAACAGCCTCTCTACCCAAGGATAGGGGTAAGGTCTGCATACATGCTACCCTACTCATACCCCACTAAGTGGGATTATACTGGGTTGTTGTTGCTGCTAGTTAGTTAGTGATATCAAATTATATTATGCATAGTTTTTTTTAAGTTGAACATATATAAAAAAAGTTGCATGGACTTAATAAATACATATACAGGTGGCAGAAAAATATGATCAAGAGATTGAACATTGAAGGAGGAAACAAGGAGTATGTTGGAAGCACTTGTGAAAGATCATTGGCCGAAAAGCTGAATCTGATAGACACTGTTGAGCGCCTTGGCTTAGCTTATCATTTTGAGAAACAAATAGCAGACATGTTGGATCAGATTTATAATGCAGATCCAACCTGTGAAGGTCACGAGTACCATGATTTGTACATTTGTACCCTTCAATTTCGAATGTTCAGACAACATGGTTACAATATCTCCCCAAGTAGGTCCATTAAATATATACTCATATGATGCACCCTTTTTTAAGTTTGTTTGTTGTATATCTTTAATTTTTTCTTACACCAAATTTTCCGACTTTTGCTGCATGAAAAACTAATCTTTTGTTTTTACTCATGATCTAGAAATTTTCAGCAGATTCCAAGATGCAAACGGCAAATTCAAGGAGTCTCATAGTACTGATGCAAAGGGTCTATTGAGCTTATACGAAGCTTCACATGTAAGGACTCATGAAGAGGGTATTTTGGAAGAGGCGCTTGTTGTTTCCACTGCTCATCTTGAATCTGCAGCTCCATATTTGAAGTCGCCTCTGAATAAGCAAGTGACGCATGCCCTTGAGCAGTCTCTGCATAAAAGCATTCCAAGAGTCGAGACGCGCTACTTCATCTCTATCTATGAAGAGGAGGAACTGAAAAATGATGTCCTACTTCGATTTGCTAAATTGGATTATAACTTACTTCAGATGTTGCATAAACAAGAACTCAGCGAAGTATCAAGGTACAATGATGTTTTACGTAAAAAGAATATATATATAAATTATTTGTTCGCAATATTCTAATGTTGGCACCTACTTATTTTGTAGGTGGTGGAAAGATTTGGATTTTGTGACGAGACTTCCATATGCTAGGGATAGAGCAGTTGAATGCTACTTTTGGACGATGGGGGTGTATGCCGAACCTCAGTATTCTCAGGCTCGTGTCATGCTGGCTAAGACTATAGCAATGATTTCGATAGTAGATGACACATTCGATGCTTATGGCATTGTAAAAGAACTTGAGGTCTATACTGATGCCATACAGAGGTAAAATCTTTTATCCCCACAGTTAATGAATTCATTATATGGTTTCTTAAATGAGAAACTTACTATATCTTTAATTTCTCATGTATTAGGTGGGATATTAGTCAAATTGATCGACTCCCAGATTACATGAAAATCAGTTTTAAGGCTCTTATAGACCTTTATGAAGATTATGAAAAGGAATTGTCAAAAGACGGTAGATCCAACGTTGTCCACTATGCGAAAGAAAGAGTATGACTTGCTGATTTATAATGTTTTATTTTTAAAATCACCTGTATTATATTTACCTTATTTTTCTTTATAATCAGATTTATTATTGGAATATTTTATTTGTTATGAAATAATATAAGAACAAGAACAATATAGAGAAAAGTAGAGAGAGGAGTATTCTTATTGATACTTTGGGATGATTTACAATGGGAGAGAACCCCTTTATTTATAGGGAGGTGGTGACTTAGCCACCAAGTAGTAAACCCTAGAATCTCTCTAAATATAGACATTCACCTTAATTAGAGTTCTATTTATAACACTCCCCCTTGAATGTCTATTCAATAATGTGCCTCGTTAAAACCTTAACTAAAACAAAATCCAATGGGAAAAAATTAAAGAAAAGGAAAAAGAGTACACATGTTTGAATATGCGCCTATTGGTTGCTTCGTTAAAAACCTTGCAAGGAAAACCCAGTGGGACAAAACCTTGTAAGGGAAAAAGAGAGCAACGCGCATTAACTCCCCCTGAAAAAAGCATCAATTCACATCCTTGAGCATTTGCATTCCAATCTTGTGCACCATCTTCAAAACGATCTTTTGTAGAGATTTGATAAATAAATCAGCCATAAATATTCCGCACCTTGAAATTATCATTCTTGATAGATATGAACATCTTCATATAATGTCGTGGAATGACTCTTCAATATCTCCATAGAGGTATTCTCGATGCCATCATGCTTATAGTTATAGCAAGATACATATGTACACAAGTTGCACTTAGGATGTGGTACTTCAGGACCAAGAATTGTATATGCTTCAAGCAACTTCAATCTTTCATGGATTGACATATAAGTTAAGTCATATAAGCCATATAATAGACTTTAGATGCATATCAAGTTTTCATGTCATGTTAAACAAATAAGATATCGAAAATTGATTACACATACCATTGACTTTATACTTTCAAGTATTTGAATTACATGTCCAAAACTACATGTCTTTCATATGGAATCAATTCTGCTTGAATTGTATCTCTTACATTTATGATCACTTTGATCATTTGCTCATCTTCTTTATTAAGAAGTTATTTTGAAACCGATTTGTCTATATGCTTTAAGCGTATCAAAGACTTTGTCCTTCTGGGACTTAATATGAGCATTTGCAGTGAGAATATAGTTACTTTCTTTGGGTCAGCAAATGCGTATAGCATGCTTTGCAATATTTTTCAATTGAATTATCCTTTTATGAGCTTCAGGTTCATATTATGATATTCGAGGATCTATATATACAAATGATAATTTATCCCATGTAACCTTTTCTCAAGTGTTTATCATGTCTCCCCCTCATGTTAGAAAAGCTAACTTGTTTCCTCAACTTTGAGAGTCCATCTTTGTGCATTATGGTATTAATGAAAATATACACCGCACATCAATAATAAGATGGAGTTATTTGGTTCCTGACCCTGAACCACTTGTGAGGGGAGAATATAATATACTCTCGTATACAACATATATCAAACTGATATATATATAACTTTGTTCTCATAAGAAACAGTTTAGCTATTAAGTGGAGGCACTCAATAATTATCTTGCTAAACCAACTATGATATAAACCAACTATCAAGATGAACTATCTTGAATAGAAAATCTGGAAATTATGCTCGAAGTTATATTACTGAGCAATTTACCTCGCAAGCACCGGCCAGGCTGCGGGTTAATAACAATCGTACATGTAACCATATCATAGATGCATCATATATGGTATACATGGCAGGTGAATGGGCCCATATTCACCTTTGATATTTCCAGAATATATGGGATTCAACCCAAACCCTTTAGTTGGTCAATTAATTAATGAGAACAAGTAATACAAGAGAATTCATAAAGAACTTTCTAGTTCTTTAATATTTACCCATGTGAATTCTCTATTACTGCACATCATACTTAAAATGATATGGCTAACCCGAATGCCAACTGAATAAATTATCAATATTGATAAACTTCAAATTTACACCATGACATGTGCAATTATCAATAAATTTCAAGTTTATTATGGTATGGGTTTTTATACCAATAAATATCCACTTTATTGTGGCATTCTTTTGTTTGTGTAGTACAAACTGAAGAATAAAGCGGGTAGCTTTTCATATACAAATTATCCCGCTACAAGTTGTAGTAATAGAAGATATCAAATCTTTCCTTTATTTATAGTCTCAATATAATCAATTGCTTTCGCATGTACTTTGGAAACTGAATAAGTTTCTTTGAGACTTACTACCACACAATACCTTATTGGTAATCAATTGCGTTTCTCCAACATAGTAATAATTGGCTCTTCTAGAGCTCTCAATTAATTTTGTACTACCACAGATTCATCAACATCCATGTGGTGAATATCTCTTTTAAAGAGAAAGTTATACCATTATGGTCATGGTCAAAATTATATGCAAGATATGTTTCTTGCATTATCGTTGTCCTTTAATAGTCATATTTCCAAAATATTTTTGCGTACAATAGGTACGTGACCGACGATCATTCAAGCCATAACAATGACATTATTTTCATATATCATCTCAAACCTCCTTCTAGGGGTGAGTGTGGTATATTCAATACCAATGCGTCTGGCATTCGATTTGCTATTCTTTGCAAATGGATAATATTTTGCACCTCTTTTTCACAAATAGAGGTATGTGGATCAAGATGAGATAATGATGCATTTTTCCACAAAATTTCCTGTTTGGTTTCACCAACTTCTCCCCCTAATTTTGGGAAAAGTGTCTCATCGAATTGACAGTCTGCAAATCGTGCAGTGAACAAATCCCCTGTCAATGTTTCGAGGTAGCGAATAATGGAGGGCGATTCAACCAACATATATTCCTAACCTTCTTTGCAGACCCATTTTGGTGGAATATGGCGGTGCTACAGGCACATATACTACACATCCAAAAATTCTTAAGTGGGATATATTAGGTTCATGACCCAAAACTCATTGCAACGGGGAATATTTGTGATAATTCGTCGTTCTGAGACGAACTAGCATTGCTGCATGCAAAATGGTGTGACCCCAAATCGAAATGGGCAGCCTCGTTTTCATGAGTAAATGAGGAATTCAAGATTATTCTCATCTATTGTCTCAATATGATATCCATTTTGAATGATATCTTTAAAACTCAACAAGTTTCTCTTAGACTTGGAGGAGAACATTGCATTCTCTATGATAAACATTGTTCCTCTAGGCAGAGTTATAGTTGCTCTTCCGGAGCCTTCAATCAATTTACTACTACCAGAGATTGTAGTAACATCTGCCTTACACATACTTAGTTGAGAGAAATATTTCTTTTCTTTGAGTATCGTATGTGTAGTACATGAATCAACTAAACAAATATTTGATCCAAGTTTGCTTTGTGAGATATCCATATTTGCTTTCCCATGGTTTGACATACAAAAGAAAATACATGAACATGAGAATAAACAAATTCAATCCGTTTGTTTCACATTTAAACAATATTTTCAAAATCTGCTGAGGTTAGTTGACGAACTAATCAGATAGTCGATTATATGTTTTCCATAATCGATTACTTTGCAGTTTGAAAATTTCAGTTTAAGCACTGTCTCAATGTAATCGATTGTTAAACATACATAATCGATTATTTGCTATTTTGAAAAACTTCAGATCACACTGTCTTAATATAATCGATTGTTAAACATACATAATCGATTATTTGCTATTTTGAAAAACTTCAGATCATACTGTCTTAATATAATCGATTGTTAAACATACATAATCGATTATTTGCTATTTTGAAAAACTTCAGATCACACTGTCTTAATATAATCGATTGTTAAACATACATAATCGATTATTTGCTATTTTGAAAAACTTCATATCACACTGTCTTAATATAATCGATTGTTAACAAGTATATAATCGATTGTTTTGCATTTTTAATGCGAAATATTAGATAATATCTTTGAAATTTAAGCATATTGAAACATTCCAAAGAACTAATACTAACATTATATCATAAACTAACTAATACGAGCTGATACTAATGACTATTAGTTTATTCACTAACTAATCAAATCAAACAATTCCATCTTCCTTCATCACAGATCCATCACCGATTAAGTGGTCTATTTTTCCCTCAGGGTGCTCAAAGAAGTCTGCCACATCCAGGTGGGTGATGTCAAAATTGTCGTCAGAGACAGAATTGGTTTCAGGGCATTTACCTTTTAGAGATGCTTGATAAAGCTCAACCAAATGTCTTGGTACACGGCAAATTTTCGCCCAGTGCCCTTTTCCACCGCAACGATAATATATAGTTTATGAACTATTTGCTTTTGGATTCTCATCGCATCGTGCTTGTGGCAGAATGACCAACTTCAGGTTGTCATATCTCTCTTTTAAGCCATTCCACAAGATAGGTGGATCTTTGACTGTGATATATTCAATTTTCAAACCTTCATCAAGGTGATGGCGCAAGAAAATCAAGGCCTTAGCACAGTTTCAAACCTTCATCAAGGTGATGGCGCGAGAAAATCAAGGACTTAGCACAGTTTCAAACCTTCATTAAGGTGATGGCGCAAGAAAATCAAGGCCTTAGCATAGTCTTGGGTGGATGCATTATTTCTGTCTTTAATGGCGTCTCCAAGATCCATTGCATCCAAATGGATTTCAGTATCCAACACCCATGTCATATAGTTCTTGCCCGAAATTTCAAGGGCAACGAACTTTCTTTTCATAATGTCAGACACAAAACAAAATTACATCAAGAGCGTGTCCATACTTACGGGCTTTATTACAATTATCACATTCACTTCAGAGAATGGATCATAATCATCTGTATGTGCTATATACAATCTCATGTCAAATATTACTTTCATAAAGTGAAAGATTATTTTGAGAATCTTTATTATTCTCATTATCACAATGATGACGATTATAATTCCGTCTATTGCCACGTCCACATCCATTGATACCTTCACGGTAATAATTTTGTCTTCTTTCAGACTTATCACATACCGCTACCACATTCTCTAAAGGGAATGGAGCAAATTCAATTGGACGGATTTTTTTAATTCTTTGCCCACAATCATATATGAATTTAATCATGGCAAGACATAGAAATTTTACCACTTCACGTGTTTATAATTTCTTACAAACTCCATTAGAGTTATAATCAAACTTTGTTGTCTATGTTTATATATGAAATCAAATCGTAGAATTTCAAGAATTTGAAAGGGAAAAGTAAATTACTTACCTTTAATGTATACTAATAAATGTTGTGATATCAAATATACCTTTTGAGTTTCCATCCCGTTGCATTACTTTATGATGATACCATCTCTTCTATTTTTTTTCGTATAGAAATTCATTGAAACTATCCTCGAAGAAGACCTCAGCGGAGATGACAACGACAGGCAGAGAGAATACAGTAATTAGATGGAGAGAGCTAGGGTTTGTTGTTCGTTGAGTAGCCATACCCGCTATTGTGAGATCGAATACTGGCTCTGAAAGATATCTGATGAAAGCTCTTTTATACTAGGGAAAGGATTTGTTTGAAAGCTCTTTTCTTCATACAGTATTTGTTTGGTTATATGTGGCAACAGCAACGGCAACCCTTTGGCATGGCGTGAGAAGAAAGAACAGAGTTTCGTGGAATGGGGGAAGAGAATGAAGTGTATCAAATTCAATTGGTTAGAGACTCGTGCTGATAACGTGTTATGAAATAATATAAGAATAAGAACAATATAGAGAAAAGTAGAGAGAGGAGTATTCTTATTGATACTTTGGGATGATATACAATGGGAGAGAACCCCTTTATTTATAGGGAGGTGGTGACTTAGCCACCAAGTAGTAAACCCTAGAATCTCTCTAAATATAGACATTCACCTTAATTAGAGTTCTATTTATAACATTATTGATATTGTTAAATGTCGTTGTTGTTTCCTGTTAAATAGATGAAGGAGATTGTGAGAAACTATTTTGTCGAAGCAAAGTGGTTCATTGAGGGATATATGCCCCCTGTTTCTGAGTATCTAAACAATGCATTAGCTACTAGCACGTATTACTTGCTAACTACAACATCCTACTTGGGAATGAAATCAGCTGCCCAGGAAGATTTTGAGTGGTTAGCTACGAACCCTAAAATTCTGGAAGCCAATGTAACATTATGTCGAGTTGTTGATGACATTGCCACGTATGAGGTACACATCGCATTACATTAAATTAAAGCATCTTATAAGATTGTTGATGTTAGATATATAAATCGGTTTTATTGCCATTTTAGGTTGAGAAGGGTAGGGGCCAAATTGCAACAGGAATTGAGTGCTATATGAGGGATTATGGCGTATCAACAGAAGTAGCAATGGAAAAATTTCAAGAAATGGCTGAGATAGCATGGAAGGATGTGAATGAAGGAATTCTTCGACCAACTCTTGTTTCTACAGAAATTCTCACTCGTATTCTCAATCTCGCTCGTATTGTAGATGTCACTTACAAGCACAATCAAGATGGATATACTCATCCAGAAAAGGTTCTAAAACCTCACATCGTTGCTTTACTGGTGGACTTCATTAAAATCTGAATCATTGAGTGCTTTTTTTATCCGGGTGATCGTTTTATTTTTACTTTTAAATAAAGGATCAGAACTATGTTTCTGTGTTCCTCTCTATATAAGTAATTTGAATTTCCTAGTTCTGTTCAAAGCCTGTATTGTTTTTTACGTCTGAATAATATAATTTTGTTTGCCTAACTTGGTTCTTCATGTTTGTTAAATTAATTGTTTATTGCTGCAAAAAAAAAGTAAACGTAAAATATTTGACACCATATTTGACAATAATTTGTGAGTGAAAGAATGTCACTTCTTAGAAACACACAGTTAAACCACTTCTTCAACAAATAGCTTTTCGAAAGCAAAAAATTTGCAAAAACTTCTTGAGGAAACTTAAACAAACACGTTTTTAGAAAAATTCTTTGCAAGATATCAAAGAATTTTCCATGAACAAAACGCCACTAATTGTCACATAATGTACTACTTTTCTTATTCTGATTATTTTTTTGGTTTATTTAGCTTGCTAGGCCTATCCGTATAATCAGTTTTGTAAGTGAAACAAAGAAACGATATTAGTTCATCTTTTGAAGAAAACAATTCCAAGACCTGAATAGTATTAATTACTCGAAAATGAATTACTACAAATTAGACCTTCTTACGTTTCAAAAAATTTGGACAAGTAATCTGATCACTCATAGGAATTATTTTGCAATCTAGAAATAATAGGTCAAGTTGATAATTAAAGTTGAAGAGTCCATAGACTTGGTGCTAAGGGATGTTCGTCGGTCGGTACAGTACAGTATTTAGATATTTCAGTTCGGTATTTTCGCTATTGGTTTCTTAAATGCTATATTAATATTGTACCTAATTAAATTCGGTATGATTCAATTTTTCCCCTTTCAATTTTGGTTTATTCGGTTCGATTTCGGTTTATTCGATTTGAAATTTTGAATGCTAACTACTGCATAGAGTCATAAACTGTAATATTCTTAAATTACTCGAAAATACAAAATTAAAAATGTTTTATTAACAAAAGTTTTGTTTAAAACCAGCAAATATCAACCAAAAGAGAGAAAACTGTGCATAAAAGAATAAATTTGATCATTAAAAATATCTTGTTATTTGTTTAGAGTTAATTGATGAACTTAAAGGAATAGAAAAGCAAAATTTTAGATTTTTTATATTTATGTTATAATTAATAATGTATGTATTTTGTAATATAATATATATTTCATTCCGATATCGGTATTTCGATATTTTATTATAAAATATCAAATACCATATCTAATACCTTTTTTTTAATTTAAACCAAATACCATACCGAATACTAAAATATCGAATACCATATACCAAAATTTTCCATTTCAGTACGATAATTCGATATTTACCAAATTATGCACGGCCTACTTGGTGCTAGCTCATTATAGCTAGCTTTTAGAACATATTAAAAAAACGAGCGATAGCATTCTTAAAAGTAAACTAGCGGGTCTAAAAGACCAAGTATTTGGTAAAACCACTTTTAGTACATATTGAAGAAGATTCAAGATAATACACCATATATATATATATATATATATATATATATATATATATATATATATATATATATATATATATATATATATATATATATATATATATATATATATATATATATGAGTGTTGAGCCAAGCAAATGTCAATTTCTGTGGGAAATCAATCGATCTCACCATTAACAGAAGAAGAAAGAGTAACAAAAGGAACAAAGGTCAAACAAAAGCAGATGGGTTCGCTTAAAGGAAAATGTTCGGACATAACAAAGCTTTTTGATTTTTTTATCTCGGATAAGAGAAACCATGTGTCATCATCTCAGCAAACCAAAGGAATTCTGATTGATCCAATCTGAACCTTCTATAATGGAGCTCAGCTTTAAAAGCTTCTCATATGTGTAGGAAAGCTCACACGTATTAATGATAGCAGAGAATACTATTTGGTTAGTTTGTTAATTCTAGTCTAATGTAAAAGTGACAAGTGTACAGATTTTATACGATTCTTTTATTTTTTATTTTCTTTTCTAGTTTTCTTTTACTAGGAATATACTTATATAAAGCTAGACAATCCTGTACAATGAATTCATCAATCATTTTCTACATATGTTCTTCACTATTCTTTCATGGTATCAGAGCAGTAGCCCGATCCCAAGAAGATCTCATCCAACTTCTTCTAATTCTTCTTTTGTTTTTTCTCTCATTTGTCCTTCATCATGCTTGACACGACTGTAGATCAAACCACTGTTACATTAACTGGAAATGGATCAAATTACGATCCTAATTATCCATATTTTCTTCATTCACTAATAAAAAACTGGAATTAGCTACGGATATTGTCGCTAATCTGTCGTTAAAACGCTCGTAGCTATATTCTTTTAAAAGTGATTCTTCATATGCTCCAGGAATGAGCTTAATGTTGTGTTTGGTGGCAAAGGATATCAAGGTTGTAAGAGATCTTTGCTCATAGCCCTTTCAGCAAAGAACAAGTTGGGCTTCAACAATGGAAACTACATAGCTCCTGCTGCTATCTCTAATAATTTTCAACCCTAGAGTAGATGTGATAACATGGTTACATCTTGACTCCTCAATTCTTTGTCTAAGGACATAGGAGACAGTATGATTTACTCCAAATCTGCAAGTAATCTTTAGACCAACTTGAAGCATGAATTTGGACAATCTAATGGTGCAAAATTGTATCACATGCAAAAGGAACTAGCAAGTTTAACTCAAGGAACAAATGACATTGTAACCTATTTCACAAAAATTAAGCGAATCTGGAAAGAACTAGATTCACTCAACTCTAACATCAAGTGCACTTGCACTTGTGTCTGTGAAGGAAAGAAAATACAAGAGAAATCACAGGAAGATGAGAGACTCATGCAGTTACTTATGGGATTAAATGAGGTATATGGTCAAGCTAAGGGAAACATAAGAATGATGAATTCCTTGCCTAGAATTGATCAAGCCTACTCATGGATTTTGCAGGATGAAAACCAAAGAGAGTATATGCTAACCTTCTCATTTCTATTGAGACTTCATCCTTCATGGCAGGAAGTCAACCCAACATTCAGAGAGGTTTTGCCAATCAAGCAAGTTTTTCTCAAAGGAATGAAAAGCATAAATTCACATGTCAAGGCCAGTAATATGGAAATGGATTCCAAAGGTTTGGTAATCCATCCCAGAAGCCTCCATTTTTCAAAGAAAGGAAAACCAAATTTAACCCTAATGTTGCATGTACCAATTGCAAAAAGACAGGACATACAGTGGCAGATTGCTATAGAATCATAGGGTTTCGAGAAGATCTTGAGTTCACCAATGGAAACACAGGACATGGCACAACCAGAAGTAATGTAGCATTTTCAGAGGAACAAGGAGATGATAACACAAACAACTATACTGAGGCACTGAACCAGCACATTTCCAAATATTACCTTTCACAACTAGTTCAATTGATTAAACATGTCAAAACTGGGGACACGGGAAGTCAAAATTCAAAGATCAATGCAGTTGTTGATATTATTATCAAATATTCTAGAACATATTTTCAGTTTTTAATTCAAATACATGGTTATAGATTCTGCGCTTCAGAATATATGTGTTTTGACTCGAATGCTTTTGTTTCTCTAACCCCTCTTCTTGTTCCGTTACATATAAATCTTCCTAATTCTTTCAAGGTAACAGTCACTCACATAGTTAGAGCCTTTATTGTTCCTGATTATGTCTTAGAGAATGTACTTCAAGTCCCTACTTTCATATATAATTTACTATTTATTAATAGGTTTTCTTCACAGTTCAGTGCATTCTTTCATTCTCTTCTGGTCAATATATGTTGTAGGCTTCTTTAATGAAGAGAGCTCAAGTTTTTGGTGAAGCCAAAGAAGAATTATACTTATTGGAGCCTAATGCAGTCAAACTTAGGGATAATCATGAGGGAAATATAGTTTCAATTTCAAATCAGAATGCTTCTTTTTTTCCTTTTTCTTCAAATGCTACTTCTAATGTAAATCTATGGCACTCTAGATTAGGCCATTTACATTTTCAATTAATGAAGCATTTTATTTTATCTCTTTTCCTCCTAATTCTGAATGTTTCTGTGATATCTGTCCTAAAGCTAGGCAAACTAGAAATTCTTTTTCATTAAGTTAAATCAAATCAGAGTAAGTATTTGAGTTAATTTACGCGGATACATGGGGACCTTACAAAGTTCCCACATATAATGGTTACAAATATTTCTTGATAATCGTGGATGACTACAGCATGGATACATGGACTTCTTTAATGAGTACTAAGAGCAATGCATTTGATGCATTAAAGAATTTTCTCATAATGGTTGAGAGACAGTTTGGTGTTAAAGTGCAAAAGCTAAGAACTGACAATGCTTTTGAACTTGATAAAGGTACGAAAGAGTCTGCATTTTTTACTTCCCAAGGGATACTTCATCAAACATCTTGTGTTGCTACCACTCAACAGAATGGGATAGTGGAGCAGAAACATATGCACCTTTTAGAGATTGCAAGAGTTCTCCTTTTCAATCAAAGATTCATATTGCCTATTGAGGTGAATGTTTACTAACTAAAATTATTTGATTAACATGTTACCTTCTATGGTTATTAAAGTCAAACATCCTATTCTATATTACTTCACCAGTCTCCTTCCTATGACACTCTTAGAGTTTTTGGGTGTCTTTGCTCTGTTTCTACTCTATCTAATGGATGAAGTAAATTTGATCCAAGATCTAAGGTTTTTGTGTTTCTGGGTTATCCCCTAGGACAAAAGGGTTATAAAATTTTGGACATAGATACAAAGAAGGTCATAGTTTCCAGGGATGGGCACTTCTATGAAGATATATATTTTTGCCTCAAATCCTACACTTCCATATCCACATCCCACCTCTTTCAATAATTCCTTGGAAGATATCAATTTTCCTATAACCACATCATCTTCTTCAGAACTTCATTCCCTTATATCTTCATCACCAACTTCAAGCGCTGAACATTCACCTCAACACCATAGTACTACACCTGTTATCTCCTCCCCAGACACCTTTCTTTCACCTATACCTCTTAGATTCCAGTCCTCTCTTCAACCTTATTAATCTAGAGACAGTATTCCCAGAAAACAGCACTCATGTTGCATCTAGAAGAACTTCTAGAGAATCAAAACTGCTTACGTATATCAACGACTACATTTGCAATAATATTCTTACTACTGATCTCAGTACCTCTTATTTTGCAAAGCCTACTACTCCTACTGCATATTCCTTTCGGGATCTATTTCCTCACAATCAACATGTATTGCAATCCATCTCAGAAGTTTCAGAACTTAGTTACTATTCTCATGCCTGTTTGCACCCAGGATGGCAAAAGGCCATGGTCTTAGAACTTGAAGCTTTACAGTAGAACCACACTTAGGAAGTGGTTCCTCTACCACCATGAAAGAAAGCACTACCTTGTAAATGAGTTTACAAGGTAAAATAGAATTCATATGGACCATAGAAAGACTCAAAGTACGATTAGTAGTAAGGGGGACATACATACAGAAGGAATCGACTACAATGAGACATTTTCATCGGTGGTAAGAATAACTACCATCAGATGTCTTTTGACAATGTAAGCTAAAAGGAATGCCAATTTATCAATTGGATGTAAATAATGCATTCTTATATTGAGATCTACAAGAAAAAAAATTTATGAAATTTTCAGTTGGCTTATCACCTCCCTCACCTAATCATGTTTGTCGGCTCAAAAAGTCTCTCTATGGGTTAAAGCAAGCTTTCCGACAATAGTATGCTCGGCTTGTTGGTGCTCTCAATTTTAAAGGGTATTCCTTTTCTCTCAATGACTACTCGTTATTCTTCAAAAATATGGACACTTGACTACAATTGTGACAGTTTATGTGGATGACATCCTAATTCAAGGTCAAAGATCTGGGTAATCTACGTTATTTTCTAGGCATGGAAATTCTTCGAGAAAAATAAGATATTATTATTTGCCAAAGAAAATTTACCTTAAACCTGTTGAAAGAGTTTGATGTCACATATTCCTCTACCGTTTCACCTCCACTTGAGCTATCCTCTAAACTCCATGCTGATTCAGGAAATCTTTTTCCAAATTCCACTGTTTATGGACAACTTGTGGGCAAGTTGAACTATTTCACCCACACTCGACCATATATATCTTTGTTGTCTTGAAATTGAGTCAATATATGTAAAGTCCTCATCTTTCTCATTTCAATGCAGCTTTGAGGGTTCTTCGATATCTCAAATCAGATCCAGGTCAGGATATTTTTTTGAATCCAGCTCCATCTCCAAAACTTATTCCTTTTTTGCGATGCTGGGCATCTTTCCCAGAAACCTGACGTTCTGTAAGTGATTTCTATATTGCCCTTGGAGCTTCACCCATTTCATGAAAATCTAAAAAGCAAGCATCTTTGCGGAAGGTAGTGGCGGAGTTAACATGGTTAAATCATTTTCTTCAAGATATATCCATTCAACCTTCTTTGCATGTACTAATCCTCTCTAACAACAAATCGGCGATTAATATCACCCGTAATCTCATCTTCCACGAAAGAACCAAATATATAACAGTTCCTCTCTAGTATTATTTCTCTATCTTTCGTGCCTTCTTAATTTCATCTTGCCGATCTTTTCACAAAATCTCTTTCAGGGCCATCTCATCGATCGATTATCAGCAAGTTAGAAGTGTCATCTTTCCCCTCCAACTTGAGGGGGATTTTGGAAATCAATCGACCCACCATTAACAGAATAAGAAAGAGGAACAAAGGTCAAACAAAAGAAGCAGATAGGTTCGCTCAAGGGAAAATATTCGGACATAACAAAGCCGTTTGATTTTTTTATCTCAGATGAGAGAAAATAGGTGTCATCATCTCAGCAACCAAAGGAATACTAATTGATCCAATCTGAACCGTGTATAGTGGAACTCATCTCTACAAGCTTTTCATATGTGTAGGAAAGCTCACATATACTAAAGATAGTAGGAAATATTATTTGTTTAGTTTGTCAATTCTAGCCTAATGTAAAGGAGACAAGTATACAGACTTTATAGGATTCTTTTATTTTTTATTTCCTTTTCTATTTTTCTTTTACTAGAAATATACTTATATAAAACTAGACAGTCCTGTACAATAAATTCATCAATCAAAATATATAAAATGTCTACATATGTTGTTCATTATTCTTTCAATCTCATGCATTTTTTCAAGGAGGCAGACCATCTTGCCAAATTAGCCACCACCAAATCTGATGGCTCCTACTTTTCTCATTTCAACCATTATCAAGAGGGGGCACGGGTCCTTTTCAATTTAAGAAATGGCAAATGCCAAGTATTTGATATATGATAATAAAAAAAATTAAGCTACTTTTACATCTCGTAGAGGGGTGGTGGATGGTATAGTTGATCCCAATACCCCCGAGAAAACGATTTTATGATTTTTTACAAACTTGTTTTTAGTTTTAGGCAAAATTTATAAGCAACCCCTTAAACTTGGCAATATTTTTTACAAAAAAAGGTCAAATATATCCTGCATTATTTAAAATAATTTAAATTTGTTTCCCTAATTTAGACAGATGGACATGTGGCAAACTCACAAACAAAGAACCCACCATCACCGGGTATGAATTACATTAATGGGTGGATTTGTAGAGAGAACCGGGCAATTAAAATTGGGGTGAGTTATTTGTTTGTGAGCTTTCCCAGGTGTTCCTCCATCTAAATTTGGGGCATATCAGTGCCATAGTATAACAGTAGTGATATAATTGAACGGATGGTGAAAACGGAAGTTAAATTTAAACTATTTTGAATAGTACAAGGATACACTTAACTCTTTTTTATATTTTTTATTTGAACACCTATACTAGGATAATACCTATTGAACGCAAATTATGTCACTTAGACACAAATTTTGCAGCTCCCATCTAGTGGTGGCAGATGAGTATATTGGGTATTAGGACGTTTAAGCAAACATGGGTTGAGTTTCAACCTGTCCATATTTTATGCTTGTCAAGTTGGCAGGTTAAATATGGGTTAATCCATATTATATAAGTGCAATATTTTTTTAAGTGCAATTTATAATTTTCCTTTGCTTAAATTATTTAGTGTCATAAGCTTAGCTGGAATAATATATATTCTTTATTATTTAGTTTATTTAAATTTGGCTATCATACTGTAAACTTAATTTAATCTTTCAGAAAATATGACAATTGTCATTTTATGTACTTAATGCACTTCAAGCAATAACACTAATAGTATATAACTATGTGCATATAATAATAATAATAATAATAATAATAATAATAATAATAATAATAATAATAATAATAATAATAATAAGGAAAAAATAGTAAAAATACAAATTCTTAATGTACTCTTGAGTATTTCTTTATCGAAAACTGATGTGGTACAAGTGGGAAAAAATATTCTCTTTATTAACAATGATCTATTCAGGAACAAATAGAAACCTATACAAATTTGTTTCTATTTCATAAACTATTTTTGGTATTCAAGTATGCACCTAAAAAAAGATATTTCTATTAAAAAAAAAAGAATGTTTATCAATAGTAAATAATATTTACAATATTTAAAAAGAAAAAGATATTCACATAGTCAACTATAATGAGAAGGAACATACGAAGAAAGAGGGCTTGGAATACCTTTATAGCATTTTCGGTTCCAAATAGGATATCATGTATTTTGAGTGAGTAAAATTGGAGAATAATCCACTAAACTAATTCATATTTTACCCATAAAATATACATAATTTTATGGATTGAATATGGATTGTAGCTCAAATTTTAGCCTACTTAAATATTACTCATCTACTTACCCCACTGAAATATAAGCGAATTAGACGGATTGTTAAAATATGGTCTCATTTTGCCAGCACTACTCCTAACAAATAAAATTGTGTGCAAATCACTTACTCTTGTCGTGGCAAGCAAAATCAACGAGAAGAGAACAGGTAAAAGAAAAATTCCAAAATCGATAAAATAATATTGACGGAATTAAATCTATTTTTCAGTAGACTTCTATTCTTTTACTCCTTCCGTTTTATTTTATGTGAACCTGATTGACTGGACACAAATTTTAAGAAAAAAATAAAGATTTTTAGAATTTGTGGTACTAAACAAGTCAAAAAGGGGCCAGAATATTTGTATAATTATAAAAACTTTTCATTAAGAATAGAATTATAAGTTTAGGCTAAATTGTTTCCAAATTTAGAAAGAGATCATTCTTTTTTGAACGGATCAAAGAAAATAGGTTCACATAAACTGTGACGGAGGGAGCATGTGTTTTTTCCATTGACAACATTGATTAGAAATATGAGTGTATACAAATTCAAGCATAAAAAAGAGATTATTTGAAACCTGTTATGAAATAATAAAAGAAGAAAAAGAAGAGTATTGTAAAAAAATTAGGGAAAGGAGAATTCTTATTGATATGGGAAGAAATACAATAGAATGGAACTCTCTATTTATAGGGAGAGACTGACTTAGCCACGAAGTAATCAACCCTAGAATCTCTCTAAATATGGACATTCACCATAAATAGAATTCTATTTATAACACTCCCCCTTGAATGTCTATTCAACAGATAATGTGCCTCGTTAAAACCTTAACTAAAATAAAATCTGGTGGGAAAAAGGCTCTAGAGAAGAAAAAAGAGTACACATATCTAACAATACGTTTTTTTGTTGCCTCATTAAAAACCTTGCAAGGAAAACCTAGTGGAACAAAACCTTATAAGGAAAAAAGAGTGCAACGCGCATTAACTCCCCCTGATGAGAGCATTAATTCACATCTTTAAGCATTTGCATTTCAATCTTGTGCATCATCTTCAAAACGATCTCTGGTAGAGATTTGATAAACAAATCATCCGTATTAACTTGAATAAATATGTTTCACCTTGAAATCATCATACTTGATAGAAATGTAATGTCTTTATAAAGTGTCGTGGAATGGCATTTTCAATATCTCCATAGAGATTTCCGCTATCATATTATCATGCTTATGTTTATAACAAGATACAAATGTACACAAATTGCACTGAGAAAGTGGTACTTAAGGATTAAGAATTGTATATGCTTTAAGCAACTTAAATCATTCATGGATTGTCATATAAGTTAAGTCATATAAGCCATATAATAGACTTTACCCGCATATCAAGTTTTCATGTCATGCTATACATAAAAGATATCGAAAACTGATTGCACATACCATTGACTTTATACTTTTAAGTATTTAAATAACATAGACAAAATTATATGTCTTTCACACGAAACTAATTCTATCGGAATTGTGTATCTTCTATTTAGACAATATTTTGTGTCTATATTCGATAGACTTAAGATCCTCACCGATACTTAGCGCTATGATAGATGTCGTTGACGAACATGTTATATCGGTTCCAATAAATTTTCATAAAGACATAACATAGAGATCTCTTCATTCATATATTCAGGTACTTGAATTTCTCATGAGATTTTATGAAGTGTTATGTCATGTGACCTTCTAGATCACTTGCCTCCTTTATTATGATCACTTTGGTCATTGCTCATCTTCTTTATCAAGAAGTTCTATTTGAAACTGATTTGTCTATATGCTTTAAGCGTACCATAGGCTTTGTCATTCTAGGACTTAATATGAGCATTTGCAATGAGAATATAGTTACTTTCTATGGGTCAGCAAATGCGTCTAGCATACTTTGCAATATATTGCAGATGAATTATCTTTTTATGAACTTCAAGTTCATATTATCCTATTCGAGGATCTATATGTATAAATAATAATTCATTCCATGCAACTTTTTTCTCAATTGTTGTCATGTCTCTCCCTTATGTTAGAAAAACTAACTTGTTTCCTCAACGTTGGAAATCTATTTTTCTGCATTATCGTGTTAATATATACTGCACATCATTATTTGGTTCCTGACACTGAACCACGTGTAAGGGGAGAATATAATATACTCTCGTATATAACGTATATCAAATTGATACAGATAACTTTGGTCTCATAAGCAATAGTTTAGCTATTAAGTAGAGGCACTCAATAAATTATTTTGCTAAACCAGCTGTGATATAAACTAACTTAATTATCAAGATGAACTTCTTGAATAGAAAATCTGGAAATTATGCTCGAAATTAAACTACTGAGCAAGTTACCTCGCAAGAACCGGCCAGATTGCGGGTTAATAACAATCACGCATATAACCATCCCATAGATGCATCTTATGTGGTATACATGGCAGGTGAATGGGCCAATATTCACCTTTGATATTTCCAAAATTCATGGAATTCAATCCAAATTTTAGTTGGTCTATTAATTAATAAGAACAAGCAATGTAAGAAAATTCATAAAGAACTTTCTAGTTCTTTAATATTTACCCATGTGAACTCTCTATTATTTTTGCACATCATACTTAAATTGATATGGCTAACCCAAATGTCAACTGAATAAGTTATCAATATTGGTAAAGTTCAGATTTACACATGACATGTGCAATTATCAATAAACTCCAAGTTTATTATGATATGGGTTTTTATATCAATAAACATCCACTTTGTTGCGGTATTTGTTTATTTGTGTAGTACAAACTGGAAAATAAAGCACAAGTTGTAGTAATAGAAGAATTAAATTTTTCCTTTATTTATAGTCTCAATATAATCAACCGCTTTTGCGTATACTTTGGAAACTGAATAAGTTTCTTTGAGACTTACTACAATACAATACCTTATTGGTAATCAATTGTGTTTTTCCAAAATAGTATAATTGGCTCTTGCAGAGTTCTCAATTAATTTGGTACTACCACATATTCATCAACATCCATATGGTGAATATCTCTTTTAGAGAAAGTTATATCATTATGGTCATTGTCAAAATTATATGCAAGATATGTTTCTTGCATTATTGTTGTCCTTTAATAATCACATTGCCAAAATATTTTGGCGTACAATAGGTACGTGACCAATTACCATTCATACCATAATAATGATATTATTCTCTTATATCATCTCAAGCCTCCTTCTAGAGGTGAGTGTAGTATATTCACTACCACTAGCATGTTCATATTCTTCCAAGAATGAATATGTAATCATAAATTAGATGTTGTCACACTCTCACCGTGAATGGACCATAATCATCTATATGTGCTTTATAAAATCTCATATCGTCAAATTAATGACAAATATTACTTTCACAGAGTGAAGAATTATTTTGAGAATCCTTATTATTCTCATTTGGTCTATTGTCACGTCCACATCCATTGATACCTTCAAGGTAATAATTTTGTCTTCTTTCAGGCTTATCAAACAGTGCTATCACATTCTCTAAAAGGAATGAGAATGGAGCAAATTCAGTGGGACGAGTTTTCAATTCTTTGCCCACCATCATACATGAATTTGATTATGGCAAGGCATAGAAATTTTACCACTTTAAATGGTTATAATTTATTTCAAACTCCATTAGAGTTACAATCAAATTTATGGTCTTTGCTTGTATTTAAAATTAAAGTATAGAATACAAGAATTTGAAAGAGAAAGGTAAAATACTTACCTTAAATCCAAAATTTAATCATGAAGGAAGATCATAGAGCATTTGATGATCATTATTATCAATCCAAAGCTTCTACTCAATTGGTTAGAGTCTCGTGCTGATAACGTGTTATGAAATAATAAAAGAAGAAGAAGAGTATTGCAGAGAAAAGTAGCAAGATAAGAATTCTTATTGATATGGGATGAATTACAATATAGTAGAACCCTCTATTTATAAAGAGAGATTGACTTAACCACCAAGTAATAAACCTTAGAATTTCTCTAAATATGAACATTTACTATAAATCTAATTTTATTTATAAGGAAACCATCATTATTTTTCACCATCATGACTTCATAGGAACAAAAACCCAAAGCCCAAATTTTCAGTGAGAACTCATCTCCTACTTCGTGCTCTTTTATTTATTTTTTTTCAAATCAAATAATACGATGTTTTGGGTTGAACTGATGGATTTTTTTATTTGTGGTGGCGACTTATTTGAGACCGGTTGATGATTGTTGTAAGTGAAATCCATGGCAGTGCAGATAAAAGTGAAGACTAAGAAGTGATGGAAGTGAAAGAATGGAATTAGATTTGGGTTTGGGGTTGGCGGTGGTGACGTGGTGGCAATACAGTAGAGTATGGGAGGAGTTGGGGCGGAGAGTAATAAAGAAAGATGAAAGTAATTCTGTGGTGCCCTTTTCTGTTGAATTTAAGTGATTCTATAAATAAAATAAAAATTAGTGTTGGCTGTAAGCTTTTTGGCCACATTGAATTTGAAAGGTAGAGCAGTCTCTGGTAGAAATAGAATGGAGGAGTAAGGAGATTGGAGAGGAGAAAATAATGCCTCTCACTCGCTTCAATAGCGGTGTGTTACATACACCATGCCATGTCAGCAGTTTGAGTCTAATTGACATAATTCGTCTCCACTTCAAGTATTCAATAGGTATTATCATTAGTCTAAGGGCCGGTTAGGTACAAGGGACAAATGATAATTAGTTTCGAATTAAATTTGAAATGAGTTTATTTTATATTTGATTGAGATAAAGTGTGATATAATTAATTCTGAAATTACTTATTCCGTAAGTGCTCGTTTAGTATGAGGGACAAGGAATAACTAATCATGGGATTAAATTTAAGAAGAGTTTATCCCCATATTTGGTTGGGATAAAATTGTGGTATAATTAATCCCGAAATTAATTATTCCGGGATTGTAGTGCTTTTTTATCCCCATAAAAACATGGAATAACATTTTTCCAAACAAACAACCCATAATTGTAATATTTTTATCCCTATGAGAGGATGGGCTAACTAATCACAGAATACTTAATAATGGAATAACTTATTTTCCAACCAAACTATCCCAAATGTTCAAGTAAAAAATATTGACAGTTGCTTATGTATTATGCTTTAGTTTTATGACCCTTTTCTTTGTTTACGCATGGTAGATTTACGCTTATATGTAAAAGATCTAAAAGGCTATATACTTTCTTAATTTCAAGATGGTAAATGGTCATGAAAGCCTATTTCCTCCTTAAAAATGTAAGTTAAATAACTGCAAATATGGTCGTACATATTACTCTCCTCAAACTCTACTTGTGGGATTATACTGGATTGTTATTGTTGTTGATGATGGAGTAAAACGTTAAAACCACCATAGTCCAAAACACAAAACTACATACAAGATGAATTATGAGAATACATCAATATTGCTTGTACATAATCTTGCACATGTCACAGCGAACAAATTAAATATCTTGTGATCATTTCATAATTTTAGCAAATTACCTTTAGTTATTTTTCATGTTCCTGGGCATTATAGTCATAGATATAAAACACAAGAAAAAGAGAGTTGTCGAGGGAGGAGAGCCAGGGAAGAGGCAGTGCATAGAATGGGCAAGCAAAAATTGCACATCTCATGCTCTACCTCGTCCCTGCCTATCCTCTCCATCTTCCATATTTTACCTCAAAATAGAGACTCCTTTTGCCAATGCTTTTCATAGTAGAACAAATGAAAAAAATCTTTTCTTGAAAATTGCCAATGGCCAAATGGTTAATGCAATGGTTGCTTTATTTAAGGAATAAAGAAAGGCAAGATAAAGTCATAGTACAAGTGCTAGTACTACTAAGGAGTACAGACATACGACTTCTCTGTTTCAATGTTTCAATTATGCCTCACTGTACTGCAGATTTCGGTTTGTAGTACAACAATCAAAGTTTGCCCAAAACTAAAAGCTACTTCTAGATAAAAGGTCCTTTAAAATAATACATAATTTATTACTATTACAACTCAAGAAAATAATGTAGAAATCTTTTGTTTTTTTTATTAAAAAAGATGTGAAGGTAATCTACCAAGAGAATGAACAGAAATTAGTTATCTTTAATAGGGTAATGGGATTTTACAGGTCATTGATAAGGAATCTTTTTTAAGACAAGCTACTTTGTCTATTATCCAGCTTAGAAAAGGTAGCAACTGAATTTTTGGTAACTAACAGCTTAGAAATCATGTCAATTACGACCATCACTTTTCTTGTTCCCATACAGCAAAGGTATTTGATGATGACACAGCAAAATGCCTATATATTTCTTATTGCTGTCTGCTCTTGAAACAAGTACCACAAGCAGAAAATCAGTTGAAGGACTGCAGTTTAAGTTTCACGACCAGAAGCCGCGTTTTTTGTAATCACTAAAGGTTAAAACCTGAATGTAGAATTCACCACATTTACATTAAAACAGAGGGAGACTAACAAGAGAATCAAATATCCTCGTTTATGAGTCACTAACATTATTCTCAAACAACAAAATAACTACCAAGAACCTTAAGTTAGAAGTACAGATTGGAAGAATGATCAAGAAAAGGAATTTTCCTCCCAATTCTGGACCATTTTTTGTCCATTGACCTGAAAGAAGAAGAAAAACATTAAGAAACTTAATCAATTTTGCCACTCCCAAATGAGGCTTTTCGGCACAGATATATACATATATTCAAATTCTCCCCAATGCATCTCAATCTCCTATTTATCTTGTCCAAATGCTTATATTTTCATTGGACACCATTTCTTCCACTTTGTTTTCACTTCTTAACAACAAGACGTCTCAACAATTTGAGACCATCTGAATGCAAGTGGTGAAACTGTTGTGAAGGGCACAATATACAAGGATCAGCCTGGTAAAATTTGTCCATGAGATCTACATAAAAAATAAACAGATACTACAATTTCAAGGTTTAATTCATACTCAATCATCAAGGTCACCGACAAATAATCTTTTTAGGTACATTGTCAAGCTAACTACAAGTATATAATCTCATATATTGCGGCGACAAAAGATAAATAATGACTGTATATATGCTCCAAGCTGTTCAGACTTCTTCAGAGAAAATAAGATATTTTCTTGGGGAGAAATGCAATGCTAGACCTCTACCATTTGGTCTTTCACTTTATTATATAAGTTATTGTATTGACTTGAGCAATTTTCCAAATCATTTACATACTGGATTGTCGAACTGAACCAAAACTCTAACCTATTGCATTGGCAACTTGTTAGGCAGCGTATGCAAATAATACATGCGAATAGCAAATTAAAAAAATGTATACATGTATAAATATATAACAGCACCAATTAACCCTCCCCCCCCCCCCCCCCAACAAACACACACACCACAACCCATAAGACAGGAAAAATAATAACAAAAAATAAAGCAGATACCTATAAGCTTAGCTTTCCAATAACACCTCTTTGCAAGTTGACTTATTGTGGCCTGTACCCTTGCATCTACTGCATTGGAGTTGACGCCTAGTTACTTCATGGGAACCCACCTTCTTAGCAGTTGGCCGCCCTGGTGGACGACGGGTGGGAGGAGGGTTTACTGTTACAGCAGCTTGAGAAGCATCCTTTTTTTTGGGCCTTTCTAAGCTTGGAATTGGATGTATTGATTCTGAATATGTTGATCTATAACTATCAGCAGTAAAGTATCTGGCACAATAGTCGTATGGATCACGGCCAAGGCAAACCATGACAGCTATTGCGTGGCAACAAGGTAAACCAGTTAGCTGCCAACCTCTGCAAGTACAATCGCAATGGTCAACATCAACAAAATCTACAGTATCCCCTCGTACCTCAAATTTGGTACCACTAGATGTCAACACTTGAAGAGAACTAATATTTAGGCTTTCCTTCTCTAGCCTTTCCTCCATAGATGGAGTTAGCCTTGTCACCCACTGATTGGACTCATTCCGCCGGGTATAAATGAGCTCCATAATCTTACCCCTTATTGCATCAACCATCTGAGTGATTGGCAAGTCATGAGCATCTGATACCCAACCATAGAAAAGCTCTCCAAAATTTGATGTCATGTGATTATATCGCATCCCACGGAAGAAAGCATTTGCCCAGTTAATAGGCTCACTTTGCATTACCCAGTTGTAAGCATCTACTGAAATACTTTTTATGCTATCAACACACCTCTGGAAGCCGTCAGGCTTTGATGCATAAGCTGCACCATAAAAATCCTCAACCAAAAGGCGCTTGACTTCATGAGAAAATTGGCCTCTCACATCTCTAATAAGTTGTTCAGAAAGATAACGTAGACAGTATCCATGAAACACGTCCTCGCCCTGAAATATTTCAACAATTGATTCTCTAAGGCCCTTCTCTCTATCTGCCACAAAAGTAATACCACGACACATTGACAATGCAGTAATAGGAACCAACTCCAGTTATCATCAGATTCTGCGTCTACAATGGCAAAAGCAACAGGAAAAACACCATCATTCCCATCAGCAGCTGTTGCTGCTAACAAAGTGCCTTGGTATTTAGACTTTAAGAATATACTGTCAAGGAAAATCAAGGGCCTGCAGCCTTGTTCGAAGCCATAGAGGGAAGCATGAAATGATACAAATAGCCTATGAAAGCTTGAGTCATCCTTTGTAGTGAAAGTTGCAAGACTTCCAGGATTTTTCTCCATCACTTTTTCACAAAAAAATGGCAGCTGACTATATGCCTCCTTATACGAACCTTGAAGCTGCTCTTTAGCAATCTCTTTTCCACGCCATGCCTGGAAATAATTTAACTGGATGCCGTATTCCTTTTGTATGTCATTCACTATGTCCTTTGGCTTGTAATTCGGGAAAACTTTCAACTTCTCCTTTATAATACTAGCCAGCCAACTTCTCGTTGCCTTATATCCATTAGTAACAACAGCCCCTTCACATGTATGTGTAGGATTCATTTTTTTAATGCAAATCAATTGGGTGGTCGACAATCTTGATGCATGAATTCTCCACGGACAGCCCTCTGCTTTGCATTTTACAGTAACGCGATGACTATCATTCTTCTTGTACTTGAAAGCAAATTGATTTGCAATAGCATATTTTCGCAATGTCTCACGAAATTCATGTACGCTATTAAACCTTTGACCCACACCAGTTATATCATTCTGCCACTGCTGAGCAGCTTTAGCATTCTTTTCGTCATAATTAGCGGCAACAAATGAAACAGGAACAGGCATCTCAGCTTCTATCCCAATTGTGTCGTCAATGTTGTTTGTATCACTTACAACATCAAAATTGGCATCAAGCAAGAGGCCAGGCTCGTTGGGGTCATCCACGATATCCTCCACGACACTAAGAGGAGCGTCAACAGGGATCGCCATTTCTGATAAAGTCGTTCGGCTTGACCTGCAATACAGTGTATTCCCATATATTTCATCCTTTAAAAAGGGAGAATTCTACATATTTAGGCAGCAGCAAGGAATCTACCTACTGCCAGGCATGTTTGACAAATCAGGATCAACAGCTTCTTCAGTCATCACATAGATCTCAACAGAATCAGAGTCACCATGGAATTTGATCATGCGCTTAAGGTCTTTGTCATTGGAAATTGTTATAAGTGTCTTCCTGTTTCCAGGAAGAAAATATTTAACTGACATGGTAGCAAGGCTGAAGTTGAACATCTCAGCTACCTCCATCTTGAAATCATTATAGTTCATTTTGTCATCCATTTCCATAGCATGAGCATCTCCGCCTTTATACGAAAGGAGACCATCTTTATCAGTCTCAAATTCACCACCTGACTGACATATGGCTATAACCCGCTTCCCAGCCATGACCTAAATCAACATTCACGAAACAAATATAAGATTAAACGCCAATTGCACACATCCAGCCACCAATATAAACTTTCGCTCCCAAAATATCTCAGAGAACCAAAAAGAAATTCAATAGCAAGGAAACAATAAGTCAATGAAAAGCCTTAACATTCAACAAACAAGTTCGAAAAGGGAAGTGATTCAGATCAACCGACAGCACAAGTGCAATCTTAAATTTGTATAACCAAATCATGGACCAAACATCTACAAATGCAGAAAATAAAACCCATAATTCTTGTCAGTATTTATGAAATATCTGTAGGTGAAGATTATGCAACCTTAAACAATACAACCAGTGTGCCATTTGGGGAATGTTAAACCAGTCTTAAACTCCAAAAAAGCTTGTAATTATTTCCCCAACATATGTTACAACACAATCCAGATAAACACCTAATACAAAAATCAAACAAACCCAACATAATTGACAAGATTTTCCAAGTTAAAACACACAAAAATTAATCACAGAATCAAAAAAAAACCCAATTGAAGAATCACGGTAACAAACACAAAGCAAAACCCTAGCCAATAAACATAGGGGTACATAAAAAGGCAGTACCTTTATGCCTGGGAGATGAAATCTTGAAGTGGGTATTCAAGAATGGGACAAAATTGTCACTGCCTGCGAATTGGAAAAAGGCAATAGAATGGGAACCTGGAATCTGCATAAAAAGGGGAATGAGGGATTTGAGGGGAAGTATATTAGTAGATAGAGGAGAGCGGTGATTAGATTTGGGGGTGCATCCAGTTATGGAAAGATGACTATGTTAAGCGTAACAATATAACAACGTGGCTGCCTTCCGCCATCCAATCATACTGCGTATCACTGAGGCCTACTTTTGTACTTATGAGTTTGACCCTTTCCCCTCTCTTGCCAAAATTCCCATCTCCAATGGGCTTTGGTCTCTTTTGCCGCACGGCCACACCATACATACCAAAGGCAAAACATTGTAGTACATCAATTAACTTTTTTCGTCTTTTTTAGCTGTGCACTTTGCTTGCAATATTTTCAAGTGTATCCTAAGAATCGAAGGCACGTTTAGTCACTAAGTAGACATGTTTTTACTTTTTAGTAATTATTTAAAATATATTTATATTTTAATCAGTACTTAATAAATTTTTACCTGTTCGGACGAAATACTTTCGTGCTAGATATGAGTGTTGTATAAATATTAAGAACATGATATCATTAACTTCATGAATATTGTGTGAATATTAAGAAAAAGTGTCATGTATTTGCATGTATTTGTTGTTATTGTTATTGTTGTCATGTATTTGCATCTTCAATTGTTAAACTTTATCATGTCCTTAACTTCATATGTGCAGTGTAAATATTAAGGACATGGCGTTCTTAACTTCATGTGTGCAGTGTAAATGTTAAGGACACTATGTCCTTAGTATTTACACAGCACTTATGAAGAACGGGTAAAAATATCTTTTCGTATTAAAAATACAGAATAAAAACTAAATATCATGTTAAAAAGAGACTATCCCACGTTATTTTTACGAATCGAACTCGTGAGTATAAAATTCGATTACAATGAATTGTCAACTGCATCTAGTAGGAATGGGACATAATAACCTTTCATACCTTATTTTAGTTTTACTACTAATTAACTCCACTTAGGGGTGGCAAATGGGCGGGTTGGGCTGAACTTGGGCGGGCCAAGATGGGTTAGGTAATAAATGGGTCATTGCCCAATCCAGCCCAAAGTGTATTGGGTCAAGATGGGTTGGGTCAAGATGGGCTAAACAATGGGTCATAACCCAACCCGCCCAACTTGACCCATGTATTAGAACCATGCATCTTGTATAAAAAAATATTTTACCTTAAAATATGTAAGTTGAAAACTATTTTATAGATAGGTGGTGGGGGTGGGGTGTGTTTGGGGGAGGTGGGGTAGGGTGGGGGTGCATAAAAATAAAAAAACAGAAAATTAAAAATACAAAAAAAGTAAAAAAAAATTTGCGCCTGAGGGTAGGGAGTGGGGGTAGGGTGGGTGGTGCATAAAAATAAAAATAAAAACAGAAAATTAAAAATACAAAACAAAAGTTAAATTTTTTTTTGGGGTGGGGGTAGGGGTAGGGTGGGTAGATGGGTGGTCTAGCAAAACAAAAGAATAGAAAATTAAAAATAAAATAAAATAAAATTGGGACAACTAAGTAAATTTCTAGATAAGTTGGGTTGAGATCCTTTATTGTGGGTGAGTTTCATGGGTTGTATTTGGGGTTGTTAAATGGGTCGTAATGGGTTACAAAAAATTATAGGTTAACTTGGGCTCAACCCAAATTGACCCATGAGCTAAAATGTTGTAGCTCAACCTATTAATCTCTAGGTTAGTTCGGCGGGTTAAATGGGTTTGGGCTCAAATTGTCACCCCTATCTCCACTTTATGTGAGTGTCACAATAGCTGATTTCATATATTCCGATTTAAAAAAGGTTTTACGATAGATTGATAGTTACTGAAAAATAGTTATGATATCGTAATCTAAGCATTTGTCGCATTGATGAAGTAGCAAATAGTGGCGGAGCCAGAATTTTTATTAAGGGATATCAAAATATAAAAATATTAGGCATATCGAAAAGTTATCGGGAGTCAACGTATAATAAATGTACATAAAATGAAAAAGTTATTTAGTAATACAATATAATTTTTCGACGAAGAAGTGTCCAATGTGACTCTGTCACTGGTAGAAAGTAAAACAACATATGTGTTTTAAAACCTAAGAGGTTGGCTACAATATTTTTGATGATTGGAGTGAGAAGTTAGAAATAATGACTAAAGCAATAGATAGTTATATAGCAAATTAGCAGCGACAGAAGATGGAGAAATCTTTGAAGTGTATTTAAGAGCCAACTGAAAAGTTAAGAAAGCAACAAGCAACTGTATCAAAACCTAAGGACTCGAAAAGGGGAGATAAAAATGCTAAAGCTACATGTTGGGTCCAAACACACACAAATATGTGTATACGTAGTTAACAAGTAATAAAGTGATGAGAAAGTATTGTTCTCACAAGTATTTATCATTAACTACTTCCTAAACTAAACAAATTATGAATTATTAGTTCAAGGAATTTTGAGGAAGATGATTGTGGGTTTATTAACTAAATCACTACAAAACTAATAAGCAAAGAAGAAGATAATATCACAAGTAGAGAAAACAAACACTTAGAAAAAATTCAATGAGATAGGAATATTCCGGGGTTATAGGATTAATGTCTCTCCTATTGCGTTTTTCCATTGATTTTGTCACTTGATTTATCTAATTTGTTGATTAGCCGGGCTTATTTTTCTAGTGAAGTTGTTTCGATACTTTGCTCGCCTATTCAAGCTAACTTAAGACTTTATGTCTATAGAATCGGAATAAAAAAGAATGCATGTGTATTTCCTGTATAAATAACCAATTAAGTCAATTAGAATATGTCTATCCTAATTGTGAATCTATTTTTCGATGTCTAGATTTAAAAACTTACTCTATTCAATCTTATATGCAATCTATAGTTTTCACTTTCGAGTTCAAATATAAATCCATAGATAGTACTCTATTGTTAGCTACACAATAGAATAATTAAGTGCAAGATTGAATAAATAAATTAATATGATAAGATCAAGCAATATTATCAACCATCAAGCTACAATAGTCAATAACAACCCATAACCCTAGAAGAATGAGGTTCTTAGTCACTCGTGTTCATAAGAATACTCAAAAAAATATTTTTAATCATAAAAGCTATGAATACTAGATGGAAGATGGAAAAATGATGAATTAGATGCTCTGTGTTTCTTTGCCTTTTCTTGACTGAACTTAACAAATGTGGCAGCAGCAACATTTTTGCATGGAACATCATCACACTTTCAGAAGATGATGTAGACTAAGAGTCCACCAAACTGTAAAGAGAACCTGATTCTCTATAAATTCTCACAGAACGTACATACACAACAGTAAGTAAATGACACAACAATATTTTACGTGAAAAACTCCTAGCTCACGGGATAAAAATAACGACTTACACTCATAGGATTTTAATTTCACTAGCCGAGCAAAATTTAGATTACAACCTATTATAATATAGAAATTAAACTTTTAATCTCTCAACTACTTACAATAACTCTATTGCAAGTCTCTTTGTAATAACTCTATTATAAAGCTGACCACTTGACTAACTCTAGCCAAATACAAATACACAGTTTATGATGTTACAGAATATATCCTACAAAATTCTTCTAAATAAGCTAAGTACTTATAAAGATACAACAATACTAAGGACACTCGATAAACTTTGTGCTGGAATCTGGTCCTTTGTTCTATTGCTACTTTGTCTTTCAAACCGATGAAAGGTAGCAACACAATTGAGAGAAACTTAATGATTCAGGGTTTGCAAGTGTGTGTTTTTCCGTGCCTCATGTTTTTAACATATAAATGATTTCACTGGGATGATATAAGCAATTATTTAGTACAAGGCATGTTCCATAAAGTGACTGCTGTACTATTACGTGTGCGGAGAAACTGTGCATCGACTTTAACAGTTGTAAGGAGTTGACTTGTTGTAATTAGTCTGACTGGTCATTTTGAGCTCAAGTACTATTTTAGGTGGTTTGAAGCCTTGATTATCTTAACTTCATATTTTATGACTTATACGCGTAGTTAGAATAGAATTTCAAGAAGTTCGGAGTTGATTCGAATGGAAAATTCTTAATTCGAAAGCTTTAAGTTAAAAGAGTTGACCAATATTTTAATTTTGAGTAAACAACCTCGGAATCGGGATATGAAGGTTCCTATATATTCGTATGATAATTTCGGACTTGGGCGTATGTTCGTGTTGTGTATCGGGTGGCCCACTGCATTTCGACGCATATTGTGGAAAATTAGAATTTTGAAGGTTTTAAAATATCTTAAGATTTATTTGAAGTGAACTTTGATTTTGTTAATGTCTGTTTGGTATTCAAATATTGCTTGGTGTGATTTTAGACATCGAGCAAATTTACATCATGTTTTGGGAATGGTTGGTATGATTGGACGGGGTACCCCGGGCCTCAGGTGTGTTTTGGATAGGCTACGAATCATTTTGCCATGTTTGAGATGCTCTTTTTTAGATATGGTGCATTCTTCTTCATGATCACTAAGAAAGGTTCGTGATCATGAAGAGTTTACAGTCCTTCTGAATCACAATCGCGGAAGGAAATTTGCGATCGTAGAAGGATTTTCTACTGTCAGTGGTTTGATTTTGAGAGCTCATATCTTGAAATTTATGAAGAATTTGAGAATACTCCAAAAATGAAAGATGTATCCCTTTGAATCTAGTTTTTATAAGGATAAACCATTTGTCATTTGGAAGTTTTTGTACAAAAAGTTATGCCTATCATATCGAAGGCTATCTGTAAAGTGGAAACCAAATTTGTACATCGCAATCGTGGGGTTTAGACCGTGATCGCAATGAAGGAAAATGATATTGTAACTTTTCTTAATCCCAATTGCATGGATAATAACTGTGATCGTAAAGAGGAGTCCTGGCAGGTATATTAAACATCTAATAGGTGTTATTCTTAGTATATGCTACATGTTGTGGGAGTTGCGCACGTATGAGGTGGCGAGTGTCCGTGTTCATGCAAGAATTTTTTATTATGTCAAGGTAGACTAGGGTTCACACCATGCTTTATTTGTACTGGTTGAGTTATTATTGCTGGCTTAGTTACTCGATTTCGTGTTACGACCTGAGACTAGGCTTGCGTAGAGTGATGTACTCGTTATGGTAAGAGATATGACAAGATACTTGATTGGCCGCAGAATAATTGTGCTTCCCTTACGTATTTCTCTCGCTTTGTGTGTTTTCATCAAAAAGATTCTTCAAAATTTCATAACTCGCACATATATTCGTGAATGGGGTCAAGGACCCATTAAAGCTCCTTATTCTACTAAGACCGGGACATTCGCCTCGGTCGGATTATGTACCACCCTTTTGTGGGATCGGGTCTTTCGCCTCGGTAGGATATTGTAACATACTCTTATGATATCGAGCTGTTCGCCACGATAGTATCATATTATTATAGGATCAGGTTGTTTGCCTCAGCAGTATCATGTATCACATTCTTATTGGATTGGGTCGTTTGCCTTGGTATTTCTACAAAACACTCATATGGGATCAGGTCGTTCGCCTCAGCAACTTCATAAAATACTCTTATGGGATCGGGCCATTCGCCTAGACAGAAACATGCATAATATTTGACAAAAAGCCAGTGTATCTATGAATTTCTTGATTTGAGTTGTAATGACTTATCTGGTGGGGATCACTTTATATATATACTCCGGTTGAGGAGGTATCCAATTATTGAGATCTAGTGTTTAACGTTCAGAGGAGATCGTACTACGTACCTATATTTGCTTACATTATTTATTTACTGCGCCTCATATTTGTTTACTTTTAACTGTACTCTATTTATTGGACCACTAATAAGTGTCGATGTCGAACCATCATCACTTCTTCTCCCGGTTTAGGCTAGATACTTACTGAGTACACATTGATTTACGTACTTATGCTACACTTCTGCACTTATTATGGATGTATATATTTCTGATGGTCTTTTGGGCGCAAACGTGCGACTATTGCGGGGGACTTTACTGTAACAACCCGGCCGATCATTTTGAGCATATGCAATACGCTCTGTAGTTTACAGGCATGAGTAGCTTTGTATGATATATTATGACTTGTGTGAATCTTCATTTGTAGTTTCCAGGTTATTCGGAATTGATTTGGAAGAATGATTCTCAACTAGGAAGCTTTAAGTTGGAAGAATTGACCAAGTTTGACTTTTTAGTATTTGACCTTCGATTGGTGTTTTGATGGTTCTGTTAGGTCCGGATGGTGATTTTGGACTCTATGCCCGGATTTGCATTTGGATGCTAGACGAATTTGGCACAAATTGGCAAAAGTTAGAAATTTGAAGGTTTAGAAAGTTAATAAGTTTGACCAAGAGTTGACTTTGAGGATATCAGGTTCAAATTGTGTTTCCAGGAGTTGGAATAGCTTTGTTGTGTTATTTCGGACTTGTGTGCAAAATTTTGGTTCATTTCGGATTGATTTGCTATGTTTCGGCATGAGTTTTGGAAGTTGAAAAGTTCAAAGCTCATCAAGTTTGAACTGAGGTGCAATTCATCATTTTGATGTAGTTTTGTGTAATTTGAGGCCTCGAGTAGGTCTATATTATGTTATGGGACTAGTTGGTATGTTCGGATGGGGCCCCGAGGGGCTCGGGCGTGTTTCGGATTGATTTCGAACTATTTTCCTTCATTTTTTTATCTGCTGGTTCTGTTGAGTTATGGGTATCTGGTTTCCTTGATCGCGTAGAGTTCATTGCTGGCTAGAAAGAAGTTTTTCTTCGTGTTGGTAATTCCTTAGACGCATTCGCATACTTGCTGCAGATTGTGCAGCGCATTCGCGCAATTATTAATGCGTTCCCGTAGTGATTTTGGGCTAAGTTGGGCGGACACTATTTATCTTTGTGTTCACGATGTTTTTCCCATGATCACATAGCTTTTAAAGACTTGTGTATCGCGTTCGCGAGGCTGTTGTTGCGATCACGCAGTTTATCTTTGTGAGGCTGTTGAGTTTGTTGCGTGATCGCGCTGTAGGTCCCGCGGTCATATATGTAATAGGGTGATGTGGGATCACCCCGGGTATGTGCAAGGTAAGGTTACACGGTGGTTTAGTGGCTGAAGAACAATTCTAAGCACATTCGATGTCGAACGTATGTTTAAGTAGGGGAGGATGTAATGACCTGATCGGTCATTTTGAGCATTTGCACTTCGCTCGGTAGTTTATGGTCATGAGTACCTCTGTATGATGTATTATGGCTTTTGTGAATCATCAATTGTTGTTTATAGGTATTCGGAATTGATTTGGAAGAATGATTCTCAACTAGGAAATTTTACGTTGAAGAATTGACCAAGTTTAACGTTTTAGCATTTGACTCGGATTGGAGTTTTGGTGGTTCTATTATGTGCAGATGTTGATTTTGAACTCGGGCATATGCCCGAATTTGCATTCCGACGTTCCTAGACAGATTCGGCACTAATTGGCGAATGTTTAAAATTTTAAGGTTTGGAAAGTTCATAAGTTTGACCATTAGTTGACTTTAAGGATCTCAGATTCGGATTGTGGTTTTAGGAGTTGTAATAGCTTTTTTCTGCCATTTGGGGCTTGTGTGCAAAATTTGGGTTCTTTCCGAATTGATTTGCTATGTTTCGGTATGAGTTCTGGTAGTTGAAAAGTTCAAAGTTTATCAAGTTTGAATGAAGTGCAATTCATCGTTCCGATGTTGTTATGTGTGTTTGAGGCTTGAGTATGTCCGTATTATGTTATGTTTCTTGATGGTATGTTCGAACATTGTCCCGAGGGGCTTGGACGTGTTTCTGATTGATTTCGGACGATTTTCATTCATTTTTGCATTGTTGATTCTGCTGAGTTCTTAGGTGTCTGGTTTCCTAAATAGCGAATGCGGAGTATGGATCACAATTGCGTGGAGTTGGCTTCTAGCTAGGAAATAGTTATTCTTCGCGTTCGTGATTCCTCATACGCTTTTGCGTAGCTTGCAGCATATTGTGCAACACGTTCAAGCAAGTATTTGTGCGTTCGCATAGTGATTTTAGGACGGGCTAGGCGGAAGCTCTTTTTATTTGCATTCGTGTCACGACCCAAACCAAAGGGCCTCGACGCGCACTCGGTGCTTTGCTCAACCGTGTACCAACATAACATATCTTTCTAATCATACTATCATGGGTAAATGAGCAAAAAAATCCGTCATGAGATAACAAGAATGAAACATAAGGGAATACTCAACAACATATGATGACCCAACACTATATAAAAACTTATACATGTAACATACGGGCCTATAAGGCCGACATGACCATTTGTAAACTCAAAACATAGTCCGACAAATCCATACAAGTATCCATACGCCTGACATCTGTCTACAAGCCTCTAAGAATACATAAAACCATAATGGTCGGACTAGAGCCCCGCCATACCAATCAATACAAATCCAAAGCATACTGACCAAATAGGCAACTCCAGAGCAAGTGGAGTGCACCAACACCTTCTGCTAAGCTGATAACCTACTTGGAGTACTGTCAACATATCAATCGGGACCTGCGAGCATGAAACGCACCGTCCCCAGGCAAAAGGAACGTCAGTACGAATAAAGTATTGTATGTAAGGCAGGAAAGTATATATATATAAAAATCAGGAAGTACCAAAAACATCGATAACATAAGAATAAGAGAAGCAAGCTCAACATCCATTGTGCCATAACAAGGGAAATAGTGTAAGCACCGCTAACTTATAAGATTAGAGTACCTTTGGAAGCTCGTTCATTGCATTATGTACAATTTAAGTCATGCAAAATAAGAAAAAGGATAGCCTCACATACCTTGTATACGTACTTCCCAACCTTAAGCTATGCAAATGTTAAAAGTTCTTAGTCTTGTAATGAGTATAACCCACGAAACGTGGTCCTTCCTTATCAAAAGTAAGTTCCTCAACACGGCTACAAGAAAGAGAAAGAGGAACTAGCAGGCTGTCCGGACTTTTCAGCACTAGAATCACGTCGTAACATCCGGAATACCCTGGGACTTGTGTTGGATCTTTATGGGGAAGTTGCAGGGGTTCAATTAGGTTTTCAAATTCTGGAAGATGCGTGAAATAAATGAGTTGATAATCCTTAAAAGACACCTCTTGGCCGACTTTGGGGCTTTTAATTGTCCTCTTATTTTTGACAAGTAGGTGATGCAACTACTTGTCACCTACCTATCTGTACAGTTTACCGAAAAAACGAATATATCTATACTCCGAGATCATATTGAAAAATAGTTTAATGATTTGGAAATAGACTCATAAATCTTCAATTTGATATGTAGATCATCCCTCGATTCCAATTATATTGGGAGAAAAGTGCAGCTACATTTGACCTAAATTTCAGCACATTATGAATGCAACTTTTGATGACCTTTGCCAACTATTTGTTCTACAACTCTCTTGACTTAAACACATAACACATGACTATCATATGAATAAAATAAATCATAAATTAACCTTCTCATCATGATAATCACCCTAGTCTCACCTCAAAGTATATGTCATAACATTCTAACTTATCGACTTTTGATGTAATTTTCTTCAATTCGTTAGCGTCTAAGATTTCCAACCCTTTTTGGTGCTTGTTATTCATGATCTTAAAGATTTGTAACCACTAAGATAATATGATGAACTTATGTTATGTATTTTCAAAAGAGATCTTATTTCCGAGCTTACATCAATTGGCTTACGACGTACTTTCACGTACGAAAACATGGGATGTAACATAATTCCCCCCTTTGGAACATTCGTCCTTGAATGTTGAGTGATGTATTTATCAGTCTCATAACCTGTAGCTCCTACGAATACATTAATATTGTCTTTGCCATCTAAGGAGTTTTTTAATGAATAAATCCAAAGGCTAGGGAATCCCCCCCCCCCCCGTTAGGCCTCTTTCTCACACCATGACTTGTGGTCAAAATTTTTCAGTCTCGTAACTGTTTCTACCTTCTTTCATGTAGTCTGTACAATTCTGACCTTGTTTGCACGCCTACGCAACTCTTCTCTCCTCTTATCTCCAGCTTTTAGCCAATATCCAGGCCTCACTTTCGAAACATATACAGAACTTGACAAGTTGTCCATCTGGGCATCTATAGGTATATTGAAGTTCTTTGCTTGGTACCTTGTCGAACTTACAACTATTGATATATCTTGCTTCATAGCCTCAGTTATCTATGCATATGGATTTACTATAATTAGATAGGTCATGCCACATCATAACTCTTACTTCGATTTATTATTACCGAGGTCTTCCACCCGGCTCCATTGTACTCTTTTTCTGCTTGTCCTATATGTGTAAATCTAAGTCCTTTAATGCTTCCTCATTATTGTTCATCTTAATAATGATGGTCTAATCTCATCTTATACTTTTCAACCTGTATCCATCCACTGGTATGTCACCTTAATGTTGATCCATAATCTACCACTGATAACTTGAAATCTCTTACGTGATACATCGTCGCTAGGGCTCACGTCTCATCCGGGAACATCTAAAGTGATTTTCCCAATCTACCTAGGGAAGGTATTATACTTCTATAAGCGTATTTCATAGCATTATTACATGATTCATCTTATGGAGATATTTCAATCTCATGCAATTCATAAAATTCCTTCTCTTTAAATTATTCCTCAATCAAAGGCCTAAATGCCATCCTCTTATCTATCATAATTACACCCTTATTCTACTATCGAGGTAGCATTTCATATCCTTTAATTGCTCCTAATCATATGGAAATCATCGGCTCTATTGTTTTGATGGGTTTAATCCCTAAGACTTACATATTCTCGTCACATTCTCACTCACCTTTTCATATCCTTACTCCTATCTACCTAAAACCTTGTTGCTCTACAATACTTTACCTTCTATTTATATTACTCACAGCCTTCATTTAACTTACTAGCACAATAAATTTCCTTTCATGCCTTCTCAGTTGTCCTTAAATGTAAGCAATTACTTTTCCTGGTCGTTCTATCACTTTTTACATGAATACTTGTCTTGTCTTATTGCCCTCGAATGCTGTAATTTCTTGTACCTCATATGATCTCAAACATCACCTTTGATTTTTTTCGTCCCATTCATTAGCCACAATAGGTGCCACTTTCTTATGGAGTGTATACAATATTGTAGTAAGACTGTTGTTACAAGATCATTTACTCTTTAGCTTGCTATGCTTAGGTGGAAACCTTCTCCCTTATTTCCTCAGCTAGTCTTTCATTGTAGTACTTGGGAGATCTTCTAGCTCATGTAAAGTTGCGAGCTTGTTATATCGTACACCCAAAGAAAATTTTCGTTGTTCTTACTTGCCTATAATAATCTTTAGTTACATAATTTTGTGACCTTATGCTTGTAGGGTTACTTTTAGGCTCAAATTTTGATTCTCTCCTTTGTTTTATTTTCATAAAACTCAAATGGTACCTTTAACTGCCTCAACTCCTATTTGAAATTTTTTAGATGACTGCAATCTCATATCTGCGAGACTGAATTCCTTATGTTGTGGTTCACTACATTTGTCTTGCATGATATATTGATTCATCTGTGACCCTTGTCTAGCCATAATCGAGCTCTTCCTGAATCAACTACTAATTACACGTTGGTCCATTCTGATATATATTTTTGCATAATCTCTCTTAGGGTATATCCTTTGTATTAATTTACCTCTCGCCACTAGCTCCTGATGTATCAAGTGTCCATTCAGACTTATTTATTAATAACAACCTGGCCGGAAACTTTTACTACCTCTCCCCGCCGTCGTGCTTATATAATGTTCTGGAGTCACAACATATATGTAGGAACTAATTAAATGCAACATCATCCCTCTCTCCTTTTTACCACATTCCTCCTTTACCATTCCATAGTTACCTGAACTGCTTAACTCTGACTTAATACCATATCACACCATATTCCCCCCTTCAGGGGAGTACTAAGATTTAGTACTACAACGATCTACCTATAGATGTTTTAACTTTTTCATCTTTGGCATATTTTTCACATCATCAATGAACCTTAATATCCTTATACTAACCTTCTGTATTAGGGATAAATTAATTTCTTATGCACAAAGGTGACGCCTAGAGTAATTGGCACACTTAGTGCCTTAAGATTAACGCTGCTCGGAGTGCTTGCTTTAGGTAAACGACTTCCTAAATGACATTTAAAGTTTATTCGTCTGTTGTCTACTCTATTATTTTTGGAACATGATCTCTGAAATTCTCATGATGTCGACCTTTATTAAATCCTCCGGTCCCTAATATGCAGTCCTGGGGGGGATCTCCAGAAATACTATTCCGTAGTCCTAAAGTAAATATACAGTGCACAGGAATCTCCCGGAATACTGTTCCATAGTCCCAAAGTAAATGTGCAACTCATCCAATATAATAACAACCACAGCAAGAAAATATACAGTTTGAATTAAGTTCAAATCAAGAAAATGAGGTAATTTCACTAAATAAGTTGCATAGAGTTCAAATAGGCAGTTATAACATGTAGGCATGCTTCTCTAATCTAAAAAGGATAGTACATATGCTAATGTAATACAAACAAGGAGAAAAACAGGCTATGACTTAGTGAAAAATGGAGTTTTACAATAAATAACATGTGTGCGTACTCGTCACTTCACGTACACGGCGCTCATATATCAACCATGTACCAAATCCTAAAGGGAATTCCCTCACACAAGGTTATGCAAGCCACTTACCTCCAATCAAACTCAAATCAATTCATAATAATACTCTTTCCATGAATATCCGGCTCAGGATGGCCCAAATCTAGCCAAATCAATTACATAATGTAAATATAGCTACAAGCAACTAAACTAGCTAATGAATAAAATCTATGGCAAGAAAATTGAAATACGCCCAAAGAGTCTCCTCGAGCCCACGTCTCAGATTCGGATAAAAATTACCAAATATGAACACCCATCTGCTCACGAGTTCACTCAGAAATTATTCAAATCCGAGGTCTAAATCCCACTCAGAACTCAGAAATTTGATTGGGAAACTTTTCCCCCATTTTCCAACTTTCTCACTCAAAATCCTTGATTAAATGAAGAAAACAACAATCGATTAATGAAACATAGTCAAAACTGTGTAAGGAATCGTTAACCCAAAGTTCTCTCTGAAAATTCCTTTAAGAATCACCAATTTCCGAGTTCCAAAGATCCAAAAAATGGATAATGAATCCAAACCCTAGATTTTGCTCCTTTTTTGCCAGTCAAACCGCACCTGCAGACCCTTCTTCGCACCCGCAACGCCGCACTTGCAGGAATTCCATCGCAGGTGCGAAACTCACTTAAGTCCTCAGGTCCCGCTTTTGCGAGCAATAGGTCGCACCCCCGCGCCCGCTCATGCAGAATTTCTTTCACTCCTGCTGTCATTCACCACATCTGCAATTTTTCCTCGCATCTGCTGGTATAGCAAATGCGGAAATAACCTCGCACCTGCAATCCCGGCCTAGGCTACCAAATTCCGCTTCTGCGCTCCAAGTCTTTCTTCTGTGGGCTCGCACCTGCGATAGCCTCTCTGCAGGTGAGAATACACCAGCACCAAATAATCATCAATAATGGCCTAAGTCCAATTTTCAACTCGTTGAGCATCTGAAATACGCCTGAGGCTCCTGGGACCTCAATCAAACATACCAAGAAATCCTAAAACACCATAAGAACTTAGTCGAGCTCTCAAATCACATCAAACAATGCTAAAACACAATTCATCCTCTAATCCCAACCTAATGAACTTGAAAATTCCAAATTCAACAAGTGATGCCGAAACCAGCCAAACTACGTCCGATTGACCCCAAATTTTGCACCCAAGTCATATTACACTACGGACCTACCCCAACTTCCGGGAACAAATTTCGACCCCAATATCAAAAATTCTATTGCTGTCCCAAAACTCCAAAATTTTGACTTTCGCCATTTCAAGGGTAAATGAGCTACGAACCTTAAAAACACAATTCGGGCACGCCCCTAAGACCAGAATGACCCAATGGATCAAACGGAATCGATTAAAATCTATTCCGATGTTGTCTTCAAACTGCTCCGATAGGTCCAAATCTTAAGACCTAAGCGCTCATTTAGGGACTAAGTGCCCCAAACCCCTTCAAAAACCAAAACAAAACCTCTCGTCAAGTCAAAATAACAGAAATAGGTACACGAAAAGCAGTTAATAGGGGATCCGGGCTCTAACTCTCAAAATGACCAATCGGGTCAATACATCTTCCTCCTTAAAATAATCGTTCATCCCCGGATGAGCATAGAGACATGGCTAAAGTGGTGAAAAGATAAAGGTAACGGTTGCGCATATCCTTCTCAGTCTCCCAAGTCGCCTCCTAAGCCAGCCAACCCCGCCACTAAACCTTTACTGATGCAATGTTCTTGAATTTTGAACCTGCCTTTCCAATATATCTACTGCTCCTAAACATAGGATAGATCCTTGTCCAACTGGACCGAGCTAATATACAACACGTGTGACAAATCATTGTGATACCTCCGGAGCATCAAAACATGAAACACCGGATAAAGTCATGCCAAGCTGGGAGGTAAGGCAAGCTAATACGCAACCTCCCCAACACACCGCAAAACCTCAAACGGACTAATAAACCTTTGACTCCGCTTGCCCTTCTTTCCGAATCTCATAATGCCCTTAATAGACGAAAGCCGAAGCAAGACCTGCTCTCCAACCATAAATGAAACATCGTGAACCTTCCGGTCTTCAAAACTTTTCTGTCTGGACTGGGATGTGAGAAGTCTATCCCGAATCGCCTTAACCTTCTCCAAGGAGTCTGAACCAAGTTTATGCCCAACAATCTAGCCTCGCTCGGATTGATCTAACCCACTAGGGACCGACACCACCTACTATACAAAAGTTATCGATATACTTTGCAAGCTTAGAAAATAATCAAAAGATAACAAGGGTAAATCTTAATCAAATATAATTTGATCTATAGGTTAAATGGACGATATTGTAGTTATAGATCTCAAAGATAAAGATAATAATCTTAGCTTAAGAGAGAAGCAATTGTAGGAGACAGAGATAGAGATAAAGATAGAGAGAAGTTGTATTATTCGAGAATAATCATGATGCCTGTAACAATGTGAAGGTCTCCTTTATATAGTAGGAGACCTTCCTCGAAATAATCAAAGAAAAAGTAAAAAAGTAGGTGGCTTCCGCTTAGTGAAGAAGTTAAGCTCTAAACGATGTCGCCTTCACCCCCATGCCCGGGCCGTGCCTTCACTCAGGCCGGTGTCTACCCATTGGGAGTACACATTGGCGTGGGGACGTTGAGGGCCAAATTTTACCATATATAGTTAGTTCCTCTATTTGTTGGAGGCATGCCCGATGAGCGTCTTCGATGGACGGAATTACGAACCTCACCTTTTGGAGAATTTGACCTCTTGCTCAGGAGAAAACAGGAACGACATGATTTTCCCAACATTGTTGTTCCGTTGACGTGTGATTTCCTTTTAAGGATGATGTCATTGCCCGCATGCGTCATTATTACTTTTGTTCCCGAGATGGTTCAGGAGGATATATGACATTTTGGTTTCGCGCACCTGTTTTGATCATACCTTTTCAGTTTCCATGTAACTTCACCCCATAAATAAGGTAAAGGTTCAAATTGATACATTTTTCGAACCTTTGAGAGTACTTTCTTATTCTCCTTTCTGTCTTAATTTCTTGTAGTCGATATGTCGTGTGAGATCTTCCCTATTTCTGTATGGTTGTATTTCCCATCACTAGTATTTCAAAACGGGTTCATATGGTTAAATGCCATCAGAGCAGCAAAAAGACTAAGGACACTGCTCCATCTAGGGTTCTGCCTTCTTTCGGCGGCGAAGAAGAAGAGGTAGAAAAGGCCCGTGTTCCTCTTTCGGCAGATAATGTGCTCCCGAAAAAAATGCACGTTCAAAGTGATTTTAAAACGAAGAGCTCATTTATTTCTTGGGAGCAGAGTGAACTACTGCAATCTCACTTAGACAATCTTCGATCAACGTACAACATTCCGGGCCATGTAGAAATGGTTCCGGCTGGTACAGACTATGTTAATGTGCATAGCCTGGGTTTTGTACTTTTTATGAGTAACCATTTAGGATAGGATACAACCTACTATTTAACCCTTTAGAAGAGGAGCTCTGCCGCTTTTACAAGGTGTGTCCGGCCCAGCTCATACCCTATACGTTGAAGGTCAATAGAATTCTTACTACGAACGCGGCCAGGGCGAGGAGCAAGGTCTCGGTTCATCATCTTCTGCAGATGCTCAGCCCAAGATACTTGAGGGATACCATGCTTCGTTTGAAGAGTCGTGGTACAAAGAGCTTTGTAGTCAAGTCTGATGATAAGACCAATCGTGGATTTTGGAAAAGATACTTCTACATCAGGCCGGAGCACCCGGTGCCTAATCCTGAAGGGTTCAGGTGGAATGCGGAATGTAAGTATCCTTGTGTGGATTTCGTGATTATTTGGGGTCCTGACTCTTCAGCCGTTGTAATTTCTTCTTCTATTTTTTGTAGTGGCATCTTCTTCACCCCGGTTCATCAAAAATATAAGTTCATGGGTGGAGAGGTTGATACCTTATACGGAGCAATACCGTACTTGGCCCGCATTCCGCAACCAGTACGGCCCGCCAGATAGTTTTTTTATTTTGGCTTCGGTTTTGACGGCATCTTAAATTTTTGTTACCTTATTTGCTTGTGTTGGCAGGTCAAGTTATTTCCAATAAGAAGAAGACCGTAGTTGTCTCATCTAGGGTTGAGAAACGATGAAGTTGTATCATGTGGCTCGCCCAGTGACGGCGCTCCTGCGGGTTCTCAGCAGGGGCTGTGCCGGTGGCAGCATCCGAGTCGGCGCCTGAAGCTGTGCTAGTGATGATGCCTAAGGTCGTGCCTGTGATGGCGACTGAGGTCGTGCCCGCTGATAAAGTGGTTCCCTTAGAGCCAACCCTGAAGCCTGTGGAGAAGGTTTTTGAAGGTGAAGAGCTGCTAGAGACGTGAGGACTAGCGAGCCCCGCCGAGAGCCAAGACTAGTTTTTATGGCCGAGGACATCCGCTCGAGGAGGTTTCCTCCCCGAAGGAGACTACCACCGCTGCCAGCTCAGTCCGCGTCCCAGAGGGTGGGTTGTCATTTGCAATTGGGGAAGCGAGCGTTAAGATTGAGAGGACGGGCCCTGAGCCCGCTCTTGGAGATGTAGCTGGAAATCCAGCCCGCGTGGAGATAAGGGCAGGTAGGTCTATCCGCCGGATCTTGACACCGAGAGGGTATAATTTATTGGAGGGCAGCAAGCAGGCCGCAGTGGAGATGACTCTGCTATGTGCAGGACGCAGAGCGTGAGACGCTGAAGGACGACCCGAATTTTTCCCACCATTGGGAGTCGTGATGGCGCATACTGTAGGAGCTAAGAAAGCCAACCTTTTCAAAATATTCCATAAAACTTTAATCTAAACAATATAATAACCAAAATAATTAAATAAAATGCGCGGAAGACTTTTAACAGAAATATTAACAAAGTGCAAAAGACGATAACATAGCACTACCTAGCATTTGGTGTCACTACTGACGGACTACTCAGAGTTCCACAAATATCGATCAGAAAGAAATGTATAACAATTCTGTTTTGATACAATAAAACAAACAGAAAGAGATAGATGAGACTCAGGGCCCGCGAACGCCCGCGAACTGCCTCGGAGTCTCTGAACTGAAGGATCGCTCCCTAGCTACTGCTGTGGTCCGTAAGCTGTATTCTGACATGTGCACGAAAGGGCACAGAAGTGTAGTATCAGCACAACCGACCCCATGTGCTGGTAAGTGCCCGGCCTAACCCCGGCGAGGTAGTGACGAGGCTAAATCGGACCTACCAAAATCAACCTGTACAGATATATGTGAAATAATAGAAAGATAACAAAATTTAAACAGATAATGGGGAGGGGACATGTTGGGGGTGTAACAGTTCAATTATAAGTCCAACGAACAAGAAATGGAATTGAATATATATCATTAATAAAAGAAAGCCAGTGAATCAACAACTACACGGCAACACCTTTCATGCTTTTACTGTCATTTCTCACCAAAAATGTCAAATATAACGTACACCCTTTGTGCTTTTACTCTCAATACGTAGTTCACGGCATCATCCCTCGTGCTTTCCTAACATAACTCTCACACCAAGGCACAGAATGACCCTTCGTGCACAAATAATCAAGAAACATGGCACGGAAAGACCCTTCGTGCAAAATTATCGAAACATAGCACGGAAAGACCCTTCGTGCATATTCTCTCTCTTCCTCACCCAATCAACAGTCACAACCAAACGGGAAAGGAATAGACAACAAGATAAGATATCCCGGCAAGGGAGAACAACCCTACAACAAGTCCCAGCAAGAGAGAATAACTCAACAATAAGTCCCGACAAGGGAGAACAACTATACAATAAGTCCCGGCAAGGAAAAAATACCAAAATTTCTTGTTTAGCTCATTTGCTTCTCAACTATCACTTCATAGTTCATTTAACAAGTAATTACCACAATTGTTCACTTTTTTTCGAAATTTTAATAGCAATTTTGACTCACGGTCATGCTAGAATTGGGCGCATAGGTAACCGTCACCATACCTATACACCGACTCCACATAGCATAGAGCAAATATAATCTTAATCCTATTCTCTCAAGCCAAAGTTAGATTGAACACTTACCTCGAAAGCTTCCAAACTCAACTCACGCCTCTAGGATGGCTTTACCCCTCGAATTCGCCTCAAAACTGGTCGAATCTAATCACAATTTACTCAAATGTATCAACCAATGCTAATTATATCAATTTGAATGCATAAGAATGAAATTCCCCAAGTTTTACCCAAAAAATTCCAAATGCCCCCTGGGCCCACATGGTCAAAACTCGAGGTTCGAACCAAAACCGGGTTACCCATTCCCCCATGAGTTCATATATGCAATTTGTTTTGAAATCGGACCCCAAATTGAGGTCCAAATCCCCAATTTTAAGAAAACCTATGTTATACCCCAAATCCCCATTTTTACCCATTGAAAGATTTGATTTTTAGGATGAAATCATGATAAAAGATGTTAAAGTTTGAAGAAATTGAGTAAAAGTTGACTTACAATTGATGTGGGAGAGAAGGAGTCGAGAGAAAATCGCCAATGGAGGTTTGGGTTTTTGAAATTATGAAATGAGGTTTGAAATCGTCTAAGTATAGGATGCACAGTCGCAGATGTCGCAATTGTGAGGTTTTGTTCGCAATTGTAAGAATGTAGAAGGAATAGCGAATGTCACAATTGCGAGAAATTATTCACAATTGTGAAGAGGGCAGATTTTGAACGGGGTTCGCATTTGCGATATGGCAAGCCATTGGGGAAGGCTCGCATTTGCGAGGCTGGCCATGCAAATGCGAAGACTGCAGATACCAGCTGCTACAACGCTACAAAATGAGCATAACACCTATCTGAAACTCACCCGAGCCCTCGGGGCTCCAACCCAAACATGCACCCAACCTAAAAAACATCCTACGGACTTACTCGTGCGATCAAATCGCCAAAATAACATCAAAATCAAAGAATCAACCTCCAAAAATCATGATTTTCATTTCAAAGTTCAAAACTTTCAAATTTTTCAATTTTTTGTCCGAAACACGTTAAACGATGTCCGTTTTCAACCAAACTTTACAGATTGCGCTTAACACTCATTTAAGACTTGTACCGGGCGCCGGAACCAAAATACAAGCCCGATACCATTACTTTTGATGAAATCTCATTTTCATTTTTCCTTAAGCATTTTCTGAAAATTATTTCACAGAAAAATTCTGTAATCGGGCCTGACCTCGAATTTCGATTCCGAGAATATGCCCAGGTCCCAAATTTCCCTGCGGACCCTCCGGGATCGTAACATCACAGGTCCGGGTCCATTTATCTAAAATATTGACCAAAATCAACTTTAGCAATATTATTATCAAAATTCATAGTTTTTACTTTTTAACATAGAATTCAAATATTTCCACATAAAAAAAATTCCGGCTTCGCGCCCGGACCGTGCACGCAAATTGAGGCAACCAAATAAAAGGTTTTCAAGGCCTTAAAAGTACAAAGAAAGGGAAAATTACGGTGATGACCCTTTGGGTCGTCACAACGTCAGTAACAGGGACATGTCTCAAAGGATCGCTAGCGCAGCCTTGGAGGTAGCTTTCATTTTCCCTTTTATGAGTCGTAAAGGTGACTTTGGTTCATCTTGACTTGTATTTCCTTTCTTTCCTTTTCTTTTTAGACCCTTGTCTTAGAGGTGGAGAGGAGGCGGCGTGAGAAGAATAAGGCGGCCACCTTCCAGAAGATGGCAAAAAAGTACAAACAATGTTGTGCCACGCATCAGGCATTGGCGGATGTTTTTGCAGGACCCTCAGTTTCGGGTGTTCCGCGAAGGCCTAGAACAATTGGAGGCTCATTTGAAATGGTGGGTGGCCGAGTTGGAGCAGGTCGACGAGCAACTGATGGCTGCTTTGGCTTGGAACATCGAGCTAGAGACTCTCCTTCAGTCAAAAGAAGTGGAGTTGGAGATCAGCCGCGGGGTAGTGGCGGAGGCGGCTCAGTTACAGACAAGAGTCGCTGCTTTGACCGCTGAGCTCGATGCCAAGGCAACTGAGGTTTAGGCCCTTAAGCGGTCTGCTTTGTCAAAGCCCGAAGATGACGCACATCGTGAGGCGCACGAAATGTGGGTGTATGCCGAGGCTAGACTGGTCGTACTTGAGGAGTACTTATCTGTAGGTCTAGCCACTGAGGCGGTGGTTGAGGAGAAACGACGCTTATCCCATGTTTCCCGTGCCACTTGTGGTTATAACTCTGACTCACCCGATGGCGCGGCTACAATTTTGAAGGCATCAACCATCTAGAGTCTGGCTCTTGGATCTCAAAAACTTACCACCCCGGGGTGATGGCGAACAAAACAGACTGAAGCGGCGAAGTCTCTTAGGATTTGTATATATTTTTCTCTCTCCTCTTTTTTGGATGTAACCGGGACCTTTTTTTCAGGTTCAGATGTACACGTATTTTTGGAGATAATGAAACATAGCTTTTCTGGTAATTTATTATTTTTTTGCTCATTGTTTCTATGGTGCCCCGTCTTCGTAGAACGAGTGCTCATTTACTTGTTGGACTATTACTGCATTTCAGCTTGTTGTTCAAGTGCTTTGTGCTGCCGTGAACTAGGTCGACAATTAATGGAGAACGATCAAACTAGGTCACTGTTTTGACATCTATGGCCTTAGCCGTATGTGTGTCTTTGGCCTATTTCGGGTCGTTAATTTGTCGTAGCCAATCTTAATGGCCTCAACCAATGATAGCGTGGATGGAATTAGCCATATAATTTTGACAGCCTTAGCTGTGAGTGTGACTTCGACTGTCATCAAGTCACTCACTTATTTGCCGTGGTCGATTTGGGTCGACTGTTGGCGGTGATGGATAACATTGGTCATAACTTGTTTATGGCATTGGCCGTATGGGTGATTTCGACTTTCGTAATCACTTGCTTGCCATAGTCGAACTAGGTCAACTGTTGGCGGCGATGGACTTAGCCATGATGAAGTCGATGGCCTTGGCCAGAATTAAGTTGATGACCTTGGTTATAACTTGTTGATGGCCTTGGCCGTGTGGGTGACTTCGACTGTCGTTGAATCACTTGCTTTCCGTAGTCGAGCTGGGTCGACTGTTGGTGGCGATGGCCTTAGCCATGATGAAGTCGATGGCCTTGGCCTGAATTAAATTGATAACCTTGGTCATAACTTATTGATGGCCTTGGTCGTATGGGTGACTTTGACTGTCGTCGAATCACTTGCTTGCCGTAGTCGAACTGGGTCGACTGTTGGCGGCAATGGCCTTAGCCATGATGAAGTCGATGGCCTTGGCCAGAATTAAGTTGATGACCTTGGTCAGAACTTGTTGATGGCTTTGGCCATATGGGTGACTTCGACTGTCATCGAATCACTCGCTTGCCGTAGTTGAACCGGGTCGGTTGTTGGCGGCGATGACCTTAGCCATTTATACATTGGAGATAGTCGTAGTCATTTATTCATTAGAGATAGCCATAGCCATTTATTTATTGGACATAGCCGTAGCTGTTTATACATTGGATATAGCTGTAGCCATTTCTATATTGGAGATAGCCGTAGCCTTATACATTGGACATGGTCGTAGCCATTTATACATTGGAGATAGCTAGTCCAGTCCCTTTATCACGTTGGCATGGAGAGCGTATGTAGAGGTTTATATGATAAACTTGTTCCTCAAATATCTCCAGGTGTCCCCTCTGCCGCCTCATTAAAAACCTCACAGAGAAAACCCAATTTGGACAAAACTCGGGTAAGGGAAAAAGAGTACAACTCGGGAGACGCCTTTCAGAAATGGAAATACTTGAGGTGGGCGACATTCCAATTGTTTTGTAGCATTTCTCCTTCCATTGTTTCCAATTGGAATGCTCCTTTATTGGATGCTGCTATGATTTTGTAGGGTCCGTCCCAGTTAGTGCCCAATTTTCCTTCGCTTGGGTCATTGGATACCAATGTCTTGGCTTTGAGGACATAGTCTCCCACTTTGAGTGGTCTTATCTTGGCCCTCTTCTTGTAGTACCTTTTGACCTATTGGTTGTGGGCCACCATTCTGATGTGGGTCATTTCTCTTCTTTCCTCGGCTTCATAGAGGTCTTGGAGCCTGTTCATGTCATTTTCTGTTCCGTTGGTGTATGAGTACCTCAAGCTTGGTTCACCGACCTCGATTGGTATGACCGCGTCGGTTCTGTAGAGCAGTGAGTATGGTGTTTCCCCTGTGCTAGATTTGGATGTGGTCCGATGGGCCCACAATACTTCTGGAAGTAGCTCAGGCCATAGCCCTTTGGCTTCCTCAAGTTTCTTTTTTAGTATATTTAATATTGTCTTGTTGGAGGATTTTTCTTAGCCATTGGTGGTGGGATGGTATGGCGTTGAGAATATTCACTTGATATGCCATTTTCCAAAGAATTCTGTCATTTTTTGACCGATATATTGTCGTCCCTTGTCACAGCTGATTTCCTTGGGGATACCGAAGCGACATATGATATTTTTCCATATGAAGGCGATGACCTCCTGTAGGCGTATTTGAGCGTACGCACCTGCTTCCACCCACTAGGAGAAATAGTAAGTTAAAACTAGTAAAAATAATACCTTTCCTCGTCCCGCGGGTAGGGGTCCGACTATGTCCATTCCTTATTTGATGAAGGGCCATGGGAAGGTGACCGAGTAAAAGGGTTCTCCTGGTTGGTGTATCATGGGGGAATACTTTTGGCAATATTTGCACCCGAACGTATTCCAAAGCTTTTTTCTTCATGGTAGGCCAGTAATAGCAGGCCCGTATGAGGCATCGCACGAAGGCACGGTTACCTATATGGGAGCCGCAATGAACCTCACGTGCTTCTTCGAGCTGGCTTCGTTTGGTGTGTCCTTAGACATTTAGCCAAGGATCCGCCGAACGTCCTTTTGTAGAGGATTTTGTTTATCAAGCAATATCGGGCGGCTTGTATGGGGAGTTTTTTTGCCTCTTCTTTGTCGAGTGGTAGCGTTCCATCCAATAGGTAGGATACAAATTGGTTGCGCCAGTCCTAAGTCAGATTTAAAGAGAATACCTCAGTATAGTCGATGGCTGAATGGAGGAGGGTGACCACGCTTTCTTTGCAAAAAATTTTAATGGTCATGGCAAGTTTTTCTAGGTCGTTTGCTTCGACGTTCTTTGCCCTCGAAATTTGCTCGAAGCAGCACTCGTCGAACTCGGCCACCAGCCTATGGATTTTTGACTGGTATTTCTGCAGTATTTGTTCTTTTATTTGGTAAGTCTCAGCGACCTGATTCACCACAAGTTGGGATTCGCAATAGAGGATGATTTGTCGAGCCCCATATTTGATGTCTAGTTTCATACTTGCAATAACGGCCTCGTACTCGGCCTCATTGTTAGTCATTTCAGGGCATCGTATGTACTTCGTATTTTTTCGCTCGTGGGAACCTTGAGAACGAGTCCCACTCCTTATCCCGATGCATTGGCGGCACCATCAGTATAGAGATTCCATAGGTCGGTATTGGAGGAGGCACGTTGTGCCTCACATTCCGCTTCTGGCGGGATTTCTGCGCTGAAATCCACTATAAAATCGGCAAGTACTTGCAACTTGATGGCGGTTCTTGGGTGGTACGAGATGTCGTGCTCGCTAAGCTCAATGGAAAATCTGGCGAGCCGGCTTGATAATTCAGGCTTGTGTAGGACGCTTCTCAACGGGAAGGTCGTAACCAGTTTTATGGGGTGGCATTGAAAATAGGGCCAGAGTTTTCGTGAAGCCACGACCAATGCCAGAGCTAACCTCTCAAGGTGCGAATACTGTGTTTCGGCGTCCACCAAGGTTTTGATAATGTAATAAATAGGGGATTGCGTACCTTCATTTTTGTGGACCAAGACTACGCTAACGACAACCTCGGATACGGCCAGATAAACCAGCAGGGGTTCGCTTGGTCTTGCTTTGTCTAGCAGGGGCGGTGACGATAGGTACGCTTTTAGCTTTCTCAAGGCATCAGCACATTCCTCCTTCCACTGTAACCCTTGGTCCTTTTCAGTACATTGAAAAATTTATGGCACCTGTCGGAGGACCACGAGATGAATCTGGATAGAACGGCTATCCGTTTTATCACCTTTTGTACCTATTTTTTGCTGTTCAACACCTTAAGTATTGCATCTACCGCCTTGATCTGGTATAGGTTGTCCTCAATGCCTCGTTGTGATACGAGAAATCCTAAGAATTTTCCTGAGGCCACGCCAAAGGCGCACTTCTCTTGGTTTAGCTTCATTCTGTACCTCCTCAATATCTCGAAGGCTTCCTTTAGGTGGTTGATGTGGTCTTCTTTCTTTGCTGATTTTACCAGCATATCCTCGATATAGACTTCCATGGTCTTACCGAGTTGCTCTTTGAACATCTTGGTGACCAGCCTCTGGTACGTAGCTCCTGCATTTTTTAGCCCGATGGGCATTACCTTGTAGCAATATTTCCCTTGGTGGGTGATGAAAGTTATTTTCTCCTGGTCCTCCTCGGCCATCATGATCTGATTGTAGCCGGAGTAAGCGTCTAGGAAGCTTAGAAGCTCGTGTCCCACATTGGCATCGATAGTTGGTCGATGTGGGGCAGTGGTAGTGAATCCTTAAGTCACACCTTATTCAGGTCATTGAAGTCCACGCACATTCTCCATTTCCCATTTTTCTTTTTAACCATGACAACATTGGTGACCCATTGGGGGTATTTTGATTCCCTGATAGAGCAGTTGGCCAGTAGTTTGTCTACTTCCTCACTGACCGCTTCATTGATAGAGGCGTTGAATTTCCTTCTCATTTGCCACACAGGCGGTTGTAGTGGGTCAACGTTTAGCTTATGGGTGGAGATGTCTCGTGGGATCCTTGTCATATCTGAATGTGAAAAAACAAACAGATCTGCGTGGTTAGTTAAAAACTCATGATACTTACTTGGATTAGTGAGGTCGTGCCCGACGTAGGCTTTCTTCATAAGGTCAGCGTCGTCTAGTTGGATTGGGTCAAGATCTTCGATCGTATATTTACATGCCTCTACGGTATCAGAAATCTAATAGCGTCCCTTGTCGGGTCGACTTTGTTCCCCGACATAGCTGATTGATATGCCTCTGCACTCGCCCCCTTAAGTTGTTTGGTATGGGCGCAATCTTGAGCTATTTTGTAGCATTCCCTTGTGGTGCATGGATCGCCTCGGATGCTTAATATTCCCCATAGGGTAGGGAATTTGATCACTTGATAAAAGCTTGATGAGACTGCTCATATGGCGTGTATCCATAAGTGTCTTATGATGGCGTTGAATGTCGTTTCCTAGTTCATTACGTGGAAAGTTATTTCCAGCATGACTCCTCCCGCTAATTTACATGCCTCTATGGTATTAGAAATCTAATAGCGTCCCTTGTCGGGTCGACTTTGTTCCCCGACATAGCTGATTGATATGCCTCTGCACTCGCCCCCTTAAGTTGTTTGGTATGGGCGCAATCTTGAGCTATTTTGTAGCATTCCCTTGTGGTGCATGGATCGCCTCAGATGCTTAATATTCCCCGTGGGGTAGGGAATTTGATCACTTGATAAAAGCTTGACGAGACTGCTCATATGGCGTGTAATCCATAAGTGTCTTATGATGGCGTTGTATGTCGTTTCCTAGTTCATTACGTGGAAAGTTATTTCCAGCATGACTCCTCCCGCTAAAACGGGCATGGATATTTCTCCGGAGGTCCGTTCCACTGCATTATTGAAACCAATTATTGTTATTCAGCACGATATTATCTTATCCTCGAGTCCCATTTGTATGAGGACCCTCAGGTGGATAATACAGGCGCCGCTTTTGTCATCAATCATGATTCTTTCAATATATGTATCTGCGATATGTAAAGTGATAACTAAAGCATCATAGTGAGGGAAAGACAAACCATCGGCATCGGGCTTATCGAGGGTGTTACTATCTTCGAAGTCGTCATATCGTTCGTGGGCGATGGTTCACTTCAGTTTGTGCGTGCCAGTGAGTTTGACATGGTTGATTGCTGAGTCGTCGCCACCTCCGACAATCATATTAATTATATGTGCCGGGGAGGGAGGCTTAGGCGGTCTGTGGGGTTGCTCATGTCCACGTGCAAAGTTAGTTTTCCCTTTGTTGCTGAGTGGCTCCCTCGGGTACTCCTGATTTAGAATTCTGACCACTTCTTGCTGTAAGCCTACGCAGTCCTCGGTTTTATGCCCTTGTTCCTAGTGGAACTCACACAGGACGTTTGATTTTCTTGTGGTGGGGTCTGATTTCATCTTCGTTGGCCATTGTACCTTGCTGCCCAGTTTCTCTAGTGTGTACATTATCTGTGAAGGAGAAACACAAAAGTTATTGGCAGATAATAAATGAGGCATACCTTTTTCATTTCGGAATGGAGCGACATGTCGTTATAGCACATCCATGTGTCTTGGTGGCAGTGGATGGGAGGATCTAACATAAGTCTGGTGCCTTTCTTTGTTGAGACGCGAAATTTGTTCCCGCCTTCCCTTGATGCGTCGATCCCTTCTAATTTCTGGATATATTGTCGTCAACTGTTGGGTCGGCCCATTGGGGTCGTCCTCGTCTGTTCTTACCTCGGCACAGTAGGCATTATGGATTTTTTCCCATATGGTAGGTGGGTGCTTCATGATACGGCTTAATAGCTTTTTGGTCTCCCTCAAACCATCTCTGCTTATCCCATTCTGGAAAGCGGCCACCGCCATTCCTTCTAATACGTTGGGTAAGCTCATCCTCACCCTGTTAAACCTGGCTAGGAAGTCCCTGAGTCCTTCTCCTGCAGTTTGACGGATGGCGAAGATATCATTAACCCTTGCTTATGCTTTCTTTGCTCTTGTATGGGCAGTGACGAACTTGTCCGTCATTTCTTCAAACATGGAAATGATCTTAGCTGGTATCTAGGAGTACCACATCAGGTCTCCTTCTGTCAACATTTCATCGAACTTTTTCAGCGGCACTGACAGCACCTGTTCCTTTGATAGGTCGTTGCCCTTTACAGCCGTGACATAGTGGATCAGATGAGCGTGCCATCGTTGGCATGTACCTCGCCTGGCATGTCATTTTCTCGTGCCATTTCAGGTTCAGCCATGTCGGCTGTAAGATTTACTGTCGGTGCACATCCGATGTTACCTTGTGGTCACTTTTCGATCAAGCCACTTGGGGCACCTGTTAGCCATTCTTCCAGTAGCTTTTTGACCTCTGGGGGTACTTCTATGGTTGTAGATGTAGAAGCACCCTTTTCCCGCAAGATCGTCAGATCTCCAGGTGGGGGAAGTGGGATCTCCCCACTCGTTGTGGTGCTAGGGGTTGTAATCGAAACACCCTCTTCACCGGCATCATTGAGAAGACCGGTGAGGTTGGTTGCAACATCTGCTATCGCTTTCATTCTTACGCTGTATTCAGCCATTTTCGTTCATGTGGTGTAGAGAATAGTTGTTGGTTGTTCTCTAGGTGCAAACTATGATTTTGATTCTCGAAATCCCCACAGACGGTGCCAAATTGTTTGGCTCAAAAGTTATAGATATACTTTTAAAGCTTAGAAACAATCAAAAGATAACAAGGGTAAATTGTAATCAAATATAATTAGACCTAGAGGTAAAATGGACAATTTTGTAGTTATAGATCTCAAAGATAAAGATAATAATCTTATCTTAAGAGAGAAACAATTGTAGGACACAGAGATAGAGATAGAGATAGAGATAGAGAGAGAAGTTGTATTATTCGAGAATAATCATGATGCATGTTACATGGAAATGTCTCGCTTATATAGTAGGAGATCTTCCTTGAAATAATCAAAGAAAAAGTACAAAAGTAGGTGGTTTCCGCTTAGTGAAGAAGTTAAGCTCTAAACGATGTCTCATTCACCCCACGCCCGGGCCGTGCCCTCACTCTGATCGGTATCTACCCATTGGACGTACACGTTGGCGTGGGGACGTTGACGGCCAAATTTGACCCTATACAACACGCATCAAAAATATTCTTTATCCAAACTGTTTGGGTCTGGAAATTAAACAAGAAAATCCATAATCACGAATCGATATTCCTTACCATCCAAGTGAATGCGTGAAATAAAAAAGACAATCCGTGCTTATATATCCTCATTATAAAAGAAAGGAGAATGCATAAATAAGTTGATGACAATCAGAACTTGCTAATTTAAGCAATTATGTGCTAGCATATTGTCCCGTTACAAAATTTCCTAAGCTAAATGAGCCATAATTTTGTTATAATAATTTAACACAACAGCATTTTACCGAGCAGAATAAGACCGCATATACAATTGGAAAAGCCAAACCCGTGCTGAGAAAACCAAAAAGAAACATTGATATTGTTCCTATATCGATCTCGAGCAGTATGCTTGGACCCATGTTCATAATTATGACATTAATAATAGCGTAAATCAATATTCCTCCTGTTGGGATACCATTATCGTTGAGCTCTTTTGGTCTTCAAGATTGGAAGTCGAAGGAGACGTTAATTCTGGCCCTGTGGGAGTAATACTGTTGCTATTATTATTATTATTATTATTATTATTATTATTATTATTATTATTATTATTATAGGAGTAGTTTTCGATCTGGCGGAGAGAGAGGCGGAAGGGGAAGTTATTAATTAGCAGTATGATTACTAGTAGTGAGAATGAAATGTTCATGTAAAGAGAAGAGAAGAGGAAATTACCACTTTTGTAGCCATTGTTGCAAAACCTATGTAGAGGAAGCAACTCCGGGCTTCCTTCGTTCCACGTAGGGTGGATTTTTTTATTTTTTATTTTTGGTTGGTTTAGGAATTTAGGATTTAGTACTTCGGCATGTCCTTTGCTTTTCTTCTTCGGATTCCTATCCTCTACTGACGTGTGAAACTAAAATTCCTAATTAATATCTTATAGGGATATAAATTTATTTATAGGTAGCTCATTATAAAAATTAATCAATTGATAAAATATAACTAATATTAATCGAATTAGTTATTTGTAGTAAACAAATATCAAATTTTTGCTTTGTTTTGAGTGGGTGTTACTAGAATAGATTGGATACAATTTAAGGAGTTTGAATCTAAGTTTTGGGATGATTTGGTGAAGTTTTGAGGTGGTTTGAATAGAAAATTTCGTAAAAACTGAACATGAAAAAAATGATATGTGTATCACACTGTTTATCATATTTGTATATGTCGTGTATCACATGTATATCCATATATATTTGTGTGTGAGATACATGCGTGATACATGTTTGATACATGTGTCGCGTGGCTTTTTTGAACTTAATTTAATTATGAATTTTGATACAAAACCATTCCAAATCACCTCCAATCTTCCTCAAATTATGTATATTGACTTATCTATATATTTTCAATAGATTTCAACTATACCCATTGAAAAAGTTCCTTTTTTGTTTAGATTTTTCAAATATTGATTTGTATTTCATCACATCCATAAAATTTCCTTTCCATCTTGTATCTAGTATTGCTGATCACGCTTAAAAATATGGAAGGTGATTTCTGCATGTGATTCTTTGAGAGAAAGAACCCTGTTGTTTGGTTTTTCAATTTTTGTTGGCTACATTTGGTAAGTCTATGATTAATGGCTAGAGGTTAGTAATTGAGATTTATTTGGGACATTTGTGTAAGTTTCCCTATATTAATTCTACATACTAGGGGCGTACATGGACCGGTTAGTTTGGTTTTTATTAAAATCAAACTAAACCAACTATATCGGGTTGGATTGGTTTGATCTTGTCGGATTTTTAAATTTTTTTGTTATGTGAATATTATTTCAATCTTACTTTGTTAAAGTTTTTATAAGTAAATATATGATTAATAAAAATTAAAAGATTTGATAAACATATGATCTATATATTAAAATATTTTTTTAGCAGAATTTTGTTAATAACACGTGATAGTTATTTTTTTAGTCGTCTAACAATAATTTTTTGTTGATGTATACTTACAAGGTTAAACAAATTTATTAATTAAACATAAAAATCAATATGATACCTAATTAATGATGTAAGTTCTATTTAATTTTAGATTATCGAAATACCACTTTAAATTTGAAAAAAGATATAAGAATTTAATAAATCTTGACATATGAACACGGAAGAACAAAGAAATTGACGCATTCAATAACGCTTGATAAGAAATTTATCATATAACTCATTATTTAAGGTTAATAAATGAAGTACTTCATATTCTATTAAATATTACAATAAGAGAATCTCAAATATTTCTAGAACTTTTGTAAAGAAAATTCTATATAATGTCTTAGAAGTATATACTATAAAAATTATATATTTATATGTCAGTTTGGTTCGCGTTTTTTTTACTCAATACCAAACCAAACCTAGTCAAATTTTTAATCGGTTTGGTTTGACTTTTCGATTTGGTGTGATTTTCCGGTTCGGTTTGTATACCCATACTACCTACCATCACTAAATTACTCCCTCCGGTTCTCAATAAGTAACCAATTTTCTTTTAGCACGCCCATTAAGAAAATGCTAAATCATATACAAAATACCTAGTACGACTAAACAATCATTATTAAATATTGTTCACATAGTTATAGTGAGAGTAAGAAAATTTTTTAGGGATATGCAGATGATGGTAAAAGAGTAAAAATAAATTAATTTTTTTCTTGATTAGACACTTATTTTGAACTAAAATAAAAAGGTAAATTTGTTATTTATTGTGAATTGGAGAGAGTAGTAGATTTGTGGGTGTCCTTTTTATTTTTACACGTCAATCATCGCAATACAATCGGCATTAATTACTATTATCTTAATAATTGGAGATTCAAATAGTTTATTCTTTGCTATACTAAAATATATTTAAATACTTTTAGCTATATATTTTGAGTTGCACCGCAATATGTTTCTAAGTATATATACTTTCTTATCAGGGTTAATTCCAGAAATATTCTTTAGTTTGGCTTCATATAACTAATAATTTTTGTGGTTTACATGTCAGGATCCAAAATTTTCTAAGGGTCGTGGTGGCGTCGGACACCGCTATCAGGTAAACCAACCAAATTATTTAAACAAAATTTTGTTTTTAACACTTTGGAAATACATGATTTTTCTTCCATATTTAAAAATATTTAAACAATATAGACTTTCAAATAATAATTAAAAGTTAAGTCAGTAATACAATATTTCAAACCATACCAGAACCTGGAATCACAAGTGCATGGGCATCTACTGATAAGAGAAATAAAAATACATCATCTCTCCGGAATACAATGGACAGAAATAAATACAGTACTGGAAAGGGACTACCCTAGCTGCGGCCGTCTCAAATGATGCAGCTCACCTAGTCCCAAAATCATCTGTACTGCTACGTCCAGTAGACCACCGGAATCACATATACATGTGCAACAAAATGCACATCAACTGCAATATGAGTACAAAAATAATGTGTACCCAATGAGTGTCCCGCCTAATTCTGAAGGAGTAGAGACGAGATGGTCAACTCTGACACTCACCAGCAGCGCAATGACTATTTATCCTTAATAAATATATTCAAGCATATGATTTGTTTTATAAACATGTTTCTAATCCAGATATGAGAAACCAAGTAGTCATATAATTCTTTCATGGAAAAATTCCTTAGATTTCTTGTTATTATTAATAAAATGATCTCGAGCCATAATGTGGCATAAAACAGCTCAAATGAGTTCAAGACAACATCACAAACATGCGCAAATCATGCCGAGGTCGATGGCCCACTCCAACAGAAATGTGAAGTATGCACTGTCGAGGCTCAAGCGGCCCGTACCATAGATGCATCCATTTCATCGAGGCGATCGGCCCGTTCCAACGGAAATATAAACACACGCAGACAGATAGTCAGTCAAGAAGTCGTCATGGAGCAGATATCCAAGAAAGGTCAATTCTCTTCAATAATTTGAGAAAAACATAGCTTAAGTCTTTTAGAAATACATTTATTACTTTAATGTGATTAAAGCATTCCAAGCAATCAATGGGTTCATAAATAATCCAAGTATAACATGCCTTTGGGTCCTAGTCTACCCGTACGATAGCATAATAGTAGCTACGCACGGACTCTCGTCACCTCGTGCATACGTAGCCCCCACTGTTAGGATTTATGCCCGTCACTAGAGGGGGGTGAATAGTGCGGCACAAGAATATTGATAAATATTGCGGAATTAAAAATTGCAAGAATAAAATAAATTCGGTAATTAAAATAGCAAGGAAAGAACACATCGAATTTATCCTGGTTCACCACAACTTGTGGTTAGTCCAGTCCCCGAGAGACTCTCTCGAGATTCCACTAACTCCGTTAAGCTTTCGGGTGCCTAACAAACCGTTACACTTGCTCGTAGATGTACACTCTACAAGACTTCAACTTGCTCGAGGATACCGCACCTCAAGACTTCAGCCTTGCTCGTGGATACTGCACCACAAGACTTCACACACTAAGACTTAGGGTACTTAGCGAACCCGACAATCAATGAGAATATATGTTATTCTCAAACACCTTTCTCTTTTACAACAAGAACTCTCTCAAAGATTAGATAAAGAGATACAAATTTAGCTCTATGAACAACTCAAAGTTGTCTCTCAAATGGCTCAACAAAAGCTCTAAAATGATGCTCAAATAATGTCAATATGTATATCAATATTGGGAGGTGTTGTGTTTTTAAAATCAGCTCAAAAGACCTCTTTTTATAGGTGAAAAATAGTGTATGTCCGTTGCTTAATTGGCAATCAATTATGCTGATTTTGTGCCCAGATAATCGATTATTCACAATCTGATAATCAATTATTCTCCAACGTTCAGAAAATCAGAAGCTGATTTTCTGCTGAATAATCGATTATCTGATACTGCATAATCGATTATTCTGAGGTAGTGTTCAAACGCCTGGCAACGGTTATAACATAATCGATTATGTACTTTGTATAATCGATTATTCTGTGGCAGTGTTCAAACACTTTGGCCACTGTTATAACATGATTATGCACTTTGTATAATCGATTATTCTGAGGCAGATTTGAAAACTTACTTCAGAAACCATTTTGGTTAAGTTGAAAACTTTAACATTATTTTGTTTGAAGTATTTAAAATATGTTTATGATAAATACGATTTAATAAAATATGTTTATGATAAATATGATTTAATAAAATGATTTTATGCATATTTATGATGACCTATGTTGAGCCAAAAGACGAGATAACTTAAGCGTTGCTCTTACATTTGTTCTACCTAACGACCTACGCCTTGGGTCTTCGGTCTTGAACATTTGAGCTCGTCTTTGGCTTTTCCATTGCAATCCGTTCATCAATATGCTTCTCGGCATTCAAGCTTGATTGTTTGTCATATAATATCGTTGTTTGACACTTGACTTCATTGTTTGTCATTCATCAAAACTTATACCTGAAAATCATGCTCATACAACCAAAGCGCACATATCATAGATAGAGTGATTTTCTACAATTTCCCCCTTTTCGATAATGACAAACAACAGGAGATATGCATATCGAATTCTCGAATTCCCCCTAACTTCATGCTATATCTCAACATACAATTCATGCAAACAATTCAATATAATTCCCCCTTAATTAAAGCATACTAGAATGTGAAGACATTCCCCCTTATTCGATGCATATCGCCTAAATTCTTCCGCCTTTTGGCATTAGCAAAAAGGGTATACCAATTGTTATTAAAACTATTGAAGATACCAATTGTTAAAAAAAATCATATCAATATTAAATAATACCAAATGTTAGTAAAAACATGCCAATCATAATAACGGTTATTTTTCGCAAATATACCAACTGTTATTTAAACTAAAAATATTCATCAAAACATGAATCAATCATTTAACATAAAAATAATTGATACCAATTTGTTATTCGAAATAACACTTATCAAAACATGAATCAATAATTAATATCAATTGTTAGCACATAGCAACTATTATGTTTTTATCAAAAATACGATAACTAACCAACGTTTCCCCTCGATGCAATAAGGTTTCGTGCTTGGTGCATCTACTACGATATTGTAGTCTTCAATCACACCTTCAAAAGTACCTACAAATAGGTTTTCGGTACCCAACTTCTTTTGGGTCCTTGGGGGTTAGGCAAATAATAATCATAATCAAAATATGAATCTCTATGTTTAGCAAAACATACGGGTGCAATTTGTCCTACCCGGTTACAATAATGACATATGACATTAGGATTGTGCATATGTTAGGTTGAGCCAAATGCGTTCTAGGTGATCTAAAGTTGTTATTCCTAGAAGCGTTGAAATTCCTAGAGTCATTTCTAGGTGGTCTAGAATTATTCATTCTAGACTCATTAATAAAATTCCTAGAGTTGTGTCTAGGTGGTCTAAAATGATTAGTTTTAGATTTATTAACAAAAGTCCTAGAGTCGTTTCTAGGCGGTTTAACCTTATTTCTATCGTCCTTTTTAATTACCTCACTTGTTCTAGAATCATTTACACTACATTTTTCTAGTGTATTTCTAAGTTCTACGTTCTCCATTTTTAAAGAACTACAAGAAGAACAATTTGAACTTTGAACAATTAAAGAGGCTTCATTCATCTCCTTGATTTTATTTTTGAGATCGACATTGTCATTTTCCAAAAATCTATTTTCTTCTTCTAAAACTTTGATTTTATTTTTAAGAAAAGTAATGTCATTTTCTAAAAGATCATTTTCTTCACAAGTCAATTTTTCAAAATCTTTTTCTTTTAAAGAAGGTTGTTTTTCAAAATCTTTTTCTTGCAAAGAAAGTGTTTTCTCAAAAACTTTTTCTTGCAAAGAAAGTGTTTTCTTCAATTCTTTAATGGTTTTGGAAGCTTTAACAAATTCACCATATAATTCATCATAAGCATTTTGCAATTCTTCTAACGAGTAAGAGTTAGAAATACTTACCTCTTCTTTTTCGTTGGCCACGAGGCATAATGCGGCAGTTTCATCTCCCGAGCTATCCGAATCCCATGTTACGCGCCTATGGTGTTTCTTCTTTTTCTTGTCCTTTGATTTTGGACAATGTGATTTGGTGTGGCCAAGTTTTCCACACTTTTGACATGAAGGACTTGGTTCTTCCTTCTTTATTTCCTTCTTCATAAACTTACAAAACTTTTCAATTATATCATTGGAAATAATATCATCATCACTTTCCGAATCACTTACCTCTACTCTTTTAGAAGATGAGGCTTTGAAGGCAATATTCGACTTACTTCTAAGATACGGATTAAGAATTGTGCTTTCATAAGCTTTAAGATTACCTCGTAGTCCATCAATTGTGACGTCCGTGATTCCTACCGACTCTTGGATAGCATTTGCTTTGGAGCGCCATTTGGGAGTGAGACTCCGTAGGATTTTTCGAACTAGATCTTTGTTCGAGTGTATTTTTCCGAGAGCATGAAGATCATTGACGATTATTGAGAATCGTTCGAACATATTATCGATGTTTTCATCTTCCCTCATTCTAAAAAGTTCATATTCATGTGTTAGAAAATCAATTTTAGATTCTCGGACTTGAGACGTACCTTCATAAGTGATCTCGAGTTTATCCCACATTTCCTTTGCGGTTGTGCAACAAGAGATTTTCCGATAGTCGTCCGGATTCACCGCACAAAATAGTAAGTTGACGGCCGTTGCGTTTCTTTCAATTTTCTTGATGTCCTCAGCATCATATTCATTTTCCTCCTTTGGAACCATGATTTCCCCAACTTTCTTTGTTGGCATTTGTTCACCTTTCTTGATGATTTGCCATAATCGAAAGCTGTGTGATTGATAAATATTGCGGAATTAAAAATTGCAAGAATAAAATAAATTCGGTAATTAAAATAGCAAGGAAAGAACACACCGAATTTATCCTGGTTCACCACAACTTGTGGTTAGTCCAGTCCCCGAGAGACTCTCTCGAGATTCCACTAACTCCGTTAAGCTTTTGGGTGCCTAACAAACCGTTACACTTGCTCGTAGATGTACACTCTACAAGACTTCAACTTGCTCGAGGATACTGGACCTCAAGACTTCAACCTTGCTCGTGGATACCGCACCACAAGACTTCACACACTAAAACTTAGGGTACTTAGCGAACCCGACAATCAATGAGAAGATATGTTCTTCTCAAACACCTTTCTCTTTTACAACAAGAACTCTCTCAAAGAGTAGATAAAGAGATACAAATTTAGCTCTATGAACAACTCAAAGTTGTCTCTCAAATGGCTCAACAAAAGCTCTAAAATGATGCTCAAATAATGTCAATATGTATATCAATATTGGGAGGTGTTGTGTTTTTAAAGTCAGCTCAAAAGACCTCTTTTTATAGGTGAAAAATGGTGTATGTCCGTTGCTTAATTGGCAATCAATTATGCTGATTTTGTGCCCAGATAATCGATTATTCACAATCTGATAATCGATTATTCTCCAACGTTCAGAAAATCAGAAGCTGATTTTCTGCTGAATAATCGATTATCTGATACTGCATAATCGATTATTCTGAGGCAGTGTTCAAACGCCTGGCAACGGTTATAACATAATCGATTATGTACTTTGTATAATCGATTATTCTGTGGCAGTGTTCAAACACTTTGGCCACTGTTATAACATAATCGATTATGCACTTTGCATAATCGATTATTCTGAGGCAGATTTGAAAACTTACTTCAAAAACCATTTTGGTTAAGATGAAAACTTTAACATCATTTTGTTTGAAGTATTTAAAATATGTTTATGATAAATACGATTTAATAAAATATGTTTATAGTAAATATGATTTAATAAAATGATTTTATGCATATTTGTGATGACCTATGTTGAGCCAAAAGACGAGATAACTTAAGCGTTGATCTTACATTTGTTCTACCTAACGACCTACGCCTTGGGTCTTCGGTCTTGAACATTTGAGCTCGTCTTTGGCTTTTCCATTGCAATCCGTTCATCAATATGCTTCTTGGCATTCAAGCTTTATTGTTTGTCATATAATATCGTTGTTTGACACTTGACTTCATTGTTTGTCATTCATCAAAACTTATACCTGAAAATCATGCTCATACAACCAAAGCGCACATATCATAGATAGAGTGATTTTCTACACCCACAATTAGGAGCACATAATCAGTTTAACTCACATATGGGTTAATTTCCCCCTCACAAGATTAGAAAAGAGACTCACCTTACTATGAAGATCCATAATTGGCATTCTACATTCTTTCGAAGGCTTGAACCAACGCAAATGTCACGACCCAAATCCCAAACCCGGTCGTGACGACGCCTCTCGTGAAGACAAGGCCAGCCAATCAATTTAAACAACCTTTTCAACAATATATATATATATACATATATATATATATATATATATATATATATATATATATATATATATATATATATATATATATATATATATATATATATATATATATGGATTAAACAGTTTAAAGATAATTAAATAAAATAATTTCGCGGAATACAACCTAACACAGCCTAAATCGGGGTGTCACTAGTCACGAGCACCTAAAGAATCTAAATACTACTACAAGACCAACAATATACAGAATGGAATTTAGAATCAATGAAGAATTACGGTGCTGTGAACGCTGACGGTCACCTTGCTAAGCTATGATAGTATATCCTTAGTCTGTTAATAACCCGCTACCGGGTGAACAATACCTGCAACTGCACGCGAGGTGCAGGGAGTAAAGTGAGTACTTCCAATTCAGCGATAATAAGAGTAAATAATAGCTGAAAGTAAGAAATCGCTTAAAGCACTCCATCATGCTATATAGAATATTACAACCCTTTCTAAGGAAAAACAGTAAAATTGTGAAAATCTGGAAAACATCTGGGCTCAGTAAAAACCTCTTTTAAAAATATTCCTTTTCAACTATTGCGAAAATAACTTCAATAAGTAGGGAATAATCAGAAATCTGCCCCTCGGTCTCAATATTAACCACTCCATACAGTATCAGCCACATGGGCTCACTCCCAACTCACAAAGTACAACATCAGCCACTCGAGCACAACACTGCACTAACAAATAACACCAGGGTGTCTGGTAAATAGTACAAGAAGTAGCATGGAAGCCAATGGAATGGGAGTGCTCAATGTCATGACAAGTAGTACAAATAGGAATAAATGCATGGATGCAATGCAATGCATATGATGGTACATTCCAGTACCCACTGCGGTGAGCAGCTCGAGCCACCTATAATCATTTAACGTCGACGGCGCTGACAGTGGGTGTGTACAGACTCCAGCGGGGCTCCTACAGCCCAAGCGCAATATAATGGTCAGTCAATGTTACCGACCGGTCAGCCAATGTTACCCGACCAATTTATATCATATAGTACCATTGTTACCGCTGTTTCAAGTTCCTGCGGCGGCGTGCAGTCCTAGCCACACATAATATTTCAAGTCACATCACACAGTGCCATTGTTACCACTATTTCAAGTTCTTGCTGCGGCGCGTAGCCCGAGCACCCATAATATTTCAAGTCACATCACACAGTGCCATTGTTACCACTGTTTCAAGTTCATGCTGCGACGCGCAGCCCAAGCCACCCATAATATTTTAGAAAATATCATAAGCCCCTTGGAAATTTATAAAATAGTAGTCTCAGCCCAAAATAAAATTTAAAATATCATTTGAGTTTTCAAAACTTAGAAGCATGGTTGAGTTTGCAAAACATTATATGCAACAAATGCTAAAAACGGTAATCTCAATCCCCGAAGGATTCACATAGTTGGCACGAAGCCCAAACATGGCAATCAGCCCAAATTATGATGATAACAAATAATTTCAGTCAAATTCGCGGTAAAATAAAAAATCAGGACGGACCAAGTCATAGTCCCCAACGGTGCTCTACCCCACGCTCATATCCGGCATGCAAGTCACCTCAATACAGCACTATGATGTGCAAATGGGGATTTCAAACCCTCATGATATCTTTTACAAGTATTACTCACCTCGAACCGGTGAAATCTCTAGCCCGCAACCTCTTTGCCCCTCAAAACAACCTCCACGTCCAATTTAGAGCAAATACATCACAATATACTAAGGGAATATAACCCAATCGAAACGACTCAAAACTATCAAAAATCATGAAATTTGCAAAGCCCGAGCCCCGAGCCCACATCTCAAAAAATTACAAAATTTACATTACCTGATTCCTCGTCTCGCCACGAACGTACATATCAAATTTACCAAAATCGAAGTTCATTTGTCCCTCAAATTATCATTTCTATCCAAGAGAGTTTTCTACCTTTTTAACAAAATTCTCAAACTAAACACCAAAACTTGCAATAGATTCGAGTTATACCACCAAAATTTACACTTACCCTCATGTTTTCCTTGAAAATCTCTTGAAAAATCGCCTCACCCGAGCTCCCTCGGTCCAAAAATGGAAAATGGGATGACTCCCATTTTCAGAAAAATAATAATCTGTCCAAAAATTTCGGGGGCACTGTTCACGCGTCGGCCATTATTCATTTGTACTGTTCACTTGCACTGCTCATGGATACTGTTCACGGGTACTGTTCACAGCACTGTTCGCAGCAGAATTTTTCTGCAATTTCTGCATATTTTCTAAGTCTGGAATCCCTCTGAAACACTCCCGAGGCCTCAGGGCTCCAAACCAAATATGCACAATGACTCTAAAACATCACACAAACTTGCTCGAGCGATCAAATCGCCAAAATAACATCAAAATCAATGATTTGAACCTTAAATCCAAGAATTCTTTCAAATTTCACATCAGATGCTCAAACACGTCAAAACTAGTCCGAATGACCTCAAATTTTACGGACAAGTCCAAAATGATATAACGAAGCTAAGGAAACTCTCGTAATTCCATTCCGACCCTCGAATCAAAATCTTACCTAGCAACCAGAATTCGCCAAAATACTAACTTTGTCAATTCAAGCTTAATTCTACACCGGTCATCACAAAAATATTCCGAACATACTCCTAAGTCCCAAATTACCTAAGGAAGCTATCCAAACCATAAAATTTATATTTCGAGCCCTCTAACACATAAGTCATATCCGTTTGACTTTTCCAACTTAAGCCCTTAAAAGAGACTGAGTGTCTCAAACCTTACCAAAATCATTCCCGAGTGACTTCAAATTATGTACACAAGTCACATTCGACATTACGGACTTGCCCCAACTTTCAGAATTGCATTCCGACCCCTATATCAAAATTTCCACTCCGGTCGAATTTTCTCAAAAACTTTCAAATTTCTATATTTAGCCAAATGACTTCAAAATGACCTACGAACCTCCGAATTAACTTCCGATCACGCTCACAAATCCAGAATCACCATACGGAGCTACTCCTAGTCTCAGAATCTCAAACGGTCATTAATAACACTGAAATGCATTTTAAGCCAAACTGATGCAATTTCTTCTAAAATGCTATCTTCCACAATAGTAGCCAAAATGCTCCCGGGTTATCTAAAACCTAATCCGAGCATACGACCAAGTCTGAAATCATCATACGAACCTGTAGGAACCTTCGGATCCAGATTCTAAGGTCATTTATTCAAAATTCCAATCCTAGTTCATTTCTTCAACTTTAAGCTTTCAAAATGAGAATTTCCATTTAGATTTGACTCCAAACTTCCTTAACTTTAATTCTGACAATACCCACAAGTCAATATACCTGAGATGAAGTTGCTCATGGCCTCAAACTACTGAATGACACGTCGAAGCTCAAAATGACCGGTCGGGTCGTTATAGTAAAATGCTCCAAAACTAGCCAAATAACGGTAAAATAATGAGAATATAGGCAACACTTGCTAACAATTCAAACTATACAATTTCCCAACTCTGCTTTGTGAAATGACCAAAATGCCCGTGGGCCCACGTGTCTGGAATCCAAAATTTGTCGACGATAAAGGTTACCCATGACCTTAGGAACTCAAATATATAATTTTCTCTTAATTTCATACTCAAAATTGTGGTTAAAATTCAAAAATCTCAGTTTCTTGGTTTTTCTTTAAAACCCAAATTCTCCTTTAGATTCTTATGAATTTTAATATTAAATCTAACATATAATCACAAAATATAATTTAAAACTAGTTAGAGAAACCTAACCAATGATTTGATACGAAATCCACTCTCAAAATTGCCCATTCTCGAACATAGGGCTCAAATATGATAAAACGAAGCAAAAACTCGAGGTACACAGCTAAAATCAAGTTGTAGAAGTTGCATTTGCGATCCAGGGTTCGCCATTGCGATCACAGGGTTCGCAATTGCGAACATTCGCAAAAGCGAAGATGTCCTTCGCAATTACGAACAAAGAGATGCTGGGAAGGGTCGCATTTGTGACAAAAAATTTTGCAATTGCAAACACGCATCGCAATTGCAATGGAAATGTTCGAAATTGCGAGCATACCAGAAGTTCCAGTTTTCCCCGACACGAAATAAGTATAACTTCCTCATACGATGTCCAAACTCGATGATTCTTTTTCCAATGGCTCTGTAATTTCAATACGGATCTCATGGATCAAACCAAACTCAATTTGAAGCTCATTAGCTTAATATAGTACTCCTTTATGTCCAAAGAAACGGCATTCAAACATCACATAAGACCGTGATCAGAACCCGAAACACACCCGATGCCCCGGGACCCCGACCAATAACACCAACCTGTGCCAAAACACATTGAGGACTTGATCGAGGCCTAAAATCACATCAAACAATGCTAAAATTATGAATTACACCTCAATTCAAGCTTGAAGAACTTTGAAGTTTCCAACTTCTATTTCCGATGCCGAAACCTACCAAATCACATCCGATTAACTTCAAATTTTGCACACAAGTCCAAAATGAAATAACGAAGCTACAACAACTCTCAGAAATCCATCCCGACCCTAGGATCAAAATCACACCTATCAACCGAAATTCGCCAAAATACTAAATTTGTCAATTCAAGCTTAATTCTACACCGATCGTCACAAAAATATTCCGGACATACTCCTACGTCCCAAATCACCTAATGAAGCTATCCGAACTATACAATTCACATTTCGAGCCCATTATAATAATTTTCACTTCCGGTCGAATTTTCTCAAAAACCTTCAAATTTCTATCTTTAGCCAAACGGCTCCAAAATGACCTACGGACCTTCGAATTTACTTACGATCGCGCTCCCAAATCCAACTATACGGAGCTACTCCAGTCTCGGAATCCCAAACGAACATCAATAACATTGAAACGCACTTTAAGCCAAAGTCCAAAACCCGAGCCGGGTATATGCCCAAGTCCGATAGTATTTTACGAACCTACTGGATCCTTCAGGTCCTAATTCCAAGGCCGTTCACACAAAAATTCAATCCTAGTTCATTCTTTCAACTTTAAGCTTGTGAAATGAGAATTTTCATTTAAATGTAATTTCAATCTTTCTGAATTCCTATTCCGACCATGCGAACAAGTCACAATACCTAAAATGAAGCTGCTCATGGGCTCATACGCTAAACGACGCGCTACAGCTCAAAACGATCGATCGGGTCGTTACATTCTCTCCCACTTAAACTTACGTTCGTCCTCGAACGTGCTGAGAACTATACCGAAGTAGTCTGAGATCACTGTTTAGCACCTTATGCCCCATTTCGTTCTACCACATCTTAGCTGAGCACATTAGCTCGATATATTCTGAAGATATTCCCTTTTATTCAAGGAAATAGGCCTTGGAGATTAATTCCAACATCCGAAATTCTATGACAGGCCTGTTTTCATCAATAGATTACCAAATCATTCACCACACGCAGTCCTCAAACATGACTACGTAACTTTGGTGGATTCTTACTTTGTAACACAAAGTCCACAGGACCACGATAAAATTTTTATGATCAACGTAGCAAAAATTCAATGCAGCAGATGCTCTCATTGCACCTCACGACCTACATAAGTCTTGTTCTAACTTTTATAACACTGACACGACGCAAGAGATGTGCCGAAATTCATAACTAACTACAGAATCAACAAATCATTGGGTCTATACCTCTGATAGAACCTACCACATTCTGAACCAAACAAGGATCTCTGCTCTTTAATATACTTCATGTGCTCAGATTGCACTGATCCTAAATTCCATAATGTCATCTCACCCAGTAAGGACTGATCAGGCAATAAGCCACCTCGGACACAATCAAGAGTCCCACATGATGCCACCATGTGCCAATAGGCTGCCGATTAGGATATGATACAAGAGGAATAGGAACTCTAAAACTGACATCTAATCACCCTGCGCGCGAATCATAGGTGTAACACGGGCTAACAATTTATACGAGTTTTCCTCAGAAAAATGGGAAACATAACACATAAAAGAAACTAGGAGGAACTGTACTGAACATAATAGTGTTTCCGCGTTCAACCCGATCCAAATAGCATAACCATTGCGGCGTGCCACCCGATCCACATACAGGCTCACATAACAAGATATTCATTGAGCTAAATAGCTCATCACATTCAAAATACCAAATATTGGTCGTAGACACGCTAAGGTTTATAATACCATCCCTGAGGAATATATATCGCTATAGGCTACAAAACTCAAGACCAACTGAGGTGCAATACATGATCTGAATCTCAAGAGCCATCCTGCTCAATAACATCACTGCTACGCTAAACCTCAACACATAAGAAACTTACCAAGCCGTTTCACAACCCATACAGCACAATAAATCATTACCTGGAATATCTGATGATGAAATAACACCCCGACTATTCCTCCATAGGGAACGCTCTCTGAAACGAACATAACTGACCGGATATAAAGTCTTGTCCACAAATAAATCAATCTACTACTCTCAAGCTGATTTCTGATTGCACCAACTTGGCTAATAGCGTTTAAAGGTTCATAGTAACTCATTCTTCCTCGACCATTATAACCGAAGAAACCTCCTCTGATCATATCCCAATAAAAAAAGTGCCCCCAGGCATAAATTCTCAAACTAATGTTATTACCACAATTCTTACACTTGGTATAAATCCCTAGCCAATCAAGTGACTACACGTCACACTTATACAATCTTCCCATGCCCCCAAAATATTCCGAATAAATAATGGGTAAGCACATCCAAACCATCGGACGCACTTACGGTGAAAAACGATGCAAAATTCTTAACTAGGACGCAAATCCTTTCTCACAGAACACCGGTCTCAGGTGACACTGCAGACAATACCAATTTACTAAAAACACTAAAACTCCTTTCCTGCTTATCCAAGCTTGTGACATCACAGTCATTGACCAAACTCCAACCTTGGTCCTTACTTCAAATTCCATACCACTCACGGCACCTCCCGTACTGATATACGATAGACACGATTTCTATCACAACTCTAGAACCGTTGATAGGCTAACACTTCATCATATAAAACTTTCCATTTAACTCACTTCAAGACAACTATAGCAACATACATGCAAATTCTCATCACCATCGAGTATACCAATCTCTAAGTAGTGGTCCAAGCCACCATAACCCTTCCGGGATCCGCCTACTCATAACAGGTTATAACAGAAGAATTCTTCTGAATAATGTCAATCACTGCGGCGGACAAGCATCACACACACCGCCACACTTCACATGCATGACTTGATCACGCTATATGAACTGATCACCACTACCAATATGCCAATTTAACAATGGCTAATCAATCTATTCCTTCCACTAAATCCTTGATTGTCATAGAAATAATACTTCTTCATTCAGCACATAACATACTCCATCTGCACTCATCTCGAGTGACCTTGAATCACGAGACCATGATATTTCGAATCCCACGAACCATTTTGCATTTCTCAATGCTACCCGTAAGTCTAAATATCGTAGAACATTCTTGGCACCTTCTCATAAGCTTCTACAAAGCTTGATTCTTAAACGTACTCATAGGCTCGAAATCATTGAGCACCACACTTCAGCTTTTGAATTCACTAGGACCATTATTGAGAGCCACCCGCTCCGACTGGGTCCCGAACATAATCCACTCTATAAATCATTAAAACACACGAATGCCCTCCCGATGCAACACTCGGCGAAATTACTTCCCCTTAAACCTGCATTTATACGAGCCATAAATCATGGATCCTTTTTCCAAGTCAGAACATGAGCCAATAAGGCCAACCATCGCATGCCTCCAACAATTCATTTGCTCGAATTACCACTTATGGTGTTTTCTTATAACTGAAATAATCCATCAATATGCTAATAACCAAAAATCACGTAAGTAGTAAACCATAGAGCCCAATCCTAAACGTGGGACTCTCCCACTTAGCTTGAAGCCATCATTTCATAATTCTAGAGTTTGCCCGACCAATCTCCTTGTCGAACAACCAATAAAATTTATCGCTGAAGCTTCGCCAACCACGCGACCGCTAACCTGATCACAGGGAATAACCCACCTAGGGGAGTCACCTCCCGACATCTTCCCACGCCATTGCACGGGGTACATTCACTATGACACCAATAGCCCATAATTCATATCATACTCGTAGGCTTCAATCACAAATCTTTAAGATCACCAATTCGATCCAAACTCGCCTTAAGGCGCGTAGTCTTCTTACTACCAAGCCCGTATGCAACCCCCACCACTCTCGCACTTTGCCGGAACTCGTCTTCTTAATCGGTCACTAGACCTTGCTTCTCATACTAGGATTTTTAGAAATTTTTAAATGTCGCCTAACGCCTCCCACATGTCCTTCCTCATACTTTGTTGCTCAATTGTTTCCTCAAATAAAACCTATCTTCGTGGCACTTGAACCCACAATAGCTGCTAATCTTTAAGCCTTTCTGAAGGTCATCTTTATCGATCCGTCAACATTAGAAATTTTGATTTGATCTTGAACCATCGTACCATGCGATAACTCACAGTCGTATCTCCAATACTATTTCACAATATCCTACCACAAAAGCGAATTGTAGAAGATTATAACATCAACGAACTTGGTATGTTCCAATAGGACCACGACACCCCATCATAGAAGAAAGCTCCACCACACTTGCAATTACCAAGTCTTATTACTTTCCCTAGCCCACATCTGACAATTCATAATCCGACTGTCTTTTTCCTCTGCGGAAATAAAATGTTGAATCCCTTGATTACGTGCTGAGTAAACATCCATTCAATTAATCCACTGCCCCCGACATGTGGGCAAACATCCTACCATCATAACAACACTGCGTAAATAATCGCTCATAAGCATCATGGAAACCTGTGCCTAGCCTCAAGGCTCTTAGCAATCCTGCTACTGAGCTGAACAATAGAATATCTTCCCATAAAGCGACTACAATAGTACAATCAACTATACCGGGAAAATCATCCCGCACCACCTTTGTAGTGCCGTTTCAATTCTTCAAATTCTCGATTTCTAGCAAGCGCTCGCATCGCGCAAGACTGAGTAGGAAGGAATCAAAGGCATAAGCCTCAAAGAAATCGAACCTCACAATAAGAAAATCAAGAAGGGAAGTACTCCTAACAGCCCTGTAGCCTCCCGAGGATAAGTACATACGTTTCTGTATCGATCCGCGAGACTCTACTAGACTTGTTCATGACTCTTGAGACTGACGGGAACCTAGCGATCTGATACCATGTTGTCACGACCCAAAATCCCTTAAGGGTCGTGGTAGCGCCAGACACCGCTGTCAAGCAAGCCAACCAAATTACTTAAACAAAATCTTGTTTTTAACACTTTAAAAATACATGATTTTTCTTCCATATTTCGAAATCTTTAAAGAATATAGATTTTCAAATCAAATTTAAAAGTTAAGCCAGTAATACAATATTTCAAACCATCCCAGAACCCGGAGTTACAAGTGCATGAGCATCTATTGATAAGAGAAATAAAAATACATCATCCGTCCAGAATATAATGGACAAAAAATAAATACAGTACTGGAAAGGGACTACCCTAGCTGCAGTCGTCTCAAATGATGCAGCTCACCTAGTCCCAGAATCATCCATGCTGCTACGTTCAGTAGACCACTGAAATCACATATACTTGTGCAACAAAATGCACAGCAAGTGTAGTATGAGTAAAAAATAACGTGTACCCAATGAGTGTCCCCCCCCCCCCCCCCCGATCCCGAAGGAGCAAAGACGAGATGGTCAACTCTGACACTCACTAGCAGTCCAATGAATATTTATCCTTAATAAATATATTCAAGCATGGGATTTATTTTATAAATATGATTCTAATCTAGATATGAGAAAACAAGTAGCCATATAATTCATTCATGGAAATTTTCTTAGATTTCTTGTTACTATTAATAAAATGATCTCGAGCCATAATGTGGCATAAAACAACTCAAATCAAGACAACATCACAAACATGCGCAAATCATGCCAAGGTCGACGACTTGCTCTAACAGAAATGTAAAGTGTGCACTGTCGAGGGTCGAGCGGCCCGTACCATAGATGCATCCATTTCACCGAGGCGATCAGCCCGTTCCAACAAAAATACAAAACACACGCAGACAGATAATCAATCAAGAAGTCATCATGGAGCAGATATCCAAGAAAGACCAATTCTCTTCAATAATTTGAAAAAACGGAGCTTAAGTCTTTTAGAAATTCATTTATTAATTTAATGTGATTAAAGAATTCCAATGGGTTCATAAATAATCCAAGTATAACATGCTTTTGGGTCCTAGTCTACCCGTACAATAGCATAATAGTAGCTATGCACGGACTCTCGTCACCTCGTGCATACGTAGCCCCCACAATTAGGAGCAAATAATCAGTTTAACTCACCTATGGGACAATTTCCCCCTCACAAGATTAGAAAGGAGACTCACATCGCTCCGAAGATCCATAACCGCCATTCTACAATCTTTCGAAGGCTTGAACCAACGCAAAATACTCCAACTCGCCATATAACGGCAAGCTAATGAGAATAGATGCAAATACTTGCTAACAATTCAAATTATACCATTTCCCAACTTTGCTTTATGAAATGACCAAAATGCCTTCGAGCCTACGTGCCCGCGAAATTTTTCGAAGATAAAGGTTATCCATGACCTTAGGAACTCAAATATATAATTTTCTCTTAGTTTCATATTCAAAATTGTGCTCAAATCCAAAAATCTCAATTTCTAGGTTTTTCTTTAAAACCCAAATTCTCCTTTAGATTCTCATGAAACTTACCCAATGATTTAATACGAAAATTCACTCTCAAAATTGCCCATTCTCGGACCTAGGACTCAAAATATGATAAAATAAAGCAAAAACTCGAGGTACACAGCTAAAATAGAGCTGCAGAAGTCGCATTAGCGATCCAGAACCCACACAAAAGCGAAGAAGTCCTTCGCAATTCCGAACAAAGAGAGGCTGGGAAGGGTCGCATTTGTGACAAAAAAGTTCGCAATTGCGAGCCTACCAGAAACTACAGTTTTTCCCGAAACAAAAATGAGCATAACTTCCTCATACGATGTCTAAATTCGATGATTCTTTTTCCTATGGCTCCGTAATTTCGATAAGGATCTAATAGTTCAAACAAAACTGAATTTGGATCTCATTAGCTTAATATGATACTCCTTTATGTCCAAAGAAACGGCGTTGAAACATCAAATAAGAGAGTGATCACAACCCGAAATACACCCGAGGCCCCCGGGACCCCGACCAATAACACCAACCGGTCCCAAAACACATTACAGACTTGTTCGAGGCCTCAAATCACATCAAACAATGCTAAAATCATGAATTACACCTCAACTCAAGCTTGAAGAACTTTGAAGTTTCCAACTTCTATTTCCGATGCCGAAAGCTACCAAATCACGTCCGATTAACTTCAAATTTTGCACACAAGTCAAAAATGACATAACGAAGTTACAACATCTCTAGGAATTCCATTCCGACCATCGGATCAAAATCTCACCTATCAACCAGAATTTGCCAAAATACTAACTTTGCCAATTCAAGCTTAATTCTACACCGGTCATCACAAAAATATTCCGGACACACTCCTAAGTCCCAAATCACCTAGCGAAACTACCCAAACCATAAAATTAGCATTTCGAGCCCGATATCAAAATTTTCACTTACGGTCGAATTTTTTCAAAAACCTTCAAATTTCTATCTTTAGCCAAACGACTCAAAAATGACCTATGGACCTCCGAATTCTCTTCCGATCGCGCTCCCAACTCCAGAATCACTATACAGAGCTATTTGCAGTCTCCGAATCCCAAACGGACATCAGTAACACTGAAACACACTTTAAGCCAAACTTAAGGAATTTCTTCAAAAATACTAGCTTCCACAATAGACGCCAAAACGCCCCCGAGTTATCCAAAACCCGAGCCGGGCATATGCCCAAGTCTGATATCATTTTACGAACCTGCTGGAACCTTCAGATCCTGATTCCGAGGTCGTTCACTCAAAAATTCAATCCTAATTCATTCTTTCAACTTTAAGCTTCTGAAATGAGAATTTTCATATAAATTCAATTCCAATCTTTCTGAATTCTAATTCCGACCATGCGAACAAGTCACAATACTTGAAATGAAGCTGCTCATTGCCTCAGACAGCTGAATGACGTGCTAGAGCTCAAAACGACTGATCGGGTCGTTACATACGATATTATATTTTTATTTTTATTTTAATTTCTTTCTAACAATACTTTTAGCTTATTTATTATTAGTGTAATTTTACCGTTCTAATGTACTCTTAAATTAATTAAATTTTTTTAAAAATCATTTATTAAGCAGGAAGACATGTACATTATCACGGTTTTATCATATATGGATAACGGATGTGTGAACAGGCAGGGGGCTTGATAAGTCCATGTTTCTTATGAGTGAAATTGATGGGAATATAGAAAATTGAGGCTCCTTTTGGAAAGATTACAGTGGTATTTTTAGACAAATAACCGGGCGAAGTTACTATTTTCTTTTTCTAGCATGTACATATAAATTATATATTACACATATTTTATGTATGAAATTTTTTGCATATGGAATGTGTTTGGTAGGAAGGAAAATATTTTCAGAAAAATACTTTTTAATTTTTCCATGTTTAGTTGACTTAAATGTTTTGAAAAATATTTTCCTTATCAACTCATTTTTCTTCAATTGGTGGAAAATATTTTCCCTATCAAAAGAAGGGAAAACATTTTTCAAAACTCCTTCTCAATCTTCCTCATCCTATTCCTTATCCTCACCCACCCACTCCACCCCACCCTAAGAAAAAATAATTATTTTAACTTTTTCTTTAATTTTAAACATTCTGTTTTTTTTCTGCACCCATCCTACCACCCCCACCCCACTCCCACCACCACCCATGCCTCAATCCATACAAAAAATATTTTTTTTACTTATTTTGTAATTTTTAAATTTTTGTTTTTCTTCTGCACCCCACCCTCCTGCCCCTCCCCTCTCCTCCCCCACCCTCGGATTTTAAAAAAAATATATTTTCATCTTTACTTTTTTCATATTTCGGTTTACAGGTTCAAAATTTTACAAGTTCCAAAGTTATGAGTTAGAGATTTATGTGTTTCGAAGTTTATAGGTACGAAATTTCACAATTTCGAAAGTTTTGCGGTTCAGAAGTTTATGAAATTTGTGACTTTGAAAAGTTGTTGGTTCGAAAGTTTATGGCTTTATGTTTATTGTATCAAAATTATTTACGAATACTATTGAAAAAACATTTTTCTTATTTGCATACCAAACACAAAAAATGAATAAAATTACTACTTAAAAAATATTTTTCACGAAAAATATTTTCCGTCGTACCAAACACACCCGTTATACATTTGTATCTTCCTTGTCAGTTGTCACACTTTTATTAGTACAACCTAGTATAATCCCACTTAGTGGGGTCCGGGGAGGGTAGTATGTACGCAGACCTTGCCCCTACCCTAGGGTAGAGAGGCTGTTTCCAAATAGACCCCCGGCATCCTTCCCTCCAAAAACTACCCACCTTTGCTCTTGGGGAGACTCGAACTCACAACCTCTCGGTTTGTCACACTTTGTGAAGGAAAAACGTTAGCATCACTTCGAAGTTCGAACATAACAATGCACCATGATTGATATCCCTTTGTCATCATCTTGTGAGGAAATTTCTACCTATCTTCCTAATCTCTACGTATTATTGACAAGAAAGTGTGATTGATACGTATTATTCACAAAAGCAAGCGTGTGAGCTTTCAATAAGGCATCAAAGTTTTATATACTTATTTTAGTAGGTGCATACGAAATGAAACAAAGAACAAAAAAAGAAGTTCAAAATATTTTTATAAATTTATAGATTTTCTATGCTAATTAGATAGAGAATGTCCGAGGTGCGATTCTCCCAATATAATAATGTTGTAAAATGTACATCCCTATCCTACTTAAGGATTTGCTTATATAAAATCTTGAATACTACTACTTCCTATCCATGATGTCTATCTTTTTAAGTTTTTATACGCCATTTACGAAAGACATTCAATAATTTTAATCCATTTGTTTAAATTAAATTATTTTTTACCTTTCTCTTAAATATTTCACTTAATTAACTCTCACTTAGTTGCAAAATTTTCACAAATCTAGTTGGTCAAAAAAAGACCAAAGGGATTTTCAAATACTTTTATGTATATTATATATATAGTTAGATGTGACAAACTTGCGCTAATACAACTAGACTGTATGGCTTTAGCTATATATAAAATATTGGAGTATTATCTTTTGGAAAACAATAACACTAACACATTCTATTTTTCTTAAAATAACTAATCCATTTAATGTCAAAAATTAAATTAAAAGGAAAAAAGAAGAAAGGGGAAAAAGAGAGGTGCGGCATCCTTGCATACCACGTCAACAAAGCTAAGCATCACTTTTTTCTTTCACCAAACAATGCCTTTACCTCATTACCGATCCTTGACCACCCAAAAAAAAAAAATAATTAAAAATTCACAAGATGTAAAAAAGGAGAATTCATCGAATAATGAGGCTTAAGTATTTTTTTCCCTGCAGGACGTTGAATTAAATTTTTTTTAAAATAGACCTGTGTAGCTGAACTAAAAGGATATGTAAATTCAACGTGCAAATGAGAAATATTTGCAAAAGAAACTCTTCTTTTTTTCTTTTTGAGGTAAGGGAAATGTTTTAAAAGGCGAGGGCGTAAGGCAAGACGTTTTGCATGTGCCTCAGCGGGGCGAAAGCTCCGACGCGCGGGGCGTAAGTTCCATGGGTATTTAATTTTTAATATTTTATAAAATAATATAATTATAAAATAATTATTAAATAGGTAAAATTCCATACAATTTTGATTTTTTTAAAATAAGTAATATATATATATATATATATATATATATATATATATATATATATATATATATATATATATATATATATATATATATATATATGCCAAATAATTATATATATAAGTGAAATCCCATATTATCTAATGAAATTATAAATCTCAAATAAATAAGTAAAATTATATATAAATACAATCAATACTTATAAAAGCACACATACATATAATCCCATATTATATTTTGAAAGAGAGCAAGAGAAGCACTGAACTTAAAAAATTAATTACATACATATTTAAAAATTAACAGTGAAATATAAAAAGAGAGAAAAGTAATGAGTTCAAAATAATAAATTTTTTATATGGAGGAAAGAACAAACCTATTGATTTTGACATAAGGAGAAGAATGAAATTTTCTGTTGCAAAAAGGTGATAAATCGTTGCTCTTGGTAGAGGCAGACGAGTGGAAAAAATTGGAAAAAACTTTTAGAGCTTTTAGCAATATTAAAAGTTTACTTTGAAATTTAATATTTTTAATTCTTTTTTAAAAAGATGTCTCTCAGGCTTACGCCTCAACCAAAAAACTTGCCTCAACCAACAAACTTGCCCGGGCGTACGCCTCGAACTTCTGGACATACGCGTGTTTTTGTTACGCTTCGCCAGGGCTCGCTCCATGAATGTCTTTTGAAACACAGGGTAAGGGATTAATGATTTATTTATTTTTTCATTCTCATTCCAAACACATGTAAATAATGTTTAATTCACGTGCCAAACAGTACTTGGTTCTCTGTTTGTAGTTTGTACTCCATTGGCTATTTTGTTGGCCAGTAGCGTATTGACAAATAGCAGTACCCATTCTCCATTAGTAGTAAGTACTCTTCTCCATACCTGTTAGTTGCTGCTTTCTACTCTCTAAAAGCTTCTCCTACATCTCTCGGATTTCATTTTTAAGGTTTGACCTTTTTTAATCTTTATTTATCTTCATGTTTTTGGTTTTCATTTAGCTATGTTTAAGGTTTATTATCAGCAAGTGATTTTCCAGTTGGATCATGTTTTTTTTTTTTTGGGGATAAGTTCTGTTACTTAACTTGTTTGTGCTTCTACTTAGTTCAGACTGAATAATCATCTCTTGTTTAGCAGCTTAACTTCTTCTTTCTTTAATTTTGTTGAGAGTTTAGTTGTTTGACTTACTTCTTTTGTACCCATGTTGTCAATTTCTGTTTTTTTTATTTCTCTTCATCCTTGTTCTTGAGCTACAAAGTTCTTTTTCTCTTCTTCTTCTTCTTTTTTGGGGGGTGGGGGGTGGGGTGGTGTGGAACTGGGAGCGTTGATGTTGAATTTCTGATTGCTTGTTTCCTATTCTACTTTTTAAACCTTGTGAAAGAGGATTCTTTTATAATTTTTTTTCCGAAAAAACAAAAATAGAGGAAGAAGAAAGAAGGGTATTTTCTAGTATTTCTTAAGCTGGGTTGAGGTAGAGCTGCAAATTGTTATTTTTTTAAATAAAAAAACCTGAATTTCTGGGTAAAAGAGGCATCTTTTGTGATATATTAAGGCTTCATTTGGAAAAAAAAAATGCAAGATTCTGCACTAGCTTCTAACTTTAGCTTCTTAAATAGTGTATAAACTTGAAAATTGATGCAGGGGCATCCAATTAACTTCAAAAGATAATTATCTGGGGTATATGAAGTTTTCCACTTTGTATGCCGTGTGAGTATCATGTGGGAATATTGGATGTGCATAGAACTAATAAAAATCAATAAGAAAGAAATTAGCTCCTTATCAATACATCATTCTGTAAACTGGTCATTTTAATTAGGGAAAATCTTGTGATTCTCAAGATATGGTACAGAAATATATGTGCTTGATCTTTTCTCTTTAACAAGAGAGTGATATCTGCAAAAATCTGACATACATATATGTGTGAGCACATTTCACTGGTTTTATTTCTGCATCTTTATTGAAGTATTTTCTTTTCTATGGTGGTTTTACTCGCGATTTCTCTTCTGTTAAGACAAGATCACCCCCTTTTAGTAAGTAGAAAATCCCTGTGTAGTGTTGTCTTCATATCTTGCTGTCTACTCTTTGATATGGTTTGATTTCTGTCCACTAAGCTAAGGATGAAAGTTCTGGTTGTGCAGGCACTCCGCGAATATGGAAAGGAAACATCTTCGGGCTGCTCTCCTTTTATGGGTCATCGCGTGCTCTGTACTTCCTGCTTCCTGTGAAAATTTGCTTAGAGTTGGTTTGAAGAAGCAACCCCTGGACGTTAATAGCATAAATGCTGCAAGAGTAGCCAGACAACAGGACAGATATGGGAAGAATGTGAATGGCATAGAAAAGAAATTGGGTGACTCAGATTTGGATATAGTCTCCTTAAAGAACTACTTGGATGCCCAATACTATGGAGAGATTGGTGTTGGTTCACCTCCTCAGAGATTCAAAGTTATCTTTGATACAGGAAGTTCTAACCTCTGGGTTCCATCATCAAGATGCTATTTCTCTGTAAGCTGTGCTCTTTTTTCGTTAAGTTATTTATCCCTTCACTGGTTTATCAAAACCTTTTCCATAAATTTGAAATGGTTTCAGATTGCATGCTGGATCCACTCCAAGTACAAGGCGGGCAAGTCCAGTACATATACAAGAAATGGTGATCATCATGTTTCTTTGTAACTACGTACCTTTGTTTTTTATTCATATTTATTGTTTACCAAAAATTTTTTATTAATTCAAGTGGCAGTTCCAGCTATCATGTGGCTTTTCCTTTAATGGTTCTGATTGTATTTTGCTGTTTGTTATGATCTAGGGGAATCTTGTTCAATCCGCTATGGAACTGGATCAATCTCTGGCCATTTCAGTCAAGACAATGTTCAAGTTGGTGATCTCGTAGTTAAAGATCAGGTGAATTCTTTTTTGGCAACTGGTTTCTCAACATATCATAATATGACCCTTTCTGGTTTTTTCGATTGATGCCAATTCTACATCAATTTTTCAGGTGTTTATTGAAGCGACGAGAGAACCAAGTATTACATTTATAATTGCAAAGTTTGATGGTATACTAGGGCTTGGTTTCCAGGAAATTTCTGTTGGAAATGCTACACCTGTCTGGTAGTTCTCTGCACCTTAGGCATTCAGTTCATTTGTAACATTTCTTTCTTGCTTCATCTTCTTCTCAGCTTATGGAATCTGCTTGTCATACTTCGATCTACTTTCAGGTACAATATGGTGGGGCAAGGTCTTGTGAAAGAGCCGGTCTTCTCTTTCTGGATTAACCGTGATGCAACTGCAAACGAGGGGGGTGAACTTGTTTTTGGTGGAGTTGATTCAAATCACTTCAAGGGTAATCATACTTATGTTCCTTTGACTCAGAAGGGCTACTGGCAGGTAATTGAAAGTCTTCCTTTTTTGGCTCTTTTCTCCTACATAACTGAATGCTAGTTTTTGGAGGTTGGTGGTGGGAGCTAAAAGCAGTTCCTTTGGTTATGCTATCCTTCATCCATTCTTTCTCCTTTACCTTTTCAGTTTATTATGGGAGATTTCCTTATCGGGAACGCATCAACAGGTGAGTCTGGCTGCCATCCCATGATTTCCTTCAATTTCCGATGTTGAGAAACATGTATTTCCCATCTAATCACTTGTACTCATCTAAATAACTGCTAATAGAGAGTAGAATATCAAATGTAAGAAATGGATAGTTCCTCAGTTTATATATTGGAAACTATATCTTGTCCACTCCATCATTTACAGCAATTACATATGGAAAGTTTCCTAAGATGCGATAAAGCATCTGTTAACTTTGTAGATATATAGCTTTTGGGTAACAAATACAAAAGTTCAATGACCATGGATAAAATTAACTCTTCTGAAATGGGGTATATCATCTATATTGAAAGGAAACTTTACAGGACTCTTATCCAGATAATGAATAATTTAAGTTCTGGCCATCTTGCCTTTTCCATTTCAGGTGTTTGTGCAGGTGGTTGTGCTGCTATTGTGGATTCTGGAACATCTCTTCTTGCTGGTCCAACAGTGTGTTCTATTCTCTTTATTTTACTCATTTGATTCCTGCATGAATTTTAGACTGTTGGACTATCTCTTTATTTCAAACAATACTTGAAAATTACTTATGACAAATCAATCCCAGACTGTCGTGACACAAATCAACCATGCCATTGGAGCAGAAGGAGTAGTTAGCATGGAATGTAAAACTATTGTTTCCCAGTATGGAGAGATGATCTGGAATTTACTAGTATCAGGGGTATGTTCTCTTTCCCTCTTATTCTTAATTTGACATTTCATTGTGCATAAGATGATGATGTAATTTGCAGGTGAGACCTGATCAAGTTTGTTCACAAGCAGGTCTATGTTATTTTAATGGAGCTCAACATGTCAGGTATCACCTCCCCCTTTGTCTTTATATGCTCCTCTTGTGACGACGCACTTGACTTGACGTGTCATTGAAGCTCATATCATTGAGGAATCCTAGCAAAGTTGTTTAGGAGATAAAATTACTTCCCATGTTTGGACATTGCTGTTATGGCTTCGAATCCAAAAGAAGAAAAAGAGTACTGCTGAAATTGTTGCAGATGCCAATATAACAGGATATTTCAGAGTTCTTGAATTAGTTTTATTTAGGCAGTCAATGTCTTGTCCGATTTCCGCACTGTCTCTTGTTCGATTTTTGAATTGTGAGCAATATCTGTTTTGGCCTGAAAGGTGGCACTCGCGGCTCTTTGTATTTGCAATCCAACAGGATTATCTTCTTTAGTACAACCAGTATTAAGTTTTGAGAATGTTGTTTTACTGTTTAACAACAACAACAAGAACAACCCAGTATAATCCCACGTAGTGGGGTCTGGGGAGGGTAGTGTGTACGCAGACCTTACCCCTACCCTTGGGTAGAGAGGCTGTTTCCAAATAGACGCCGGCATCCTTCCCTCCAAGAACTTCCCACCTTGCTCTTTGGGAGACTCGAACTCACAACCTCTCGGTTAGAAGTGGGGGTTGTTTTACTGTTTAGGCTCCATATTAACTGTTCCTTTAATAGCTATGTCAAATGTGATTTCATTAATTTTTAAACCAAATTCCTTGCAGCTCTAATATCAGAACTGTAGTTGAAAGGGAAACTGAAGGAAGTTCTGTTGGTGAAGCACCATTGTGCACTGCCTGTGAGATGGCAGTTGTTTGGATGCAGAACCAGCTCAAACAGAAGGAAACAAAGGAGAGAGTACTAGAATATGTGAATCAGGTAAATGCCACAACTTAATCTGCTGTTAGAAACCAATAAGTAGTACATCACATCATCCTAATATCAAAGCTTTGGTGTTATTCAGCTTTGTGAGAAATTACCGAGTCCAATGGGAGAATCTGTAGTCGACTGCAGTATGATCTCAGCCTTGCCAAATATTACATTCACTATTAAAGATAAAGCTTATGTGCTCACTCCAGACCAGGTTGCATTCCTCTTGCTTTCAGTTTATGTTCTTACATTGAGTACTCGAGTACATCAACATGCACATCTGTGGTATCCAACCTAAATATTACACCCCATTTTAGTCATATGAGTTTCAGTGAAAGCAACTAGAGAATTGAAATTCTGACCTATCAAAACACAAACACACATATCAAAAAACAAGCACCAATTTGCTTAAATGCTACTAGTAATTATACCCTCAACTCTGAAGATACAAAAAATAAAAGGAAATATTCTAATATTTTGATGGATATGCAAGCAATAACACATTGGTATATGAGTCGAAGAGAGTTGAAAATGTAACGGAATGCTTCAGAGAACAAGATTGCATCATAGCAAATAGGAGAGAAACAAGAACCTGTATTTTTGTTTTACAGGAACAAGACAATTGGGTTCATCCCAAAAGCAACAACAACAACAACAACAACTACCCAGTATACTCCCACCAGGTGGGGTCTGGGGAGGGTAATATGTAGACGAGCCTTACCCCTACCCGAAAGGGCAGAGAGGCTGTTTCCAATCGACCCTCGGCGCATAGGAAAAAGGGAAATCAGCTGTAAAACAAAAACAAAAACAAAAACAATAACAATAGAGCATTAGTATCACCCGCAGAAATAGCAGAAATAGCGGAAATAATTATCTAAACATAAGGAACCTAAATACAATCGCATGCAATAATATCATACAGTAACTACAAAGAACTCTAGGAGCCCCTAACCTACAACCCTGATCCTAGACCTCCAGGCTCTCCTATCCACGGTCATATCCTCGGAAACCTGCATTCTAGTCATGTCCTGCCTAATCACCTCTCCCCAATGCTTCTTAGGCCTCCCTCTGCCTCGCCGACCGCCAACAATCTCCAGCCGCTCGCAGCTCCTCACCGGGGCATCGGGACCCCTCCTCCGAACATGCCCGAACCACCTCAGCCTCGCTTCGCATCTTCTCATCTACCGGGGCCACCCCTACCTTCTCTCGAATAACTTCGTTCCTAATCTTATCTAGTCTGGTGTGACCGCACATCCACCTAAGCATGGGTTCATCTCAAAAGTATGTAACATAAATTTTCAGGATAGGCTTGAACCAGGAACATGAGTGAAACTACTGAAAAAGTAGAGACTTCACCACCCTAACACGAGGCGACTCCATCTAAGACATGAAACTAAATGAGCAACTATTTTCTTATGCTAAAATAAATAAGCAACTTTACTAGACATATATGATCTTGCTCTGTAACTTTGGTATGAAATGCCTTTAATACACCTGTTAACTAAAACCTTTTGTTGACAGTACATTCTTAAAGTTGGAGAAGGGATTACTACAATTTGCATGAGTGGATTTGCTGCTTTGGATGTGCCACCACCTCGTGGTCCTCTTTGGTAAGTTATCCCTGCACTTACAGGCAGCATAGAGTGAATGTGGACTACTCCCATACTAATACATTACTCTGAGAAAAGTTACAGAATGTGTTAGTAAAAACAAATACTACAACACTTTCCACTACGTTTTCAACAACAACAACAACCCAGTATACTCCCACCAGGTGGGGTCTGGGGAGGCTAATATGTAGACAAGCCTTACCCCTACCCGAAAGGGCAGAGAGGCTGTTTCCAATCGACCCCCGGCTCATAGAATAAAAGGAAAAACAGCAGTAAAACAAAAACAAAAACAAAAACAAAAACAATAAAGCATTAGTAACTCCAGCAGAATTTCCACTACGTTTTCATGTAGCTATAGATGCTACTCCTAATCCTAAAGTGATATTCATATGTGCACATGTACTTGCAGGATTCTCGGAGATGTATTCATGGGGGTATATCACACTGTCTTTGACTATGGCAATTCCCGACTGGGTTTTGCTGAAGCCGTGTAATAGCCTTTCTATGTAATTACATGCCACTAGTTACTTCATAGAATGATGGAAGTATTGTAAAAATATGAATGATACTGCTATGTTATTGTGTTGTATCTGACCATAATATGGCATACTAATCTTCTTTCTGTTGACTACTTCAAGTGCTACTTACTGACTGTTGTGCATGTCTAAATACTATATGCTCAGTAGCATTAGCTTGACTAGCTCCTATGACAAGTAGAGTCGATAACACTATACATAATTGTTCCCTTGTTTCAATTTCGAACAAGTGGTGCAAGGGATTAGTTGATGTTTTGAACAATTTGGCCTAAAAAGATGGAACTATATATTCTGTTATCTTATCAGGACATGATATGCTAACGGTATCTCATCGTAAGGATGGACCAACTAAGAAAGCAGAGTAATAACTTCCAAACTATTTTCATTAACTTAAACTTTAAATACTTGTTTTTTCAACGTCGACCAAAGATCATATAAATGCTTACTGTATCTGGGATGAAACATACAACAGCTATGCAAAATGTCTAAGGGCCGGTACATATTCTACTGGAGACAAGTTCTTGTGAAACTGAAACAAGGGAGAGCAATCAATTAAATGACATTTGACAACATTCATTGAGCAATTGTTTGCTCTAATCCCTCCGGATAGGATTTAATGAGGGGATTCTGAAAACGTATAGATTTGAAGGCAAAAATGACGAAGAACACAGTGAGAGAAAGAGAGTAGGTGAAGGAACTCTCTGGAAGAACCCAGAGGAAAATGAATCGATTAACCCAAAAATATCTGTGGCCCCTATACAAATATACACACATATATTATGACTTGGGTCGGGTCAGCCGGCCCAAGTGTACAATGTAATAAAATGAATTGGGCCAGAATACATTGAGGCCCAAATATGACTAAGCCTATAATATACAGCATATACAAGGAATATACAACAGATATACAATCCAATATCAATGTTTATGCTTAGGCTTAGAGGCCAAATAATCTTGTAGCTCAACACCCCCCCTCAAGTTGAAGGGGGAAACCACCTGCAACTTGAGCAGCAAAGGATGAAGCACAGTGCCAGGCAAAGGCTTGGTCAGGAGGTCAGCCAGTTGACGAGAAGTAGGAACATGAAACAGCTGGATGAGGCCATTCTGGAGCTGATCGCGAACAAAATGACAATCCACTTCAATGTGTTTAGTCCGTTCATGAAAAACAGGATTCGTAGCTATGTGAATAGCAGCCTGACTGTCACAAAGCACAGAAAAGGGAAGAGAAATAGGAACCCCAAGATCAAGAAATAAACGAGACAGCCAAGACAATTCTGCAATAACCTTACCGAGGGCCCTATATTCAGCCTCAGCAGAAGACAAAGAAACCACTGGTTGCTTCTTAGATTTCCAACTAATCAGACAACCACCCAGAACAATACAAAACCCAGTAACAGATCTCCTTGTATCAGGGCAGGCAGCCCAGTCACTATCAGAATAACCAACAACAGAGAAATCATTGCTGTCAGAATAAAAGAGACCCATAGAGGAGGTCTCTTTAAGATATCTCAACACATGGAGGATAGCAGTCATATGTGGAAGCCTGGGACATTTCAGAAACTGACTCAGATATTGCACAGCAAAACAGATGTCAGGCCTAGTATGAGTCAGAAATAAGAGCTTACCAACAAGACTCCTATACTGGTCAGGACAAGATAAAAGGTCACCAGAATCAGCATGAAGTTTGGCATTAATGTCCAAAGGACAGACAACAGAAGAGACACTGGCACAGTCAAACTGATGCAGCAGGTCAGAGATATATTTATGCTGATTAAGGATCATCCCACCAGGAACAACTGACATCTCTATGCCTAAAAAATAATGCAAAGACCCTAGGTCCTTAATTTTAAACTGATCATCCAAAAACAGTTTCAGGGCACAAATTTCATCACTGTCATCCCCAGTAAGAATAATATCATCCACATAGACTGCTACAATCACAAGGGACCCTGGTGTACCTTTGATGAATAGAGAATAATCATTCAAAGAGTGTCTATAGCCTCTGGAATAGAGGGCAGAAGACAATTTGGCATACCATTGTCTGGATGCATGTCTCAGTCCATACAGGGATTTATTCAATTTGCAAACAAGGGGAGTAGAGGTAGAGGTGGAACAAAAGTAAAGGATGAAGGAGAAGGATGAACAGAAGATGATGCAGTCTTAAAGGGAAAACAGGTTTCATGGAATATAACATCTTTGGAAACAAAACATTTCTTGGAAGCAAGATCATACAATTCATAACCCTTTTTGGCAAAAGCATATCCCAGGAAAACACAAGAAATGGCTCTTGGCCTTAACTTGTCGCTTTGAGGAATTGGGACAGTAGCATCGGCAAGGCACCCAAATGCTCTCAAATGAGAATAGGTTGGAGCTTTCCCATACAGAATTTCATTAGGAGACTTATTGTGAAGCAATCTGGATGGTATTTGTTAAGGAGGTAAGTGGCAATCAACAAACAGTCCCCCCAGAAAGACACAGGTAGTCCAGATTGGAAAAGTAAAGCTCTACATGTTTCAAGGAGGGTTCTATACTTTCTTTCAACAACACCATTCTGTTGAGGAGAATGAGGGCAGGTGGTTTGATAAATAATCCCTTGGCTACTAAAGAAAGATGTACCCTCAATGCTATACCCCAATTCTAAAGCATTGTCACTTCTAACAGTTTGAACCACAACATTAAATTGGGTTTTCACTACGGGTGACCAACGGGTGGGCCGGGCCGGGTCCGGGTCCAATTTTTCTGACCCGTCCGGGTCCGGGCCGGTCCGGGTTCAATTAGAGGTGGGTTGTTAACGGGCTGGGTTGATCCGGGTCGGTCCGGGCCGGGCCGGGTTTTTTTTTTTTTTTTGGAATTACGTATAGTATAAATATTAAGTTATATTAATACTTTGTAATAATTGAATGAACACAACAAAAGATGGGGAAAAAATTGCACTTATTGCAAGTGCTACTTTATTTCTTAAATTCAAAATTTCAAAACTAAAATGTATCATAATTAGTTTACAATTTACATCAAATGGTTTGCATTGCAATAGAAAGTTCTTCAAAATTAATATGAACCGAATGACCTTCTTCTGGAGAGTTAAATTCGGATGGGTTTCCGTGCGTTAATATATCTCCAAGTTCTTCGTCTTCCGGGCTATCAAGATCTTCCTTTCCTTGATTTCTTCGTTCAGATCTTATCCAATCTCTTAGACACACTAAGACTTCCAAAGCATTGCTTCCCAATGAGTGCCGTGTGTCTCCAAGTTGTTGTCTTGCTTGGCTAAATGCACTCTCGGATGCAACAGTGGAAATTGGGACATTCAGGACATCCCGCGCCATAGCAAAAAGAACGGGAAATTGCTTTGAATTTTCATGCCACCAGCCTAACGGTGAAAATTCCTTGGTGCGAGGCTCCTTTTGCTTCTGCAAGTAAAATTGAAGTTCATCTATATTCCTGCTACTACTTTGAGTGTTAGAAAAAGTTGAAAAAATATTAAAACTATCAATGCCTTCATCATCATCTTCGACTACATTAGAAGTGCTACATTGCATAGTGGGATTTGCAGCAGTTGAAGCACGAGCATTATCACATTGAGTTGCATAATAAGTATATAGATATTGTAAATGTTCATTTAGTTGGTTCATAGATTCATACAAATTTGGGCTTTCAGTGGGCCCAATCTCCATATAAGTGTATAAAGCATTCATTAATTGTTGACAATCAGCCATTTTAATTGAAGGATTTAAAACTGCACCAATTAAGTAAACAGGAGGAATTGGAAAGAAATATTTTTTGAATTTTGCTTGCATACTTGCAACAGCATCCGTATATCTATCTTTCTTCTTAAATTCATATAGTAGCAAAGAAATTTCAGCTATATGTACTAAAGCCAAAGTAATAGTTGGGTAATATGCCCCAGAAAACACAACAGTAGCAGTATAAAATTTATGTAAAAATTTAATCACATCACTAATGACCTCCCAGGTATCAGTTGTTAACATACGCCTAGGATCAGTACAATGTGCATTAGCAACTTCTGTTATTGGAAACCTATATTTGTAGCAACATTTTAAAAATATATACGTATAATTCCATCTAGTAACTACTTCGTCGGGCATGAATCTAGGTGTAAGGTTATATTGCATACACTTGTTCTTAAATTCTCTTATTCTAGATTGTCTATTATTTCCCTGAATTACTCCAACTGCTCTTCTAACTAGAGTAATCTCATGTAAAAATAAATCGAGCCCACTTTTAACAATTAAATTGTAAACATGACATGCACATCTAACATGAAAAATATCATCAAGAGGTGGATGTAAATTCAATTTTAAAATTGAAACTGCAGCATTGTTGTTTGAAGCATTATCAAAAGACATACACAAAACTTTTTGGTTTAGATTATAAAATTCGACAACTTCAACAATTGTACTACTAATAAATGCAGCAGTATGACTCTGATCTTCATCATATTTAAAAGCAATAATACGTTTTTGCATACAAGTATTGTCATCTATCCAATGACATGTAATTGTTAAATAATCATTTCCATTTACAGCATGGCCAATATCAGAAGTTAGACATACTCTAGAAGGAAGGTGACTAAACAAATAACGTATGTATGTTTGATATTGGCTGTGAAGTCTAAAGATATCTGATCTACAGGTACTTCTAGGGATACCTTTAAACATAGGATTGTATATCCTTTGAATATACGTAACAAGATAAGAGGAAGAAGCAAATGAAAAAGGTAGACAACCCAAAGCAATCATTTTCGCTAATTCCTCTCGATCCCTCATTTTATCATATTTTAGGAGACCTGCAGTAGTAGGGTTAAGTGTTGTTGCACTTCCATCCCCATTATTTCCCCATTCTATAGGATGATAATTTTGCATATGTCTAATAAGTGTGCCAGTCCCCCCTAAATTACCTCCGGTCAAATGTTTAAACGTTTCATTACAAAGTCTACACTTAACTCTATCACTATCTTCTATCTCATCAAAAAATTGCCAAACAGGACTTCTTTTTCTACGATTAGATTTAGAAGTTTGAGCGACTGGTGGTCTTCTACCCCTTGTTGCACTAGCAACTCCAACTCCAATACTACCAACATTTCCACTAGTAGGTGTAGGTGGTATCTCATCTTCTATTCCAATTTCGTTATCTTCTATTCCGAAATCTTGGTGTAATTGTTCATAATCAATATTTACATCTTGCAAATTAGGCGATGATTCAGAAACATGTGTTATTGGTTCATTATTACTATTACTACCAGAAGCTATAGGACTTTTTTTACTACTTCCACTTCCACTTCCACTCCTACCAGTAACTTTTCTACACGCTCTTTTAGCAGCATTCAACATATTGGAAAAATTAATATATAAGCTAAAATCAAATATGCAATTAAAATATTAAATAAGAGAAAGAGTTGGAGAGAGTGCACCGAATTCGACAATAAATTGAGCACTTGATTACGCAAATCCGGTGTTACCACGAACAAACGTCAAGCAAGTATTTCAATGTTGAACACTTGAACTTCAAGAATCAAGCTTCGAATGCCGATTTCCAAATAAGAAATTACGATAAATTAAATTCGGGAAAATAAAGGCAATAAAATTATGAAAGTAGAATATGAATTCTTGAAAATTGAAGAGAAGAGAGTGATTGATATTTGCTAATTTGAGAATTGAGAGAGAGATAGATAATTTTGAGTGAGGAAATGAAGAAGAGGGGAGGGTATTTATAGATTTTAAGAAGGGTTAATAATGTAATTTAAAAAAAACAAAAAAAAACTCAAAATTGGCCAAAAATGCAAAAAGTCCCGTTGGGCAACGGTGCTGGACCGTTGCCAACGGTCTGGTGGGCCCCACGTTTTCAGAAATTTTTTTTTTTTTTTTTTAAAAAAAAATTTTACCGTGGGACCGGTCCGGGTTGACCGGTTCGCCCGGAATTTTCCTTCCCGGGCCGGTCCGGTCCGGGTCAATTGGACGGAATCGCCTAACGTCCTAACCCCTTTCCCCCCCCCAACCCCCCCCCCCCCCCCCCCCCCCCCCCCCCGCTATAAACCGGTCCGGTCTGGGCCGGGTTTGATCGGGCCGGTCCGTGCCGGTCCCGGGTCAACCCGGCCCGGTTGACACCTCTAGTTTTCACCAAACATAGGAATGACTTAAGCAAAGAAAAAGCATTGCTTTTAGATCCCATTAAGTGTGTCCAGGTTGCCCTAGAGAAATCATCAACTATTGTAAGAAAATATCTACAACCAGAAGAAGTAGGAGTATGATAAGGCCCCCAAGTATCCACATGAATTAATTGAAAAGGTCTAGAGGTGCTTATAGCACTGTCAGGAAAGGAGAGCCTAGTCTGTCTTGCTGTAGGACAGACAGAACAGGGGAAAGGTTGTTTAGAAGCAAATGGAAAAGACAAACCAGAAATGTGTCTCATATTTGTAAATGAAGCATGGGCAAGTCTTAAATGCCAAATGTAATTCATGTCAGTTTGTAACAACATTATTACAGATGGAACTATGTACATTTGAGGGCAAGGTAACAGCCTTGTTATCAGACAAAATGTCATCGTTACAAGAAGCAGACACAGAACATACAGAAGTAGATGAACAACTAATAGAGGAAGAAGGGGAAGGTGGAACCCAAGCCAGTTTATATAAGCCAGCATCTTCTCTACCAAGATCCAGAGGCCTCCTCAGAGAAGGGTCCTGTATCATGTGGAGGAAGCATGAATTTTCAGTGAACAAAACTACACAATGTAACTGTTTCACTAACTTGTGGACAGAAATCAAGTTGTGTTTAAAGGAAGGAACCAGCAACACATTGTGAAGGGTAATGAATGGAGTTAGTGCAAAAGAACCTGTGCATGTTACTTTCACTTTATAGCCATTAGGAAGAGCTACAAGATAGGGCACAGTTAAAGGTGTGATGTTAGAGAGTAAATATTTATCATTTGTCATATGATTAGATGCACCTGAATCTATGATCCAGGTGACAGAATTAATGTGAGTAAGCATGCAGAGTTTGGAATCAGAAATAGGGCTCTCAGTTAGCATAGTACCAGCAAAGTTAGCAGCATACATGGGAGGAGGAGTCTGAGCAGTGGAGTCCCCTAACTGGGTCTGTTGTAATAAGCTCATCAATTGATCATACTGTTGTCTGCTCAACCCTGGTATCACAGAACTCTGGCCATCTATGTTTGTAACAGATTGATGGCTTTCAGGAGGATTCCCTTGGGGAACAGACATATGTCCTTCAGAAGGAGGGAAATCCACACCAGCAGTAAGATGAGCAGCGGCGGTTCTCCTTTCCTTGTTAAATGTTGTACTTTGTGAATACCCATGAATCTTGAAACACTTATCAATTAAGTGCCCAGATTTTTTGCAGTATCTACAAAATAAAGGCCCTCTAGCTTGATCAAAATTGACTCTTTGTCTGAAAGGAGGAGAAGGATTAGGCATTGTGGCCTTATTAAATCCAACTGAATGTCTATTAGTGTGGACATTGAAAGACATAGAGTCTGGATTAAACTGAGAAGGGGACTGGACTTGTCTCTGCTTCTCATCATTGAGGACCATATTATAGACAGTGTCAAGGGTTGGAGGTGGCTGCATCATCAAAAGGTTACTCCTTACCCCCATGTATGCTTCATTAAGGCCCATTAGAAACTGAAATACCTTATTTTCATCATTTTCCTGTATTATACCATCTTTGGCAGCACAAACACATCTTTGCCCTGATTGGAACACATTGATTCTAATTCATCCCACAGACCTTTGAGTTTATTAAAATATGAAGCTACATCTAGGGACCCTTGAGAGGTGTGAGAAAGCTCTCTTTTCAATTCAAAAATTTTGGTCATGTTTGCAGTGCCATATCTGGCCTGAAGTTGGGACCATATACTCTGTGCAGTATCAGAATACTGCACACTTTCAGCAATTTGAGGGGAGAGGGAGGCAGTTAACCAGGAAATCACCATATTATTGCATCTGTCCCATAACCTTTGCTGAGTCACATTAGTGACTGGCCGGGAACATGTGCCATCAATAAAACCAATTTTGTTTTTAGCAGATAACGGGACAATCATTTTCCTCCTCCAACCCCCATACCACTGCCCGAGAAGGGAGTGGGCACAAGAGAGACCCCAGGAACATCAGAGGAGTAAACAAAAAGGGGGCTGGTAGAGTCCACTAAGGAGGTACTAGCATTCGTATTAGAAGCCATGATTAATGAACTAGTTTGAAAAGAAAACAGTTTCGGTAAGCAAAATATAACGGAACCAGAGTTCACATACAAAGCATACAATACTCAAAATAAGGACAGAGTTACCCTCCTTTTTCGCGACCGGAGAAGATCGGCCTTCAATCAACAGATAAAACCCTAGGTACAACACCGGAAACCGTAGGTTCTGAAACTCACCAGAATAAGGTCACAGACGTCGAAAAGTTACCCAAAACGTCTATCAAGCGAAGACAAAGTCATCGGATAACACCAAAGCTCTAGGTCCGAAAATCGGAAAACCCAAGAACTTGAAGAACTCGTCGGAATAAAACAAGGGATGCCGGAAAATTACCCAAAACACCCACTGATACAAGATCGGAACCTAGAATAACAGGAAAATTTCGATTATTCGCTCAACATTCGTTGAAAAATCTGCCAACAGTATCTCTCACCGGTAACCATAAAAAAAGCTTCAGCAAAAACTTCAAACGGGATCGATAACACGCAACCGAGAAGGACCCGAAGATCATCCGGCTCTGATACCATGAAAACGTATAGATTTGAAGGCAAAAATGACGAAGAACACAGTGAGAGAAAGAGAGTAGGTGAAGGAACTCTCTGGAAGAACCCAGAGGAAAATGAAACGATTAACCCAAAAATATCTGTGGCCCCTATACAAATATACACACATATATTATGACTTGGGTCGGGTCAGCCGGCCCAAGTGTACAATGTAATAAAATGAATTGGGCCAGAATACATTGAGGCCCAAATTTGACTAAGCCTATAATATACAACATATACAAGGAATATACAACAGATATACAATCCAATATCAATGTTTATGCTTAGGCTTAGAGGCCAAATAATCTTGTAGCTCAACAGATACTGATTGCCAAATTAATCCTTGTTCAATGTATGTATTCAGGATTAGATTTTAGGTAAGCCAATAGTTTTCAAGTCTAATTTAGTCCAACGATTCATACAACATCACAGAATACTTTTAGTGCTGAAATACCTTAGACAAGTTCAATTATTTAAGGCATAGCCTAAATAATACTTATACTTGTGCCACTTTGTCATGCCGGTCCCCAAACTTATCAGTTTCCCAATTGAACACTTACACTCGTTCAAATCGGATATAATAAACGCTTATGACATGAGCTACCAGTGTGTGTAACACAATCTCCTATACGTAGGATGCAACGTCATTATTAGTGCTACATAGGATAATAAACTATTTGAAAAATAGGATTGGCCACCCTACACAAATATCGAACCCATAGAAAAGAAATACAGTAGGTTCTTTCTTCTAACCATGAATATACCCAGAAGCTTCAAGCGAGCTTTAATGGCGTCTCTGCTTGTCCCTCCAGCTTTAATCCTCAAACATAAATGTTTATCGCATTTTCAAGTCTAAATTTCAATACCCAGCTGAGTTTTAGTACTATTGTAAGCAACAACTTAAGGTTTCAAATCAATAGATTCGTTCTTCGCAAGACCAACAATGGAATTTCGAAAATTCTTAACAAACAAGCCTTTGATTCCCCCCCCCCCCAACCCCCCCCCCCCCCCCACAAAAAAAAATCTATTAAAGATCCAAATAGCGAAGCACATCAACAATAATCAAAACAGATCCATTCGTCAACCTAAAAAATCATCGAAAACGGACCACCCTTCACTTACCAAGCTTCTTCACAACTAACACTCCACCGTTGTACCACCAGAAATCGAACCTGCCATAAAAATGACTACCCAAAAGACCAACATCACCCAAAACAATCTAAAATTTTGCTACATGAAAACGAATCGAAAATAGGTTTCACAGGGAATGGGAATGTGAGAAAAAATTTTCCCAAAAATTCATGCTAATCTAGCAGAGGTTTTGGATTTGTGGTGGAAGCAGATGTGAAGGGAAGTTATTAGGTGTGTTGGGTTAAAATGGGGGAAGAGGACGTGGATGCAGATGTGAAGGGAATTGCTGCTAATCTTTCTTTTTCTAATTTGATTTTTTGTATTTTTCTTTTCTTTTTATTTTTTTCCTTATTTTAATCATTAAATGTTTATGTCCATGCTCCTTATACGCTTGAAATATACATATTTTGTCCACTTCAGCAATTAAGTTGTCACGTAGACTTGGTCAATGGTCAGATGGGTTTAAAATATCAACTTTGAATAATTATAAGTGTATGAATGAAACTTTATTAAGTATAGTGACCGAAATGATAAACACAAACAAGTACAAGTGTCTACCAAGCTGTCATTATTTAAAGGAGAAAAGTTCCTTGTCAATAATTTCTTTATTATCCGTTTTGTGCCGTCTAATTACCAGTAACCTCCCTTGAACAATAATCTCCTTGAAAAGTTTAAAGCTTTAACTTGAATTTTGTAAGGAAGACAAACTTCTAGGATATTATGGAAGCAAAATTTAGAAAAACGTATAGGGCATGGAAAAGTAAATATAGAATATATCTCTGTATATATATATATATATATAATAAAGTTGGAAAAATAAAAGATGATGTGGCATATTTCTTTGGCCAAAGATCACATTTATCTTTTTCCTCCTTTTTTGGCTTTTTCCTCACATTATTTCTTTTTTTCTTTCACTTTCTATTTCTCTGTCGTCAGTTTGGAGTCATCACATCACATGACATAAATAAATGTAATATTAAATGGTTTTCTTTACCTATTTTTGGATTCACGCCCTCTGTTTTTAAAAGTAACCTCCTTAATGAAAAATTGTAACTGCTAAATATAAAAAGAGGTAACTGCCCGTTTAATTTATAGTGCATCCATCATTTTAACTTTCAATGATATCTCTAATTTTTAGTTACTTTTTCGTCTATTTTTTTGCTTTCTTTACCTATTTTTTGATTTATGTCCTATTTTAATTTAGACAAGAGGGGTTGCTCTGATAGTAAGCAACCTTCACTAACTAAGTAGGATTATACTGAGAATTCTTGGAGGGAAGGATGCTGGGGGTCTATTTGGAAACGGTCTCTCTACCCAAGGTTAGGGGTAAGGTCTGCGTACACACTACCCTCCCCAAACCCCACTAAATATACTGAATTGTTGTTGTTGTCCTATATTAAATAATCCAAAAGTTAGCTCCTTAAAAAAAATGTAACTCCTCAAAAAGAAAAATTGTAACTGCCTGTAGTACTTATCACATTAACTTTCACTATCGTCTCTAATGTTAATGTTAATTACTTTTCGTCTTCCATGCGTTAACATCTTTCTAAATAAATTTGGTCCAAATTGAACAATGCAAGTATATCACTTAAGACTGTATCCGATTCCGGTTCTGGGTTTATTTGGGCCTGTGGTTCCGGTTTTGGCGGTTCCGGTTCTGCGGTTCTGGCGGTTCCGGAGCCGGAGCCGCTACCATACGGTTCCGGAACCGTCCGGTTCCGGTTCTGGCGGTTCCTGTTTCGCGATTCTGGCGGTTCCCGGCGGTTCTGATTTTTTTTTTTTAAATCAATATCTTGTATAGTAGTCATTAGTATATTGTAGAATATATTTTATATGGTGTACTATGTTATTAGTATAATATATATTGTGTTTGGTAATTAGTATATATTGTGTATAAGTAGTGTATATTTTGTATATAAGTAGTATATATTGTATATAAATAGTGTATATTGTGTTGTAGTTAGTAATTAGTATAAATTGTATATAAGTAGTATATATTGATAAAAGAATATTGTCATTAGTATATTGTGTTGTATGTTATATATTGTATGTTATATAAATATTCAAGGATTGATATAGAATTAAAGACAAAGAAATATTGAGACAAAAAATATTCAAGGATGTGATAAAGAGCATATTTATTGACCAAAATGGCATATCTTTTTTTATTCTTCCTTCCCCCAATGGAATGAGCACAACATGGTACTAATACCACCATTAAAAGGAAAAAAAAACTAAAAGAAGACATGCCAATGTACAAGTTACATCATAGTTTATGTATTATTTCTAACAAATCTCATAAAACCTTCAAGGTTTGGAGGTGGTTGTGTTGGCGGTGGTGGAAATGAAGCTTGTTCATCACCACTTCCGGGTGAAGATGTTTCCTGAGCAAGTTCCGCTAGCATTTCTTCATAGCACTCATCTATTTCTGGTTGTGATTCAGCTAGCCCAAAGTTCCTTCTTTCTGCGCGGATCCAATCTCGAAAAAGCACTGATTTTTCCAAGTTGTCCTGCATCGACGCCCTGTGATCACCTATTTGTAGTCTTGCTTGACTAATGACGCTCTCCGATGCAACAGTTGACGCTTAAATCGACAGAACATCCCGAGCCATCCTTGCAAGAATGGGAAAATGCTTTTCCCTTGCCTTCCACCAATCCAAAAGGTCGAAAGAGCCGTCTGGATTCTCATTCTCTAGTCCCTGCGACAAATAAACTTGAAGCTCATTTAGATGGGAAAAATCATCTACATTTTCACCTTGAGTACCCCTGAACTTCGTCCACGATTTATGAGCTGTTAAGCCAGCAGCTCTTTTAGGCGCCTGTGATGTGGACGAAGTAGGGGTTGGAATATTAGGCCTAGCATACTCTAACGCCTGTTTATAAGCATTATAAACAGTTTGAGCATTCACTGTAACTGATGCTTTCGCATCAGATAGTGTAGCCATTTCTTCTTCTTCAAGATCTAAAGCTTGATAAATAGTAGAATACCAAAAGTTAGGACCTCCTACTTTCGTAGTAGGATTTAACATTGCAGCCACACCAAATATAGGAGGGATTGGAAAAAAATATTTTTTAAACTTCTTTTTCATTTCAGTAATTGCAATTTCATAAATTTCCCCTCCCTCGTTAAAATCAACAAACAAATTAGCAAGTGCGGCAATATAAACTAAACAGTTAGAAATAGTTGGATAATATTGGCCAGATAAAGCAGTTGTAGCCACATGAAAATGTTCTAAAAAATCTAAAAGAATTTTAACGTTAGTCCAATCTTGATTAGTTAGCATGTCATTATCTTCCTCCCCACAATCCCGAGAATTATAAGTAGCGTTAATTGGGTTTCTATATTCATACGCCACTACTAAACTTTCGTACATGTAGTTCCACCTAGTCGGGCAAGGTTTAGGAACCTTTCTTTCTCTAAGGCCATATTCGTCATATTTTTTAAAATATTCTCTAAGTCTACTTCTACGGTTAGAATAAAAAAGCCAATTAAGAGCGAATTTAACCTTTTCAATTTCTATGTTTAAAATTCTCATACCATCACCAACAATTAAATGATAAATATGACATATACATCTAACATGGAAAATATTAGTAAAAGAAGGATTAAGTGTTCTAGTTAAAATACCTATTGCACTAGTGTTGCTACTAGTGTTATCCATGGAAATTGACATTATTTTATCACTAAAACAAAAATATCTACATACATCTGAAACAGTGTTAGCAATAAACTTACCCGTGTGCCGTGAATTAATTATTCTATATGTAATAATGCGTTTTTGCATTGTCTAGTCTTCGTCTATCCAATGACTGGTTACGGTTAGATAATCACAATCATTATTACTTCTACCAATATCAGTTGTAATAGACATACGATTACTTATATGGGTAAATAAATAACGCAAGTATTGTTCATATTCATGCTTGTATTTATAAATATCGGCCTTAACTGTGGCGCGAGGCTAACCTTTATACATAGGATTAAATACTCTTCTAATATAATGAATCCAAGCAGGATTAGAAGCAAAAGAATAAGGCAAACACATAACAGTAATCATTTTAGCTAATTCTTCACGATCCTTATTTGGATCGTAATACAATATACCTCCGGTGACTGTGTTTATTCCTGGTTGAACTAGATTTGAACCAGTACTTGGGTTAACTGTAGAATCAGGACTTGTCCTCCCCTCTTGTTGCGCTTTCAATTGGAAATATCTAGCCTTATCGCTAGGGTGTAATTTTATATGTTTAACTAAACTACCTGTGCCGCTACGATCTCCAGTATACCTATGCACAAGTAATTTCCCACAAGATTTACACTTAGCCTTATTTTGTTCTCTTAGTTGAATAAAAAATTGCCAAACTAATGAAGTTTCTGAACGTTTATGAGGTTGTCTACTAAAAGTGGGAGTTTGTACGGGTGGGTGTTCTGGTTCATTAGTAGCAGGACTAGTAGGTGTATCATCTAAATCTACCGGAGCTTGGGTTTCGTCATCATCATCAACCTCATTTCCCTCTAAGATAGGTGCACTAGGATAAAGAATATTCATAATATCATCGTCTATTCTATCACCAACTGCTACATCATGTAGAAAATCAACATCGCTAAATTGAAAACATAGGTGATCACTATCAAGTATTCCGAATGTTTCATTAGTATTTCTAGGTTGGCTACTACTTTGAACTTGTTTATCTTTTCTAGGTCGGGGAGCCGGGGAGGGGTAGTATTTTTGCGACTATTTTCACCGGTTTTAGATTTTCCTTTTCCGAACATATTTTTCAATGAAAATGCCATAATATAATTAAGCAAAATAACAACACACAAAAATATTCTTAGCACGTAAGAGTTGAAACGAGTTTACCGGATTGACGAACAACTTCTTGAAAATTGAAAATCGTTGAAATTGAACACTTGAAAACTTCAATTCAACAACTTCACAATGTTTCACGAATTTGCAACAATAAATTAAGCACTTGCACTAGAAAGATTGAAAGAGAGCTTGAGAGAGATTGAGAGATATTGATGAATTGGTGAATTAAAATGAAAGAATGAGGGGGTATTTATAGTTGAGAAATGGGAAATTATGTAATTATATAAAGTTTGAGGTTAAATTAAAGTTTGGGGGCCAAATGACTATTTTTGAAAATTCCAAACGGCTAATGTTGAAAAAGAGCCGTTTGGAAATTTTTAAAATTTTTTTTTTTTAAAATCTGGACCGTTGCGGAACCGTTTGGAACCGGATGGAACCGTTTGGAACCGCTTGAACCGGTCCGGTTCCGGTTCTGATGGTTCCGGTTCCGCGGTTCTAACGGGTGGAACCGCTCCATCACGATTTCGGGGAACCGCCGGAACCGGAACCGCGGAACCGGAACCGCCGAAACCGGCAGAACCGCGGTTCCGGTCCGGTTCCTTAATATCACTTTCTTTCTTTTTTCGCTCTCTCAGTACTATTTATTTCTTCTCCTATTATCCCCCACTCTTCCTTCTTAATTTTCTATTGTTTTTCTTTATTCTTTTCTACTTTCTTTATTGTAGATAAATTGTGTGTTTCTTGTATCTTTTAGACCTTTTTGTGGTTGAAAAAGGTTGAAAATTTTAAATGTTAATTGTTACTATTCATCTATGTTATTTTATTTCTTCTACTTTTAGTTGATCTTAGTTTGAAAACATTGTAATTTTTGAATTTTACTATTCGTGCTATCTCATTTGTATTGTGAGAGTGGTATATACCTTAATATTGGATGCTTTTCTTCAAGGTAATTTGATTCACTCTCTAAGCTCATAAATTTGTTCCTCCTGTTTATTTTAATTTCCTTATTCATGCAAAGATCATTATATCTTTTTGATACGGTATGATTTTGGAAAATGTTTAAAAAATTCAATGGATTAAAATTAGAGCATCAAAACCTAACTCCTTGACACGAAATGATAGCATTTGCTATGGAATTGAAAACGAACTACAAAAAGGAACATTTAATTTCTTGCGTTGGTTTGCATGGATTTAATTTTTTTACTATAATTACTGTTTGCAATTGATAATAAATTCGAATTTTAGCTGAAAGATGAGTTGATGTATTAATTTTTAAATAGGAGAGTGAATGATCTTATGGTGTAAAGACAGTGATATTGGGTTGGAGGAAATCTTGAACCGTCTTATGTTTCTAAGTTAATTTAACTTGAGAAACCAAAAGAAGTTAAACATGTACATATTAGACATTTGGACTTATACTACATACATATGGACAATATATGGATTAATTATATGTTATATGCTATCTTTTAGTTTGGCCTATATTAGTGGTCTTATGGACATTATTGTTAAGGGGGCCAATACATTGTCATATAAAGTATAGGACTAATGTGTAGATACCCAAAAGAGTAACCTTAGTTAATGATGGGCCAACTAAGGTTACATACATGTAACCAAGGTTACATTCTTGTGACCTTTGAGTTTCATAACTCCCACAAGAATGCAAGACATTCTCTTCTTCTTCCTCCCATTGAGAGAGAGAGCACAAACTTGTTCTTGCATATCAAGTGGAAAACCAATCCTCACATTTGTCTTGGATATCAAGTGAACAAAACTTCAAGACAATCTTCAAGAAGCATCAAGGAGCTTCCAAAGGCAAACCTTGAACAATCTTCAAGAAGGATTAAGGAGCTTCCACTTATGGATTCAGGTACGCTTCCGCTTATGTTGTTGTTCCAAGTAATTCGATATGAAGGCTAAAGTGTTTTATCTGGATTCATTCCAACAGTACATTAGTTTTACTCGGTTGTTTTACTTATTTAAGCTCTCTAATCTTTTAGGAAAGGAAGACAATAAGTAGATATTCCTGTAATTTATATTGGAGGCTGAAGGATAGTCGTTCATATTGAAAAGAATGGACCTTGGGCCTAACTCAACCCCAAAAGCTAGCTTATGAGGTGAGGATTGCCCAAACCATATAAGGAGACCAAGGACCTCAAATCCCTCCGATGTGGGACAAACTCAACACATATTCCTACGGTAATAAAGAAAATAAAGAAATTACTTGTATGCAAGAAAAATTTTCTTTTGCTTTATATCTATCTTATTTACAAAGATTAAAATCTAACACTAAGTTATGCATCTATTTTAAGCCTTATTCTTATTATTGTTTGTTGGATTGCTCCACTTGATAATTGGTTCGGCCAATCAAAAAAATGTTGCATGTGATGGAAGTTTATTCATGTTGTTTTTCACCAACACAAAATTATATATGAGTGTTATGTGGAAAAAAAATCATCTTTATCGTTATCCAATATTCCGATAATTATTAACCACATAATTCATTATACGTGTAGCATTAAAAAGACCAAATGGTAAAACACACTTGAAAAAGAAAGTGGTTACCACCACGAAGAAGATATGCATCAAATTAATATAAGGATTTCTATGAAAAATTATTAAGTTTAATGATCAGAAAAGAAAAATTATTATATGTTGGTGCACTGTTTGTTCTCTAATTAAACTGATTCTTCCCGTATTCTCTAATTAAATTGGATAATTAATGCATAATAATTATCATATCCTATAATGGAGTACATTTTATGCACTATTTTTAATTTTTTTATAGTTTACATTGAGATTTGAAAATTATTATCTTTTGGTTAGTTATCGTTATTATTAGGAAGAAAGAAAAAGCTATTCGACATGTTTTTAAAGAAAGTGAACCGTTAGAGAAGTAAGAAAGGAAAATTTAAAAATAAAATGGTTAAAGAAGGGAAAAAATTGGAAATAAAAGACAAAAATTACATAACATATTCATATAATAGAATATTTATATGCACATAATAAATATACAAGGAACTAATCATCTCTTAAATTTGTTGAACATATGCACAGAAAAAGTTTTTCTTGAAATTCTTTTCCTTATTTAATTTCTTTTTACAAAAATAAAAGTACTACTTCACTTATATAGATAATACAAAAATCAAGTATTTTTGGAAGACTAAAAACCCTAAGTGAATGGAAAATTATGGAAAATGTATAAAGTTAAGTGTGGATAATATAATTGGTTAAAACTTGATAAAAGAAAATTTATAAATTTTGGCATTAGCAATCTAATAATCCGCGAGAAGCGCGGGTATTCACTAGTATAAATATAAATAGAAAGGAAAAAAGGCCAACAAAATGGGGAGGTTAATTAACAATCTCGCGCCTCTTTTCCCTTGCTGCAATATTCACGTTGCCCGCACTTAAATGGCAGAATCAAAAAGGGGAAGCTAGGTGGGGTGTTGACATCCTAGCGGCTACAAATCCAATAACAGAACCTGAAATTCGATGTAAAACACAATTTTTGGCTCATAATATCTCATCTAACATGTTAAAAATCAAACAAAAATATAAAGTACATGGTATCTAACTATCTATCATGTCTGCTCAGGGGACAAATATCTCCCATCATGTCACCAAACAAATGCTCAAAAGGATTACAATGTACAAGTCGACATTATACATAGCTAGGGCCTCACGCAACAGCAGAAAAAGTCGTTCAGGTTCAGCATCTTTCATGCTTTGGTCTTCTCACTAACACCAATCTTGTGTAGATGCAGTCACTCCTCGTCACTCTCATTGCTGAAGACGGATGCAACAGTTACTTTTGGCTTCTTTGCAGCTTTGTTAACCAAGGTCGTCACCTAATGGAGGGGGGAGAGAAGTGCAAGATCAGCTATAGATCATCAAATCATTTTTTAAATAATATAGATCAACCAAATCATTTCGCAGAGAACTAAAAGGAGAAAATTATAAGGAAATTCACTTGTTCTCCTTCCCTGTCCAGAAACAGGTAAATGACTATTTATTTGCATTTGAAGTATGTCTTTTCACATTAATGATAATTAGATGCCATCTTCTCTCCTCTCCAAGTATGTTCCGCGGACAGCAGGGAGAGGCAACCTATAACACCCCAAGACAGGTAACCAGACAGTATATCTCCAAATGCATTCCACATATCTAAGAGGTCTGTGAAATAAGGACTGTATACTTTTCATATCATATTAGCATAACTTACCTTTTTCATTAAAGGTAATCCTCATAGGCGGCAATCATGATCCACTAGAAAAATCCTGTGCGAGTCACATAATAGTTCTGTAGGATGTCACAACATTGGGTGGTCCCAAGTCGTATGTAAAATTTTCCACAAATCCTAACAGCATGTATCCCTTCCTACTTTTTACACCTGTGAACTCACTGGCACCCCCCTTTGTCCCAACCATGATCCTATTTGATTCAGCAAGGATATTAAGAGTCGACCTAGAAATATTTAGCAGTTAAGACCTAAAACTTCCATGGGAGGTACACCTCAGTGATGGTTTCCTGTATGCTCCTTGTAGTAGCATAGAATGATGAAGTAATGACAGAAGGGATGCAGGGTATTATCTGTCCATGTTGCTTACATGAACTGAAATTGAAAAGCATTGTGGAAGTGACATTAACGTTACCAAAGTTTGTCCACTCAAACAAACTATGGGGCGTTACATTAAATGTCAATTAAAGGAAGTCGTGCTTTGATTACAGGCACACAAACAACCTTGACCCTGCTCTCTCTGTCTCTACATATTTTATATATAGTATATATACATACATAGCGTGCACAAACACATACACAGGTATTTTCTATTTTTGTCTCTAGGACTGAAGTACCTATTGTTATACTCAGTGCCCTGAAATAGTGCAGGAATTGGAGTTCAGAGCACAAAATGAACTACATAGTCATGAAGCATCTTGTGCCTCTCTCAGCATTTCTAATTAGGCATTAGAAGCATATTATATCTCCTTGCACTTAGTTCAAAAGCAAAAAAGAAAATATGAAGTGACCAAGAAATAGCTGAAATAATCAGTAAACTAACTTGCAAATACCTTTGATGAGCCTCCTTTGGAAGAAAATCCGAACTTCAACGTTTTCCTCTGATATTGATCGGCGAGAGCAGTTGCAGTTCTAACCATGGAGGGGGCTGGAATGTTTCCTACTTCCTCCGGTGTTTGCTGTTCTTCCTGCTTCTTATTGGCAGCCCTAGTAATCAGTGAAAACAAAGACAGTTCATCAGCAAAAAATTGCATATCTCCACAACAGAAAAAAAATGCAGAACGTGAAATATCATACATTTGGGCAAATTTTGCCATCTCCCTCTCTTGACGTTGCTGTTCTCTTTTCTGCCTATCGTCACGGCTACTTCCATGCATTTCTCTCATTTCCTTGAAGCGCTAGAATAGTAATCGAAGGTTAGATAATGCTCGAAGGAGGAGTGCAATGAAGATAATAACTTTTCTAAGGGATAATGATGAAGATAATATCAATGAACTGAAAAATATTATGAGATTTAAGAAAACACTTACCTTCCTGTGGTTATGATCATATGAACTCAAGTGGGCTTCAAACTCCATCGCTAATTTATATTGCTTGTTGCATAGCTCACAAAAGAAAACCTTGCGTATTTCCTTCACCTCAGTTTCAATTTTGTGCTCGCGCTCTGCTAAAACCTGGATTTTCATAATGTGCAGGAAGCAGGCAGTAGAAGCCACCAGGTAATAAAAACTGCACGAAATTCTCAAGATCTTCCAAAGTTGGTATTCCCTTATATACCATTCCCGTCAAAAGACACACATATATGCTATATGCTGCCTTCTGTTATTAGATGTAAGTTTCAGGAAAAGTAAAGTATCAAACTCAAATGGTCTAGTGCAACACATTTGCCAGCTACCTAAAATGTTAAAGGCATACCTCCCGCTTTTTAGCAAGTTCCTCAGTCTCCTCACGCTCAATATCAAGCTTTCGTCTTTGAATATTTTCTTCTGCTGTAAAATAATCATCTTCCTCTTGCTTTCCAATACCCAACTTTGGGTCTCGCATCCCTGATTTTATTGGCTCAGTAATTCCTAGTCTCCAAAAGGAAGAAATTAATCAAAACTACTTAACGTGCATCGACACATTGCAGTAATTGTAACTTAAAAAGATAGAAGAGTCAATATGTCAAGCAATTTTGCGCATGCAACCTTACCTTGCTCATTTTTCCCAAGACCCTTCCCTTTCCAACCCATCTTCTGAAGAAGCCTGAATCCAATATTAGAGGATGGCAACTGTGTTTCTAAAGATGCTTGCTCGACATTTTCCAGGTCTATGTTTTCTGTTGGTCTATGATTAATAGGAAGGCGAAAATCTTCAGCAAGATCCTCTAGAACAGAAGCCTCATCTGCCTGTGTTTCGAAAAGTTGAGATATAGCTTTATTAATTAAAACAACTGATGATCAAGAATTCATGTAGTAAAACTTCATAAATCATGTGAGACCATAGCAGAATCGCAATAAACTGAAATGCATAAGCATACTTAGTTCCTTATTAAGTTGACTACAAAGGCACATGATATTTTATCTTACTTTTCTTTTTTAAAACCCAAAAAAAAAAAGAATAAGGAAAAGGCTTGAACTGCATTAAGATAAGTTATCCTAATTGCAAAAGCATCTTCATATGCAGTAGCGGGTCCAGGATTTCAAAGTCGTGGTGCTCAATTACCAATAACGGAGACTTGGCGCAAATTATAATTGCACAATCATTTTAAACTCGTTTGTAAAATATTTGAACAAGTATGTGTGTGTGTGCGCGCGCGCGTGTATATATATATCATCAAAAATATTAGTATACTCACATTTGTCTTCGGTGTTTTCCTACTTTGAAAACGATGAATAATAGCATTTTTAGCTACACTAAATTTCCAACATCAAATTCAGCGCAGCATTGGTCTAGGTTGATATGAATTGAAAAGTCTCTTTTTTTACACAAATGAACAAAAATAAAAATTTCAAAAGCTAAATAAAACTATATCAAATTGACTTCAGTCAAAAAGGTCATTTTGAGAAAACGAAAAGAGAAAGGAGAATTATTTCGAGGAAAAAGTCAAATTGTTGAAACCAACTATAGGAAGAAAAGAAGTGAAAAAAGGAAGAGAAAATTGAGAAATAAAGCAATATAGGAAGATAGCAGGTACAGGAAATGGAACAGATAGTAAAGATTTGAAAGAGAATATACTAACAGGAAAAGGTAAAAGAAAGAAACAATGGCAAAGAGAATAAAAAGGAAACCAATTCTTGGGGAAAAAAAATAAAGAGGCAAGCATTTCATGGTAAAAGGTAGAGAAGAAAAGCATGAGTTGAAATGAAAATAAACGTACATTGAAAGATTCGATCTTAGAACATTTGAGTTCAACCGAACTTCTCCAAACTCAAACCAAAGCACCCATGAAGTTCCTTTGTTGATGGGTGTTTAACAAAGGGACTTGACCAATTATTGACCAATCCCTGTACAAAATACTTGTACCACCAATGGAGCAACGGGTGCTCTAGCACCCACAAAGATATATGTGAATCTGTCCATGTTCATACGGTGTCGTCTTAAATGAGTTGCTAAGTTAGATTGAAGAGAAAGTAAAGGAAAAAAACAATAGGGAAAATAAATAAATGAGATATTCATGCTATATATTAAGTAATTAGTCGCTTTTAACCGGTAAAATACCTCATTATGTTGAATAAGGAAATAAGCCAAACAAGCATGTAGGTATAATCTGTGTTCTAGATATTACCTGTTCCATTTCTTGTTGGCGTTTATCTCTCATGCGCAATTCTGGCCGACCATTGAACCATCTATCATCCATATCTACACGATAATGCTATTCACACAGACAGCAAACAACAAAGTTACTTACCAGCACAACTAGTGTACAAAGAAGGAAATTGTTGCACATTAGTAAATAAAGTGAGAGAGGAGCAAAACTGAACCAAGAACGTGCAGCCTATTACTTAAGATGCTTTGGTATGACATAGAATGTTATGATGAAAACATTTTCTAGTGTTTTATACTTAAATAGTTGAATAGGTACATTTCCTTGAGAAGTATCTCAACACTTTGCTAACTGAAATTGTAATTCAAGAAAATGATTTCCTGGCTAAATCATTTTAACTGAAGACATCTAATGAATCAATTGGATGGAAGAGACCACCAAATTCATTAAACAATCAAAATCCGCCAACAGAACATTGCATAACAAAACACTCCTATAAATTGTAAGATTCCAATAATACACCAGAAACTTAACACGGTAGCAAAAGTCCATATAGTAGCAATAAGCTGGTAAAATGGTACAAATTGAACAAATTCATAAAATACCTTCATTAAACGGCCTAACCTTTTAATGGTTTATTAGGTTTAGGTCTCTGATAAATCAAAATATAAGATTTTGCGCCTATTTTAACGTCTACGAATGAAAACTGAAGCAAACAAGCACGAATAACAAAGAAATTGATACCTGATGGAAAGAAAATTGGTTTTGTAGTTGAGAATAATCACTTGTTGGCTCGACAATGGTGCGTGAGGATTCAGCGTTGGTCTGATCGAAAGAGAAAGGGCGAGGATCTAGTCTAGGGTTTTGATAAGCTACCCTCAGAGCGACCAATCGTCTCACTGGTGCCTTGAGATTTTGCCACGCTGTTGGTTTCGTGAGTGATATATTTTGGGCCGGTTCAAGTTCACTCCATTTTGACCCGCATCAATACCCGGAAAAATATCCAAAGAAAAGAAAAATGAAAGTATGTTTTTCTTTTGTCTTTAATGTGAAACGGGAAGAGAAGGGAAATGTGTAGTGACAATCAAACTTTACAAGTATAAAATTTGAAAGTGTTGTTTGTATTAGGAAATATTGTAAATATCTTTTGTGTATCTTTTTACTATTGGTAGAATATTCTCTTATTAATTGTACAATCCTATAGTTGGTAGGTTTTGATTTTCCTTCATTAATTGTACAATCCTATAGTTGGTAGGTTTTGATTTCTCTGTACCCTATATATACTTTGGTGAGCAATACAAGAAACTCACTTCTCCAAAACTCTCTACATGGTATCATACGCCAGTGGCTTATCGCCAAACAAACCCTAAATACATACTACCCGCCGCCGCCGTAGCTCCTTTCATCGGAGCCCGTCGCCGCCGCCGCTGCACTAATCGGCAGCCCTCTTTTTCTCGACGTCGTTCAGCGCCTCCTCTCCTTGCCTCGCGCTCATGGCCGCCACGACGTCAATCGCGCCTCTCCAGCCGATTCCCATAAATGCATCGGCTCAAATCCCACTCAAATTGGACTCCACTAATTACCTGGCGTGGAAATTTCAATTTCGAACCCTCCTTACGGGTTACGATCTCCTCGGCTTCTTGGACGGATCAAAGCCATGCCCACCGGCCATTATCGTCGACAACGACGTGACTTCCCCCAATCCAGCATATCCTTACTGGATTCGCCAGGACAACCTTATTCTCAGTGCCATCATCTCGTCGATCGCACCGACGATCATCTCCTTCATTGCCACTGCGGAAACCTCTAAAGAGGCCTGGGAGATCCTCGCACGCACATACGGCACCGCTTCTCGTGGTCGTATCATGGCTCTCAAACAGCAGCTCCACAATCCGGTAAAAGGTTCTAAATCTATTACTGACTTTATGCACGGTATTCGCGTGATTGTGGATGAATTATCTCTCCTGGGTGTTACCGTTGATTATGAGGATCTTGTCATAAAGGTTCTAAATGGTCTTGATGACCCGTATATGGAACTCTCTCATGCCATCCAAGCCCGTGAGTCTCCCATCTCTTTTGCTGAATTACATGACAAGCTGTTAAGCATGGAGGCTCAGATTACTGCTCGTGTGCCGGCCACCTCCGTCACATCCGACTCGGCTCCGTCGGCTACCTTCATTGCCGGACAGCAGCCAGCCCGTCACCGATTCGGTAGCCGCGGGCGCGACCGCATCAGCCGCGGGTCAGTCTCCGGTCGCGGTGGTTACTCCAGCAATGGTCAATCTCGCGGGTACAATGGGAAATGCCAACTCTGCAGTGAATTTGGTCACTCCGCGCGCCGCTGCCCATCCTATCCCGTCTCCGATGCCAACCAGCCCCCTTCCGGTGGACCATTGCTGCGGCCAGATTATGCTTTGCCGCCCTATCCAGCTGCTCACACAGGCCATCACTCTCTGACGATTCCCTATGCATCCGATTGGATCCTGGACTCTGGTGCCTCTCATCACATAACCTATGATCTTGCCAACATGTCTCTTCACAGTCCTTACACTGGCTTCGACAATGTGGTTATTGGTAATGGTGGAGTTTTGACAATTACTCATACTGGACAACTTAACAGTCATTCCTCTCTTTTATTACTTGGGGCTCTCTGTGTTCCACATATGCGTAAAAATTTGATCTCTGTTGCCCAATTATGTCGTCGCAATAATTTTAACGTTGTTCTTTCTGATACTGATTTTCAGGTGAAGGGTCGTCGCACGTGGGCAACGCTCGTTCGCGGCCCACTTAGGGGCAACACCTACTACTGGCCGGCGGCTCCCAGTCTCCCATCTGCCCTCACGGTACAAAAGCTCTCTGCGTCATTTTGGCATTCTCGGTTTGGTCACCCGTCAGCTAAAACCCTGCGTCATTTAGTATCGTCTAGCAGTATAGCGTCCAGTAATGTGTCTGATCTTGCCTGTGTATCTTACAAACTTCACAAGTGTCATAAGTTACCTTTTTCTGAGTCAAGTCTGTCTTCTACTGCTCCCCTGGAGCTTATTTTCTCCGATGTATGGACCTCTCCGATTATTTCTAATGAAGGTTTTAAATATTATGTCATCTTTGTTGATAATTTCTCTAAGTATGTTTGATTTTTTCCTTTACGCCGTAAATCTGATGTCTCCCAAACTTCCCCCATTTCTTAAATCCCTTGTAGAGAAATATTTCTCTGCTAAAATCATTACTCTTTATACTGACAATGGGGGTGAATTTCTCGCTTTACGCTCTTTTCTTGCCTCTCATGGCATCTCTCATCTTACGTCACCTCCTCATACTCCTCAGCACAATGGATATGCTGAACGCCGTCACCGTCATATTGTCGATACTGGTCTCTCTCTCCTTCATCATGCCTCTATACCTCTCATTTACTGTCCTTATGCCTTTGCTACAACAGTCTACCTCATTAATCGTCTTCCCAAGACAAATCTCTCGATGCGCTCCTCCTTTGAGTCTCTCTTCCAGAAATGCCCCAACCTTGCCAAATTACGTGTCTTCAGCTGTCAATGCTTCCCTTGGCTTCGGCCCTACACCTCACACAAAATGGAACCCAGATCTCGTGCCTGTGTCCTCTTCGGCTACTCTACTACTCAAAGCGCCTATCTCTGCTTTGATCCCTCAACGTCTAAAATCTTCGTCTCGCGTCATGTCACCTTCCATGAAGATGTCTTCCCGTTCTCCAAAATGTCTAACCCCGAGTCTCGCAATATACCCATTCCGGTCTCCCTAGAAGTCCTTCCGCTGCCGCCACCAGTACCTGCCGTTGCTCCCACCAGCGATCCTTCACCAGACGCACTCCCGGCGCCACCGCCCGCGCCACTAGCGCCCCTTCCGGCACCGCCAGCGGCCCCTGCCGCAGCTACACCCATTATGCCGCCACCTGCATCATCTCAGGACGGTCATCATATGCAGACACGTAGCAAAAATAACATCTTTATGCCCAACAGGAAGTTTGGTATGTCTGCTGTCACCTCTCCTGCTGTTACTGAACCTCAGACCCTGTCCAGTGCTATGTCTGATGAGCGCTGGCGCGCTGCTATGTCATCAGAGTTTGATGCTCTGCTATGGAATGGCACTTGGGATCTTGTCCAGCCTGATTCCTCGCAGAATGTTGTGGGTTACAAGTGGGTTTATCGCATCAAACGCAAGCCTGACGACGCTGTGGATAAGTTCAAAGCCCGGCTTGTTGCAAAGGGCTTTCATCAGCGTCCAGGTGTGGATTTCCAGGAGACTTTCAGTCCGGTTATTAAGCCGGTAACTGTGCGTTTGGTTCTCAGTATAGCTGTATCCAAGGGCTGGCCTCTTCGTCAAATGGATGTGAACAATGCCTTTTTCCACGGGAGGCTTACAGAGGATGTTTATATGGCACAACCACCGGGCTTTGTTGACAAAGCCTATCCATCTTATGTCTGTAAGTTACAGAAAGCTATTTATGGTCTCAAACAGGCACCCCGGGCATGGTACAGTGCGCTCCGTCAAAGCCTTCTGACCATGGGTTTCGTCAACACTACCTCTGACACTTCGCTCTTCGTCTTTCAGCACTCTGGTATTACGACCTATTGTTTGGTGTATGTTGATGATCTCATATTGACTGGTAATGATTCTGCTTTCTTGAACCGTATGATTGACTCTCTTGGGTCTCAGTTTTCTCTTAAAGACATGGGTGATCTAAGCTACTTTCTTGGTATTGAAGTTCTGCGCAGCTCCAAGGGGTGTTTTCTTTCTCAGCGTAAATATGATGTTGATCTTTTGACTCGTCATAATATGCTGGAGTCAAATCCTGTTCAGACGCCAACAGCGGCGTCAACTCGCCTTCATCTGGCCGACGGCTCGGCCCCTGCCGACGCATCCGCCTATCGACAGGCCCTTGGGGGCCTCCAGTATCTCTCCTTCACTCGTCCTGGTATCTCTTTTGCTGTGAATAAACTCTCACAGTTCATGCATGCTCCTACTATCACTCATTGGGGTGCAGCCTATTCCGGTATCTGAATGGGACGCGTGACTTTGGCGTCTGGCTGCGTCCTTCATCTGCTATACCTCTGCATTGTTTCTCTGATGCTGATTGGGGTGGAAACTGTGATGACCGCTCCTCAACTGGTGCCTATGTTGTTTTTCTAGGGCCGAATCCTATTTCATGGAGCTCCAAAAAGCAGCATTCCGTTGCACGATCATCTACTGAGGCTGAGTATCGTGCCATTGCTTCTGCTGCCGCTGAAGTACGTTGGCTTCATTTCCTACTGCGCGAGCTTCATGTCCCTCTTCCGGCTGCTCCTGTCATTTACAGTGACAACATTGGCGCCACTTATCTCTGTGCCAACCCTGTGTTTCATTCTCGCATGAAACACATCTCCATTGATTATCACTTTGTTCGTCAATTGGTCCAGAATGGGTCCCTTCGTGTTGCTCACGTATCCTCTGCTGATCAGCTTGCTGACGCTCTCACCAAGCACTTATCTCGTCCTCGGCTTCTTCTGCTGATGTCCAAGATTGGCGTGTCCTCCGGCCCTCCATCTTGAGGGGGCGTATTAGGAAATATTGTAAATATCTTTTGTGTATCTTTTTATTATTGGTAGAATATTCTCTCATTAATTATACAATCCTATAGTTGGTAGGTTTTGATTTTCCTTCATTAATTGTACAATCATATAGTTGGTAGGTTTTGATTTCCCTGTACTCTATATATACTTTGGTGAGCAATACAAGAAACTCACTTCTCTAACTCTCTACAGTTTGAATGGACCACTACTTGCTTTTTACATTGTTATTATCTTTTGATTCAATTTTCTTATTTATGATTCGTAGAATATTATTTTTACTTTTTTTTCTTTGTTCAGTTCATGACTTTGATCAAGTTATTTTAAATACATATCTTGCATGCATAAAGAAGAACATTGAGGTTTCTAGATGTAATATATATTCTAATGATGTCCGAAAGATATTGTGAGCGAAATTACATGTTCATTGCATATATTATAAAATAAATATATCGATTTCCATATGTTACAAAAAAGTCGCGAGTTAGGAAGTAGATCTTTTTTATTATCTAAAGACAAGTAACTTTACAATCATTTATAATGTAATTTATTGTTAATGCGATCTCAACTAATTATATTCTACAATAAATTAGCTTTCAAAAATCAAATAAAGCGTGGCATATATCAATGGCAATTGATAACTTTAACGAGACTAATCAAAATTAAGTTGGTAGGATGACCATCTAGAAAATAAAATTTCAAGTGAATGCACGTAGCTCATGCCAAACATGCTAATTACCATTGATATGCAAATGTTCCATGATTCTTGATAAAATTTTATAAAATTGAAGTGCTTAAACTAGAAAAAGCTTAAAGCCTAAGGTTGATGCCGAATCCTCATTGTGTTTGAGTGGTCCAAAAATATATATAATTGGCATTTGCATGGAAAAGGGATATTTGTCTATCCACTTTTTTCTTTAGGAGTAAGATTTGTTGTAGCTTATGAGGCACAACTCTACTCGTTATCCACTATAATATGAAAAAGTATCAGCTTTTATATTTAACAAATTATATTCTTGTATGTATTAAGTAGTAATTAACATGATTAAAGTAGACTGTATGAAATCCCATGAAAGGATTGATGGACCCCGTTTTAAACCTGTTCTGTAGCAACACTAATCCTTAATTTTCCACAAGGAATATCTGAAAATTTGGCCCGTCTTTTTTCAATTTAAATTAATAAACGAGCTATTCTTCTTAATTCTTATGAAAAGCATTTCTTATCCTTCATTACTAATTTAGCATTAGGAAACGACAAATTAAATCAAGTTTTAACCAAACCGATTAGAGAATAATACATGATGAAACTAGAGGATTAATTTGTTGTCATTTGAATATATTCTTAAGCACTAGTATTAGAACGAAGGCGGTGTTAGGACCAAAAAATCAGGTTTCATGCAGAAGCTAGTAACGTAAATTTTGAACGACGATAAATCATGCATCAAAGAGAAAATCTACCAAAAGTGACACAAACATTTAACGTGGTTCGGTCAATTGACCTACATCCACAACGGAGATGAGCAATCCATTATAATAAAAAGAAAGTACAAAATATCGAGAGAACAGCCTTAAGAAGAGGCAAACACAAGTGATACACTAACATTTTTTCCGTAAAGTTCTCCCCCTAAATACGACACTCAAGTCCCCTATGACTACATTGTGGATGCTACTGAATGAGAAGGAAGGATCCTTAATTTATAGAACTCCAAACATTTTCCTACAAGAAAAAGGACTGCCAAATATGGAGAATTTATAATGATTCTACAAGAAGAAAAACCCAGTTAAGATAATTATACTGTCCTTTCCTTTAACAAATAGGAAAACTAAATATGGTTAAAAAAGTTATGGCAAACACTTAACAGGCGAAGCTCCCACTATATAATCGAAGGTTAATTATCTGATGAAATAAAAAGATTAAAATTCAATCGAGAACATGGTTTTTTATCCTAAATATACTTTTTGGATTTCCAACTAATATAAAAGAACTAATTATCAACACTTGTCACGTAGCGAAGCTCTTGTTCAACTTTTACGCCCATCTTTTTTATGTCCTAACAAAACTCCACTTTTAACGTACATGACATTATTGATTATTTAAAAGAGTATTCTGTCTTTTTTTCCTCAAGGAAATAAAAATTTTAATTGCATCAAAGTTATAAAGTGAAGACAGCTAGAAAACATAGCTATCTACTTGTCTAATATAGAAACAACATTCGAAAAGAAAGTGAAAATGAAGAAAGGGTCCGTATAAAGTTTGAAGTACAATTAAGGGGAAATTATGGTGGTGAAGGACATGACATGATAATAAATGGTTAGGGTTAAAGAAGAATCCTTAAAGCTAGACAGCTTGCAAGCAATTAGTGTTTGTAGGGTTCTTAAAATGTATTTAAGCTTTATTTCTAGATTTCCAATAATTAGATGGGTTCTTATCAGCCAATGCAATGTATGTATTCAAACATTCAAAAAGTTTCCTAAAGTTCCTTTTTGACTATTTTTCCTCTTTAGAGTTTTGCCTTTAGTTTTTAATTGTTATATATCATTTGTTTTCTTCCTAACATAATTATTTTATTAATGACAGGCACAAATTCATTATTATCTGGAAAGAAGATTGCGACTGTATAATATAACTTGTCAAAGTAATCGTATGTATCCACTTAGTTAGGTACATTATTGACTCGAAAAGGCAAAAAATTATAAATTATGGACTTCGGTAAAATATCTAAAAGTGGTCGATTGTTGTTGTTTTGATTGTTGCATTTGCTTAAATGATTGAATGGTATAGTTCTTCCACCTGCTAAAAGATGTGCATGTCTTTACAATTTATAATTAAAATTACACCTTATTGGATTATATCAAAGTGTATCACTTCATGAAAACACTTTTTGGCCTTAATGAGCTGAAGTGAGTTGTATTTAGTACATTCGAAGTCCATTCTAGAATTTTCCCAGATATAGATAAATCGAGAGCTATTTTTAGTGGAGACATTATCTTTTGCTGAAACTAGTAATTTGTTTATATTCGTGTATTGACAAATAATTAAAACTTGTATGGAGATACAACAAACCTACCTTGGTTTACTATTATTTTTATCTTATACTTCAACACTTTTTCCTGGTAGAAAACCACTATTCTAATGATTGATGAACTTTATATTACTAGCATTTATAATTGGTAAATATGATCCACACTTTCTTTTTCCCCCCGGAAGGAGGACAATAAGGTGCAATTAGCAGAAGAAGAGTAATGAATAATGATAGAATGTATGAGTTCACTAAATTATATAGAGATCAGGTTCAATATGGATTTTTATAGATAATGCTAATTAATGAACCAATAAGTAAATAGAACATGAAACTTTTATGTGGAAAATTCCTACTCAAGGAGATAAAAATAACGATCTACACTGGTAGAATTTCAATTTTACTATGAGCAAACTTTAGATAATCTATGCAATGTAGGAATTAAATTCTTAATCCGTCACTAACTTGTAATATACCTATTATAAGCCACTTTGCAATACAGCTATTATAAAGATTTTAACTCATGACTAACTCTAATCACGACACAAACACTGAAGGTTCATGATTTACAAGAGGTTCCTAATTAAAGCTTCTAGATAAGCAAAGTAGGAATTATAATGAAGAACAATGACAAAGTTACAACTCAACTAAGGACATACAAGAGATTTATTGTAGGAACTGGTCCGTAGTAGTGTTGTACTTTGTTCTTGATGCACTTGAGAATTGAATGCTTGATAGAATGACGGCTGGAGTGCTTGAATGAATTCTCAAGTGTGCAAGTGATGTTTTGTTGTAATGCTCTTTGTTAATACAACTTGGATGACATCACTTAATGGGGAATGATTGTTGTATTGTGCTGTACTATTTGCGTGTACAGTGCCAACAATATAGTAGGCAGTCATTTTCCAGATGTAGGCAGTTAACTTCGTACTACTGTCAGGGAAACCTAAAGGGATCAGGACCTTGTGTTGATTCTTTATCTTCTGAACATTAGCTTGAGTCCATTGATTGAGTTGTTTGCCAAGTGTGTCAGGTCCCTTACCTGGTTCTTTGACAGTAGGTTTGTTAGATCATCAAAACATAAAGCTAAGATACTGTAAACCCATCAATTTTTCCCTTTTTGATGATGACAAACTTAGAAATTGACAATTATCTTTAGAACAACAAAAGACAGATAAAGTACCAGGAACTTCACAAGATCTCCGTGACTTTGTGCTTCCCCTTAATCAGATCTCCCTGCTCAATTTATCATATTATTTTCCCTCCTTTGGCATTATTAAAAATACGCAAGCAAGTCATAAAGACGTCTAGCATAACTAACTCATGCCATATATATGCACACAACATGGTAGAAAAGAGAAGCAGAGAAACATAAGTATTTACAACAAAAGAGGAGAGTCTTCATTAATTTTATAAAACTCAAGTCTTTGCCATTACAACAAAGGCAGATTTGGACCGCTAACAGTGGGAGCCGTACAAGTGAATTCCATCCATACCACACACACAAAAATACCACAAAGTAATCATAATAAAAGAGATAAACTGGAAACTGGTCACTGGAGGATTAGCCTAGGGGACACTAAAGGGAAAGGGATTGGAAGCGGCAGCAAGAGGGTTGAGAAAAGATCCATCCTAGCATTTGCAGACATTTGCTATGCGAGCAGTTTCTCCTTCAGGTTCTCAACCTGTTGCCTGAGATCAGAATTTTCTTTGGTTAGACGAGCAACCTTTGCACTTCATGAACTGGAGGATCGTGGTGACTCTTGAGCCTGACTTAGCTGAGTCTCTACAATGGAATTTCTTGCCTTTAACTTCCTAATCTCCTCAGTAGCACTATTTTGAGCATTGATAAGCCGTGAGATTGTTGAATGCTTCCTACCCATCCACCTTTTTCAACGCATTCACATTCATGTAGAGTAGTTTGCGAGAATGTCTGCTTTTTGGTCCACATCTTGGGTTGTCCTATAGGCATATTGAAGAATTTGAAGACATGCGTTAGAAGAAATCGATAGGGGAGACCATCATTTTCATCTTTTAAAGCTGCCACCTTTTGCATGTGCTCAATCAATATGGCTGGTAGATTAAAACATCAGAACACATCCAGTGCTTCCATCAAATACAAATCAGACTCAGATGTGATGGACCTTGTCTCAGCCGAGGTAGAAGGACCTTGATCACCAACTCAAACAGAAGTTGATAAACAGGAAGCAAAGCTTTCTTATGCGCTTGTTCCCCTTCCTGCAGTGCTCCTTCCTTAACTATAGCATGCCTAAAGTTTGAGCCACATACATCTTTAATAGAAGATATATCGTCAGCAGGAACCTTAAGTATGTCTCATAGCAGAGCAGAGTCCATAGCAATGTCAACTCCATTTACCAGTGCACATATGTGGCCTGATTCAATAATGAAGAGGTCATCATAGAAAGTTTGGACCTCATCCTCATAAACCTTGGGCACATATACTTTGAACAGATGTCCCCACTATTGAAATTCGACCATTTCAAAGATTTGCCTCATGACAGTCATCTCAAATATCTCTGGGTCAAATGTGTGGCCCCATAGTACCTTCTGGTACCTCAACCTTTCTTTACCAGACACACTTTCACGTTTCACTTTATTCACAAAATCGGGTTCCTTCACATTCTCCTATTTTCTTTTACCAAACATCACACTAGACTTACCTTTTCCACTAGATTTCACTAGAATATCGTTACCAGACATTGACCTTTTAGCCACCACTTTCTTCATCTTGTCACCATTTTTCATAGACTTTTTACTTGGCGCTCCAACAGCTTCCTCTGAAGCACTTTCAGCAGATTGTTTCTTTTCTGAGATCTCTTCACTAAGGAACTTGGTTCCTCTTTAGCTTCCTCATTTACTTCCACTACAGGAATGTTCTTGTCTCAAACAATCTCTCCATCATTTACTAACCTCCTTTTCTTGTTCTTGCTACTCCTTTTGCTCTTCTGCAGGGCAGAATCAATGGCCTCTTTTATCTGTAACCTTGTAGTAGGTCGCTTAGAAGAGGGCTCAGGAGTGGCTATTGGCCTCCTTCTGGTATTGAACGCATCTAGAGCAAAATTATCTTGATCTTCTTCATCATTGGACCTTATAGCAGGAGCCACAACTTCCAAAGGCTCAACATCAAAGTGAGGAGAAAGAGCAGGGTCAAAACTGACCTAAGAAGAAGATTCTAGACCTATTTCCTCAGGAGAGGGGTCAGGTCCTTCAAGAGGGGTCCTAGTAGTGTCTTCTGGTGCAAGTTGTTCAAAGAGCATCATTGTTCCTTCTCCCACCAATGACTGTGTCTCTCCCCCTTGAGACACATGTATAGTATAAGTGACCCCATATACTATTCTTTCAGCTGATATGGCCAATATATTTTCTATGGGCTCTTTCTCTTGAGATTCCATGGGTGCAACAAAGTCCGAGACGGGAGTACCTAGACTGATCAACACTATCCTCAGAAACGTTTTCTGCCCGTAGAGTCTCACTGTGTTCTCCATTTTTGCTTTGATTTGTGAGAATCTCAGGCGACAGAGATGAGATACTATCGAGTTTATGGGTTTCTAAGTTTTCAACACTTAGAGGGAGAGAAGGATCTGAGAGAGTGGTGATAGAGACAAAGGGTGGAGGAGAATTAGGTTTAGGTGCTTCAATTTCAATAGTGGGTTAAAGGGGAATGCTGAGAGGTGTTTCACTAGGAGCGGAGGAGTCAAGTGTTTTCTCATAAGATATGGGAAGGGTTGTTTGATTTTCAGACATGGTGGATGATCAATTATGAAAGTTCTGGAGATAGAGAGATAATCGTTCAAGGTTTGGAGATGAGAAGGTTTTAAGAAAGAAGAAGGAAATTATAAAGGAGAGAGAAATGGGTTCTGAAACGGCGGTAGATTTTTGGGAAGATGCAACGTTTCAGAGAGAAGTGAGGGAATTTGAACGAAAAGACATTACATATAGGGTCTGAAAAGGTTGATGATGTGGCACTTAATTTTTTCGGTTTCTTTTGAAGATGTGTATGAGAGAAGCACAAGAATACTAACCTTTGATACAAGAACCATGTTTTTGACCGGTCTTTCAAAAATTCTCCACCCTCTTTTACCGCTCATGCAGTGCTTTTGCAGGTTCTATAATCATCATGTGTGTCTACCTTCAATGGTAGTGAAGTGAGTTAGACTTGTCTGGAAAATAGTTTAACTAATTTTACCTGAATGTGAGTTTCATAGCTATATGATAGGAATCATGTTCTTAATTAGGTTTTATTAGCCCAAGTTCCAGACTATTTCTCTCAAAATGTTCTTTGCTCAGTGCTTTGGTGAATATATCTGCAATTTGATCTTCTGTCCTACAAAACTTCATGTAGATAAGTCCTTTCTCCATATTATCTTTGAGAAAATGATGTCTCACATCAATGTGCTTCGTTATTTTATGCTAGACCAGGTTCTTGGCCATGTTGAGTGCACTTGTGCTGTCACGTAGAAGAGGCACATAGTTAGTGTACTCACCAAAATCTTCCAATTAATGTTTGATCCATAAGAGTTGAGCACAGCAGGCAGCTGGAGCAACATATTCTGCTTCAGCTGTTAAAAGATCAATTTGAATTCTGCTTCCTTGTGCCCCATGAAATGAGACACGATCCTAGAAAGTGAGACATTCCAAATATGTTTTTCCTATCCACAAGATAACCTGGATAGTCAACATCAACACACCCAAAAAGATTAATATTGTCAGCTAAAAGGTAGTAAAGGACCAGGTCCTGTGTTCCCTTAAGATATCACAAAATTCTCTTGGCAACCTTCAGATGAGATTTCTTGGGATTCGACTAAAACCTTGCACATTGTCCCACACTAAAGACAATATCTGGCTTACTGGCAGTGAGATAGAGAAGAGACCCAATAATTCCTCTATACATAGTTTGATTTACATGAGAGCAAGATTTTATCCACATCCAGTCGAGTAGCAGTGGCAATGAGAGTCTCAATCACTTTTGATGCTTCCATATTAAACCTCTTCAGAAGCTCCTTGATATATTTTTGTTGGCTGATGAATGTTCCCTTTGTGGACTGTTTCACTTAAAGACCAAAGACAAAATTCAACTCACCCATCATGCTCATCTCAAACTCACTTCCTATGAGTTTTGCAAATTCCTCACATAGTGAATCATTTGTTTTCCCAAAATGATATCATCAACATATACTTGAACAATGAGCAGGTTCCTCCCTCGTTTCTTCAGAAATAAAGTGTTGTCAAATTTTCCTCTTGTAAAACCATTTTCTAAGAGAAACTTTAACAATCTTTCATACCAAGCTCGAGGATCATGCTTCAACCCATACAGTGCCTTGTCCAATTTGAACACATGATCGGGGTGTTCATGACATTCAAAACCTAGAGGTTGCTTTACATATACTTGTTATTTGAGTAAACCATTCAGAAATGCACTTTTGATATCCATTTGGAACAGAGTGAATTCCACATGTGATGCAAAGGCAATGAGGATTTTGATAGCTTCCAGACAAGCAACTGGAGCAAAAGTCTCATCATAATTAATTCCTTCCTTCTGATTATAACCTTGGACAACTTGCCTTACCTTGTTCCTTGTAGTGTTCCCATGTTCATCAAGCTTGTTCCTGAATATCCACCTGGTTCCTATGATGGTACGATCTGAGGGTCTAGGTATCAGGTGCCACACTTTGTTCCTTTTGAATTGATGCAACTTATCTTGCATAACTGTGATTCAATTTGCATCTTTTAAGGCTTCCTTAATATTTTTGCGCACCATTTGGGAAAGAAAGACTGAGAAGGCAATTGAATTTCTGGCTTTTGATCTGGTTTGCACTCCTGAATCCAGAGCGGTAATTATGTTGTTAAGAGGACGGGAGATTTTATGTTTCTACTTGGGTACTTGAGCTTCATTTGTAGAGGAACTGGGTAATCCTGACTTGTTCCCTTGTATCCTTCTTTTAGCTACCTGTGGAGTACTTTGAACTGCATCAACCACTCTTTCTTCAGCTTCAGTGGTTGTAATTGTAGTACATGGTTCCTCTCCGGCTGATGAGGAAGAGACAACATTGTCTTCGCTTGTCACCTTTACTTGACTCATCATATTTGCCTTTCTATTTGCCATATCAATGACTTCACCTGGAACTAGTAGAGTCTCTCCATCTTGATCATCCTTGTTGCTTTTCTCACAGGAGAGGTAGGAATCGTCAAAGATTACATGTACACTCTCATCTACGCATTAAGTCCTCTTATTATATACCTTGAAAGCTTTACTTTGAGAAGAATATCCTAAGAAGATTCCTTCATCACTCTTGGAATCAAATTTTCCAAGTTGATCCTTTCCATTATTGAGAATATAATATTTGCACCCAAATGTTCTTATGTGATTCAGCTTAGGCTTTCTTCCATTTAGCAACTCATAGGGAATTTTGTTTAATAGAGAGCTGATCATACATCTATTCACCAAGTAGCAGTCAGTGTTGACAGCTTCAACTAAGAAGTTCTTAGTAATACCACTATCAATCAACATTGTCCTTGCCATTTTTTCGATGGTTTTGTTCTTCCTTTCCACAACTCCAGTTTGCTATGGAGTTCTAAGGGTTGAGAAGTTGTGGGTAATGTCATTCACATTGCAGAAATCATCAAACTTAGCATTATCGAATTCTATTCCATGATCTGATCTAATGCATGCTACTTTTGACTCCTTTTTCACTTGAATTGTTTTCACAAAGGCTACAAAAACTTCAAAAGTCTCATATTTTGTTCTAAGGAACAGAGTCTAATTGAATATGGAATAGTCATCCTCTATCAGAAAAAATATCTTTTTCTCCCCTGCTTTGCACTCTCATAGGACCACATCGATCCATCTGGAGGAGATCAAGTGGTTTTGAGGTGCTGACATCCTTATTTGGCTTGAATGAGATTTCACATGCTTCCCTCTGGCACAGACATCACAAACTTTGTGCTCCATGAACTTTGACGTTGGAAGACCACGAACTAGGTCCTTTTGAACTAGTTTATTCAGTAGAGAGAAACTTGCACTCCCTAGTTTTCTATGCCACAGTTCAGCATCATTATCAACTGCTTTCAAGCAACTCAGATCACCACTTTGTAGGGACTCAAAATCAGCAATGTAGATATTCTTGTATCTTTTGGCCTCAAGTACCACTTCACCAGTTACTAGATCTGTAACTGTGCATATCTTTGACAAGAACTCCACCTTGTTTCCTTTATCACATATTTGGGAAACACTCAGGAGACTGTATTTAAGACGATTGACATAGTACACATTTTCAATTGAGTGAGTGAGTGATTTTTCAATCTTTACAACTCCAAGAATGTACCCCTTTTTGCCCATTACTAAGGGATACACTCCCTCCTTGTAGGGCTCTTAGTGAAAGCAAGACCATAGTATTTCAGTCATGTGCTTTGAGCATTCACAGTTGATAAACCATTGGTGGCTGCTTCCTTTCACTGTTCCCTGCATAAGGAGATCATGGATTAGATTTAGGAATCCAAGCAAGTTTGGGTCCCTGGTAATAAAAAAGAGTATGAATAAGTGCTCTTCTAGTCCATGCAGGTAACATGCACTTTTTATGGGTGGAACCTGGTCCTCTTTCAGCAGTTACTCTCTCAGCAAAAACTTTATTTTTCTTAAAAAACTGAACCTTGGCTTGGCAATTTTCTTTGAAATGCCTATTATTCCTACAATAGGTACTCAACCAATAGTCATTTACAATAACATACTTGCTATGAGGGTTATAAGGAGTTCTCTCCATTTGAAACCCCATTCCCTGCCTGTTTCCACTATTGTTAACGTACATGGCAGTAATAGCATCCGTGGACCAGGTCCACTTAAGAGACTTATCAAAATCATTTTTACTCTTTCCAAATTTGCTTGAAGTTGTCTATTTTTTTCAAGTTCAGCACCTAAACTAGTTTTTATACCATTTAACTCGTTTTCAAGCCTAATATGTGCTTCACTAGCAACTTCTTTTCCTTTCTCAAAATTTCCAGGCCTACATTCTACTTTGAGTTCCTCTATTTTTTCCTTCAAGTCTATTATTACAACTAAGAGGTAAATCTCTTTCTTGCTCTAAGGCATCAACTTTCTCCACTAAGTCATTCTTTTCTTTACTGAAATTTTTAATGGTTTATTTTAAGTCAACAACTACTACCATAAAATCGTCCCATTCATGTTCTACACTAGCAACTTTCTTAGTTAGAACCACCTTTTCATTTTCCAGATTACCTATAGTTTCCTTTAGATCAACCACACAAACTACCAAGTCATCTCTAGTTTGTTCAGTATCTCCTAACTCTATGGTTAAAGCATCCTTATCATCTACAAGACCGTGATAGGTATCAATTAATAAATTTTCTATTGATTTGAGTTTCTTAGGAGAGTTGGATTTTAGATTTCTCTGAACATCCCTGAAATATATCTCATTATTGTCATCATCTTCATCATCTTCATCTGAACCATCAAAGAAAATATTGAATTATATTCATTTACTTTACTTTCAACGGCCATCATAGAACTATCACCTGCATCATTTTCTTCTTCAGACTCACTGGAGTAATCTCCCCATGTTTCAAGAGCTTGCTTCACAACATTGTCAGGTATTCTTTCTTTTGAAGTGTTTGTCGGAAACTGGGTTCCTCTTTGCTGCTTTATCAGAGTTGTACTTGAAGTGTTATTGCTTTAGGAGAGGGCAATCCTTGATGAAATTCCTTGGCTTTCTACCTTTATGACAGAGGTCATAATTCTTTGGTTTGCTAGAACTGCCTCTCTTTGATTTGCCTCCATTCCTTCAGACCATTTTATGAAACTTTCTGGTTAAGTAAGCCATGTCATTGTCCTCCTCACTTGAGTCTTTGCTTTCAGCTTTGAGTACCAGGTTCTTTTCTTTCTTTGGTTCTCTTCTTTCACTGTCCTTTTCTTCTTCTTCTTCTTCTTCTTTATTTCGTAGATTTTGAGATTTCCAACTAGCTCAGCTATAGTTAGGGCCTGCAAATCCTTTGCTTCAGTAATATCATTCGCTTTACTCTCCCATGAACTGAGCAAAACACTGAGAATTTTCCCCACAAGTTTGTTCTTAGGAATGATTTCACCAACCGAGTGTAGCTTATTTATGATAGACGTGAATCTTGTGTGCATGTCTTGAATGGATTCATCGGCCTTCATTGTGAAGAGCTTATACTCAATGGTGAGCATATAAATCTTAGATTGCTTTACTTGAGTGGTTCCCTCATGTGCTATTTGTAAAGCTTCTCATATTTCCTTAGCGAATTGACATGCTGAGATTCTGTTGTATTCATCAGGTCCTATGCCACACACCAAAAATTTTTTGGCTCAAAAGTTTTTCTCCACAATTTTCCTATCTGCATCGTTGTATTCTTTCCTGGTTTTTGACATCGTCTCTGGAGGGTCTCCGACCTTCTTTATTGGGACATAAGGACCATCACAAATAACATCCCACAACTCAAAATCTTCTATCATGATGAAGTCATGAATTTTTATCTTCCACCACCCATAGTATTGCCCATCGAACCTGGGTAATATGTAGGTAGACTGACCCTCTTCGAAATTTGGTGGAGCAGCGATGAGGATCCTTTTTAGGTGTTAACCTGATAGCGCACTAATACCAATTAATAGAATGTATGAGTCCACCAAACTATATAGAGAACGGGTCCTATATGGGTTTCCAGAGATAATGCTAATGCAATAATAAGTAAATGGAACATGAAATTTTTACGTGGAAAAATTCCTGCTCAAGGGATAAGAAATCATGACCTACTCTGGTAGGATTTCAACTTTATTATGAGCAAACTTTAGATTACAACCTATGTAATCTAGAAATTAAACTCTTAATCCCTCACTAACTTGTAATACACATATTACAAACCACTTTATAATACACCTATTACAAAGACTTCAACTCACTCTCCAGTTAAGTCGGTTGTCCACGGCCTTTCTTTCCCATGCCTGAGATGGCCTTATGGTCAACTTCTATTCTGCTTGTTGGAAGGTTCGTCCGACAGAAAGCTTTTAAAAACGCAGTGCACCCAGGTAAATAAGGAACAAGATGAATACAGAGGTTAAACGATGACTAACTCTAGTCACCAACTTAACCTCAAAAAAGTAGAAAATCACTCTGTCTATGATATGTGCGCTTTGGTTGTATTAGCATGATTTTCAGGTATAGGTTTTGATGAATGACAAACAATGAAGTCAAGTGTCAAACAACGTTATTATATGACAAACAATCAAGATTGAATGCCGAGAAGCATATTGATGTCGGAATTGCATAGACAAGCCAAAGACGAGCTCAAATGTTCAAGACCGAAGACCCAAGGCGTAGGTCGTTAGGTAGAACCAATGTAAGAGCAACGCTTAAGTTATCTCGTCTTTTGGCTCAACATAGGTCATCATAAATATGCATAAAATCATTTTTATTAAATCATATTTATCATAAATATAATTTATTAAATCATATTTATCATAAACATATTTTAAATACTTCAAACAAAATGATGTTAAAGTTCTATTTTTAACAAAAATGGTTTTTGAAGTAAGTTTCCAAATCTGGACTAAAATAATCGATTATACAATCTGCATAATCGATTATGCTGTAGACCGTTGCCAGTGTTTGAATACTGAAATAGAATAATTGATTATGCAGAATCCAGTAATCGATTATTCAGCAGAAAATCAACTTCTGATTTTTGAACGTTGGAAGAATAATCGATTATGCAAATCCAATAATCGATTATCCTTGCATAAAATCAGCATAATTGATTGTCAATTAAGCAACGGACTTGCACCCCCTAACCCCTATAAAAAGAGGTCTTTTGAGCTGATTTTAAACACACAACACCTCCCAATATTCATATACATATTGATATTATTTGAGCATCATTTTAGAGCTTTTGTTGAGCCATTTGAGAGACAACTTTGAGTTGTTCATAGAGCTAATATTGTATCTCTTTATCTACTCTTTTGAGAGAGTTCGTGTTGTAAAATAGAAAGGTGTTTGAGAAGAACATATCTTCTCATTGATTGTCGGGTTTGCTAAGTATCCTCAATCTTAGTGGTTGAAGTCTTGAGGTGCGGTATCCTCGAGCAAGTTGAAGTCTTGTAGAGTGTACATCTATGAGCAAGTGTAACGGTTTGTTAGGCACCCGAAAGCTTAACGGAGTTAGTGGAATCTCGGAGAGTCTCTCGGGGACTGGACTAACCACAAGTTGTGGTGAACCAGGATAAATTCGGTGTGTTCTTTCCTTGCTATTTCTATTACCGAATTTATTTTATTCCTGCAATTTTTAATTCCGCAATATTTATCAATATTCTCGTGCCGCACTATTCACCCCCCCCTCTAGTGACGGGCATAAATCCTAACAATTGGTATCAGAGCCTAACTCTCTGAAAGCCTTAACCGGTTGAGAGCAATATATATATTTTTTGAGAATATTGAACGCAGGAATGATGAGCAAAGGACACTCTCCCTATAGGCCTCCACTACTTGACGGAAAAAATTACACATATTGGAAAGAGCGGATGAGAATCTTCATCCAATCAAACAACTTTCGATTATGGCAAATCATCAAGAACGGTGAACAAATGCCAACAAAGAAAGTTGGGGAAATCATGGTTCCAAAGGAGGAAAATGAATATGATGCCGAGGACATCAAGAAGGTTGAAAGAAATGCAAAAGCCATCAACGTGCTATATTGTGCGGTGAACCCGGATGACTATCGGAAGATTTCTTGTTGCACAACCGCCAAGGAGATGTGGGATAAACTCGAGATTACTTATGAAGGTACGCCTCAAGTCCGAGAATCTAAAGTTGATTTTCTAACACATGAATATGAACTTTTTAGAATGAGGGAGAACGAAAGCATCGATAGTATGTTCGAACGGTTCTCAATGATCATCAACGATCTCCATGCTCTCGGAAAAGTATATTCGAACAAAGATCTAGTTCGAAAAATCTTCCGGAGTCTCACTCCCGAATGGCGATCCAAAGCCAATGCCATCCAAGAGTCTATAGGAATCACGGACGTCACAATTGATGGACTACGAGGTAACCTCGAAACTTATGAAAGCACAATTCTTAATCCCTATCCTAGAAGTAAAAGTTCGAGTCTTGCCTTCAAAGCCTCATCTTCTAAAAGAGTAGAGGTAAGTGATTCGGAAAGCCATAATCGATATTATTTTCAATGATATAATTGAAAAGTTTTATAAGTTAATGAAGAAGGAAATAAAGAAGGAAGAACCAAGTCCTTCATGTCAAAATTGTGGAAAACTTGGCCACACCAAATCACATTGTCCAAAATCAAAGGACAAGAAAAAGAAGAAACACCATAGGCGCGTAACATGGGATTCGGACAGCTCGGGCGATGAAACTGCCGCATTATGCCTCATGGCAAACGAAGAAGAAAAGGTAAGTATTTCTAACTCTTACTCGTTTGAAGAAATACAAAATGCCTACGATGAATTATATGGTGAATTTGTTAATGCTTCCAAAACCATAAAAGAATTGAAGAAAACACTTTCTTTGCAAGAAAAAGATTTTGAGAAAACACTTTCTTTGCAAGAAAAAGATTTTGAAAAATTGACTTGTGATAATGAAAAACTAAAAGAAGAAAATAGATTTTTGGAAAATGACAATGTCGATCTCAAAAATAAAATCAAGGAGATGAATGAAGTCTCTTTAAGTGTTCAAAGTTCAAATTGTTCTTCTTGTAGTTCTTTGAAAATAGAGAACATAGAACTTAGAAATACACTAGAAAAATGTAGTGTAAATGATTCTAAAACAAGTGAAGTAATTAAAAAGGATGATAGAAATGAGGTTAAACCACCTAGAAACGACTCTAGGAATTTTGTTAATAAGTCTAAAACTAATCATTTTAGACACAATTCTAGGAATTTTATTAATGAGTCTAGAATGTATAAATTCAGACCACCTAGAAATGACTCTAGGAATTTCAACTCCTCTAGGAATAACGACTTTAGATCACCTAGAACGCATTTGGCTCAACCAAGACATATGCACAACCCTAATGTTATATGTCATTATTGTAACCGGGTAGGACACATTGCACCCGTATGCTTTGCTAAACATAGAGATTCATATTTTGATTATGATTATTATTTGCCTAACCCTCAAGGACCCAAATGAAGTTGGGTACCGAAAACCTATTTTTAGATACTTTTGCAGGTGTGCTTGAAGACTACAAAATCGTAGTAGATGCACCAAGCACGGAATCTTATTGCATCGAGGGGGAATTTCGGTTAGTTATCGTATTCTTGATAAAAACGTAATTGTTGATATGTGCTAAAGATTAATATATCTTTGTTAACAAATTGATATTAGTTATTTTTGGTTGAGAATAACAATTGGCATCAATTATTTCGTGTTAAAAATAATGATTGATTCATGTTTTGATGAATATTTTTAGTTGGTATATTTGCGAAAAATGACCGTTATTATGGTTGGTATGTTTTTACTAACATTTGGTATTATTTTATGCTGATATGATTTTTTAAATCTAACAATTGGTATCGTCAATGTATATTCCTCATTATACTTCCTACATTATTTTTGCCACTAATAGTTGGTATTCCCAAAAGGGGAAGTGTCGTTAAGGAAAAGTAGCCTTTGTATACTCTTTTTGCTAATGCCAAAAGGGGGAAGAATTTAGGTGATATGCATCGAATAAGGGGGAATGTCTTCACGATATGCATCGAATAAGGGAGAATGTCTTCACATTCTAGTATGCTTTAATTGAGGGGGAATATTCAATTAAGGGGAAATTATATTAAATTGTTTACATGAATTGTATGTTGAGATATAGCATGAATTTAGGGGGAATCTAATATGCATATCTCCTATTGTTTGTCATTATCAAAAAGGGGAAAATTGTAGAAAATCATTCTATCTATGATATGTGCGCTTTGGTTGTATTAGCATGATTTTCAGGTATAGGTTTTGATGAATGACAAACAATGAAGTCAAGTGTCAAACAACGTTATTATATGACAAACAATCAAGATTGAATGCCGAGAAGCATATTGATGACGGAATTGCATAGACAAGCCAAAGACGAGCTCAAATGTTCAAGACCGAAGACCCAAGGCCTAGGTCGTTAGGTAGAACCAATGTAAGAGCAACGCTTAAGTTATCTCGTCTTTTGGCTCAACATAGGTCATCATAGATATGCATAAAATCATTTTTATTAAATCATATTTATCATAAACATATTTTATTCAATCATATTTTTCATAAACATATTTTAAATACTTCAAACAAAATGATGTTAAAGTTCTCTTTTTAACCAAAATAGTTTTTGAATTAAGTTTTCAAATCTGGACTAAAATAATCGATTATGCAATCTGCATAATCGATTATGCTTTAGACCGTTGCCAGTGTTTGAACACTGGAACAGAATAATCGATTATGCAGAATCCAGTAATCGATTATTCAGCAGAAAATCAGCTTCTGATATTTGAACATTGGAAGAATATTCGATTATGCATATCCAATAATCGATTATCCTTGCATAAAATCAGCATAATTGATTGTCAATTAAGCAACAAACTTGCACCCCCTAACCCGTATAAAAAGAGGTCTTTTGAGCTGATTTTAAACACACAACACCTCCCAATATTCATATACATATTGATATTATTTGAGCATCATTATAGAGCTTTTGTTGAGCCATTTGAGAGACAAATTTGAGTTGTTCATAGAGCTAATATTGTATCTCCTTATCTACTCTTTTGAGAGAGTTCTTGTTGTAAAAGAGAAAGGTGTTTGAGAAGAACATATCTTCTCATTGATTGTCGGGTTTGCTAAGTACCCTCAATCTTAGTGGTTGAAGTCTTGAGGTGCGGTATCCTCGAGCCAGTTGAAGTCTTGTAGAGTGTACATCTATGAGCAAGTGTAACGGTTTGTTAGGCACCCGAAAGCTTAACGGAGTTAGTGGAATCTCGGAGAGTCTCTCGGGGACTGGACTAACCACAAGTTGTGGTGAACCAGGATAAATTTGGTGTGTTCTTTCCTTGCTATTTTTATTACCGAATTTATTTCATTCCTGCAATTTTTAATTCCGCAATATTTATCAATATTCTCGTGCCGCACTATTCACCCCCTCTCTAGTGACGGGCATAAATCCTAACAATTGGTATCAGAGCCTAACTCTCTGAAAGCCTTAACCGGTTGAGAGCGATATATTTTTTTTTGAGAATATTGAACGCAGGAATGATGAGCAAAGGACACTCTCCCTATAGGCCTCCACTACTTGACGGAAAAATTACACATATTGGAAAGAGCGGATGAGAATCTTCATCCAATCAAACAACTTTCGATTATGGCAAATCATCAAGAACGGTGAACAAATGCCAACAAAGAAAGAAAGTTGGGGAAATCATGGTTCCAAAGGAGGAAAATGAATATGATGCCGAGGACATCAAGAAGGTTGAAAGAAATGCAAAAGCCATCAACGTGCTATATTGTGCGGTGAACCCGGATGACTATCGGAAGATTTCTTGCTGCACAACCGCCAAGGAGATGTGGGATAAACTCGAGATTACTTATGAAGGTACGCCTCAAGTCCGAGAATCTAAAATTGATTTTCTAACACATGAATATGAACTTTTTAGAATGAGGGAGAACGAAAGCATCGATAGTATGTTCGAACGGTTCTCAATGATCATCAACGATCTCCATGCTCTCGGAAAAGTATATTCGAACAAAGATCTAGTTCGAAAAATCTTGCGGAGTCTCACTCCCGAATGGCGATCCAAAGCCAATGCCATTCAAGAGTCTATAGGAATCACGGACGTCACAATTGATGGACTACGAGGTAACCTCGAAACTTATGAAAGCACAATTCTTAATCCCTATCCTAGAAGTAAAAGTTCGAGTCTTGCCTTCAAAGCCTCATCTTCTAAAAGAGTAGAGGTAAGTGATTCGGAAAGCCATAATCGATATTATTTCCAATGATATAATTGAAAAGTTTTATAAGTTTATGAAGAAGGAAATAAAGAAGGAAGAACCAAGTCCTTCATGTCAAAATTGTGGAAAACTTGGCCACACCAAATCACATTGTCCAAAATCAAGGACAAGAAAAAGAAGAAACACCATAGGCGCGTTACATGGATTCGGACAGCTCGGGCGATGAAACTGCCGCATTATGCCTCATGGCAAACGAAGAAGAAAAGGTAAGTATTTCTAACTCTTACTCGTTTGAAGAAATACAAAATGCCTACGATGAATTATATGGTGAATTTGTTAAAGCTTCCAAAACCATAAAAGAATTGAAGAAAACACTTTCTTTGCAAGAAAAAGATTTTGAGAAAACACTTTCTTTGCAAGAAAAAGATTTTGAAAAATTGACTTGTGATAATGAAAAACTAAAAGAAGAAAATAGATTTTTGGAAAATGACAATGTCGATCTCAAAAATAAAATCAAGGAGATGAATGAAGCCTCTTTAAGTGTTCAAAGTTCAAATTGTTCTTCTTGTAGTTCTTTGAAAATAGAGAACATAGAACTTAGAAATACACTAGAAAAATGTAGTGTAAATGATTCTAAAACAAGTGAAGTAATTAAAAAGGATGATAGAAATGAGGTTAACACCTAGAAACGACTCTAGGAATTTTGTTAATAAGTCTAAAACTAATCATTTTAGACACAATTCTAGGAATTTTATTAATGAGTCTAGAATGAATAATTTCAGACCACCTAGAAATGACTCTAGGAATTTCAACGCCTCTAGGAATAACGACTTTAGATCACCTAGAACGCATTTGGCTCAACCAAGACATATGCACAACCCTAATGTTATATGTCATTATTGTAACCGGGTAGGACACATTGCACCCGTATGCTTTGCTAAACATAGAGATTCATATTTTGATTATGATTATTATTTGCCTAACCCTCAAGGACCCAAAAGAAGTTGGGTACCGAAAACCTATTTTTAGGTACGTTTGCAGGTGTGCTTGAAGACTACAAAATCGTAGTAGATGCACAAAGCACGGAACCTTATTGCATCGAGGGGGAATTTCGGTTAGTTATCGTATTCTTGATAAAAACGTAATAGTTGATATGTGCTAAAGATTAATATATCTTTGTTAACAAATTGATATTAGTTATTTTTGGTTGAGAATAACAATTAGCATCAATTATTTCGTGTTAAAAATAATGATTGATTCATGTTTTGATGAATATTTTTAGTTGGTATATTTGCGAAAAATGACCGTTATTATGGTTGGTATGTTTTTACTAACATTTGGTATTATTTTATGCTGATATGATTTTTTAAATCTAACAATTGGTATCGTCAATGTATATTCCTCATTATACTTCCTACTTTATTTTTGACACTAATAGTTGGTATTCCCAAAAGGGGAAGTGTCGTTAAGGGAAAGTAGCCTTTGTATACTCTTTTTGCTAATGCCAAAAGGGGGAAGAATTTAGGCGATATGCATCGAATAAGAGGGAATATCTTCGCGATATGCATCGAATAAGGGGGAATGTCTTCATATTCTAGTATGCTTTAATTGAGGGGGAATATTCAATTAAGGGGGAATTATATTAAATTGTTTACATGAATTGTATGTTGAGATATAGCATGAATTTAGGGGGAATCTAATATGCATATCTCCTATTGTTTGTCATTATCAAAAAGGGGAAAATTGTCGAAAATCATTCTATCTATGATATGTGCGCTTTGGTTGTATTAGCATGATTTTCAGGTATAAGTTTTGATGAATGACAAACAATGAAGTCAAGTGTCAAACAACGTTATTATATGACAAACAATCAAGATTGAATGCCGAGAAGCATATTGATGACGGAATTGCATAGACAAGCCAAAGACGAGCTCAAATGTTCAAGACCGAAGACCCAAGGCGTAGGTCGTTAGGTAGAACCAATGTAAGAGCAACGCTTAAGTTATCTCGTCTTTTGGCTCAACATAGGTCATCATAAATATGCATAAAATCATATTTATTAAATCATATTTATCATAAACATATTTTATTAAATCATATTTATCATAAACATATTTTAAATACTTCAAATAAAATGATGTTAAAGTTCTCTTTTTAACCAAAATGGTTTTTGAAGTAAGTTTTCAAATCTGGACTAAAATAATCGATTATACAATATGCATAATCGATTATGCTGTAGACCGTTGCCAGTGTTTGAACACTGGAACAGAATAATCGATTATGCAGAATCCAGTAATCGATTATTCAGCAGAAAATCAGCTTCTGATTTTTGAACGTTGGAAGAATAATCGATTATGCAAATCCAATAATCGATTATCCTTGCATAAAATCTGCATAATTGATTGTCAATTAAGCAACGAACTTGCACCCCCTACCCCTATAAAAAGAGGTCTTTTGAGCTGATTTTAAACACACAACACATCCCAATATTCATATACATATTGATATTATTTGAGCATCATTATAGAGCTTTTGTTGAGCCATTTGAGAGACAACTTTGAGTTGTTCATAGAGCTAATATTGTATCTCTTTATCTACTCTTTTGAGAGAGTTCGTGTTGTAAAATAGAAAGGTGTTTGAGAAGAACATATCTTCTCATTGATTGTCGGGTTTGCTAAGTACCCTCAATCTTAGTGGTTGAAGTCTTGAGGTGCGGTATCCTCGAGCAAGTTGAAGTCTTGTAGAGTGTACATCTATGAGCAAGTGTAACGGTTTGTTAGGCACCCGAAAGCTTAACGGAGTTAGTGGAATCTCGGAGAGTCTCTCGGGGACTGGACTAACCACAAGTTGTGGTGAACCAGGATAAATTCGGTGTGTTCTTTCCTTGCTATTTCTATTACCGAATTTATTTTATTCCTGCAATTTTTAATTCCGCAATATTTATCAATATTCTCGTGCCGCACTATTCATCCCCCTCTAGTGACGGGCATAAAACCTACCAAAAAAACTTCTTCTTTAACGTCTCACTTTTTTTTTTCTTTCTAAATGTCCAACGCCTACTGATTCTTTTTAGACTTTTTCTATATATTTTCTCTTATTATGATGTAGTGACTAGAAAGAAGAAAACCAAAACTTGGGAAGCAAGGGTTAGGCATTATGCAGTATGTAAAAGGAAGATGCAGTCTTTAATAGGGTAAAGAACATTGAATTTGTCGGGCAACTTTGACTTCAACTTCACTGCGTACCGGTAAAAACGCCCACATAAAGCTAGATTCTTTTTGAAGGAGTATTTCCGAGCACGGAAAATTCGAAAAAAAAAGAGGGGTCGTCAATGATTTGTTTCAAGGTTGAAAAAGAAAGTGAAAAGGAATAGCGAGCCATGATTTTCTCTAAAGAATATCAAAATATAAAAAAATTAAACACACAAAAAAATCAATGGAATTCAATATATAATATATGTATAAAATTAAAATATTACCTAATAATAGAATATAGTTTTTTGGCAATGGAATTGACACTCCTTAGTTAAATGTGGCTCCGCCGGTATTGTCTCTTTAGTGAAAAATTTATCAAACTTTTTCTGAACTTAATAAATTAAAGCGAGTTTTATACTAACTTTGATGTTAAGCTAGAAGCTTCCTGCTTCCCTTAGGTTAATGACATTTTACAATTGATATGTAAGCAAATAAATTTTTTTTACTCTATTTACCCAGTATAATTTTTAAAAAAGTGAATTTATATCGACAAGTGAATTTTTACTCTAGCCCTGACCCACAACTTCCTCAAATTTGGATGTTTACAACAAAACAACAACAACAACTACCCAGTATATTCCCACCAGGTGGGGTCTGAGGAGGGTAATATGTAGACGAGCCTTACCCCTACCCGAAAGGGCAGAGAGGCTGTTTCCAGTCGACCCTCGGCGTATAGGATAAAAAAGGGAAAGCTGCATTAAGAAACAAAGGTAAAATTAGAAACACAAGCAAGACAAAACAAAATAATAAAGCACAAGTACTCCCGCAGAAATAACGTAAATAATTATGGAAACATAAGCAACATAAAAACAGTCGCATGCAATAATAACAATCAAATTTGGATGTTTGGGTATCGAAAAAGAAAAAATGAAACCATGGGTACCCCATTAAGGATAATTGGTCAGCTTTTGGAAGCAGCGGTTCTCATGACTTGTTCTTTTACCCGAGTTATTTTAACAGCAGCATTTTGCTCTGTAATTTCACTTCATTTAATCACCACCATTAATAAAAATCAACGGTTGATTAGTGCCTCAAAATTCTACACCCTTAGATCAAACCACTCACAACATCCCCCTTACAACTATAAATTCAATAGAGCTTCACTCTTATTTGCAAACCAACAAACACTCTCACTTCAAACAAGCTGCGCTAAGCTTGAAGTTGTTCCTTTTTTTGATCTTCAACAAGTTAAATAGAAGCCATGGCAGGGAAGAAGAAGTCTGGATTTTCATTATTTGGCCTTTTCAAATCGAAGGGGTCGAAAAATAGTAGAAGGGGAGATCAAGATTATTACTCGAGGGACGACTGTGTGAAGGCATACAAAGTATGGCCAAGTGATGAAGACAGAGGGAAATGGGTAGCAGAGCCAGGTATTGATAATAAGGCTTCTATTTTCATCTCTAACAGGACGGCCAAGTGGAGCAATCCTGAATGAAACCTAATTTAATTTCAAGAAGAAGAAGAAGACGAAGAAGAAGAAAATTACTACTCCATATTTGATTTTCCTCCATAAACATCAAATATCCACTAGTACTCCTCATATATCCAACCCATATATGATTCATTATGTTTCATAAGGCTAGCTTTTTGTAATTTATTTCTTTTTTGTTTAGTTAGTGATGACTGATGATCAACTAAGTTTGCTTTGTACGTTATGTGAATTTGCAAATAATATGATGAATAATGTAGTCAAGATTTGTTTATATATATTCAAAACCTTATTATAATTTCTTGTCTTCTAATTCTTAATTAGTCTTCTTATATACTTCTTTCGATCTCCTTGGTTTTCTTAAACTAATTTATAGTATACTCATATATAAGACGTGTTGATGTTTCTCTATTATTAGCCGTAGCATTAATTTGAAACTGCATATAGTTGCAAAATGAAGATTTGAATTAATTCAGAAAGATGAATATATAGTTTTAGCTTCCTTTTTGCAGTATCATATATAAGAACTACTTGTTCTATGTAGAAGAACTTATATGACCAAAACAACAAATGCATGTACCATTTCTGTAATCTTTCAAGTATTTAACTATTTCTAATTAATACTGAAATGGGTATTCTCATACCAACTCATGACTGATGATCCTATACAAGTTAAATTAACTAATAAGTCTTGTGCAAATAAAGGTGCATGTAAGTTTTTCCCAATTATTTGTGATACAAAATGCTTTTCTTCACTACCAAATATTAGAATTATAAGATTCAGAATTGCTATTAATTAGCTGAATGATAACGTTAAGTTTCTTGTAAGTTGGCTCTCTGCAGTTAACTTATTAAGCTTATTCAAACTGCAAAATAACAGAAAACAATGAATAAATTAGTGAATGTCAATATTTTGTTTATGTTCGAAAATTCATTCCTTAGTTCAGTTTTCTCTTAAACAGCTTCCTCCTCTAGGATAAGATAGTAATTACAACCAGCAAAATAAACTTCCAAGTTCAATAATCCTTCTTTTTTTTTCATTTTTCATACTTGTTCAATATGGGAATTTGGAGAGCATTTCTTCTTCTTAGGGCCAGTTTGGCCATAAAAAAAAAATTAAAAAAAAAAAATCTATACTTGCCCATGAAAATTTCAAATTTCACTTGAAGATGAAATTTGGAATTTGAAAAATTCAAAAAGATATGTTTTTTAAAATTTTCATTTCAAATCACTAACAAAATAACAAAAATAGCTCCAAATAATATTCATGTCTAAACACAATTCTAATTTTCAAATATTATTTTCACTTGAAATTTTTAGTCATTTTTTTCGAAATTTCACAATTCTTATGTCTGAGCGCCCACTTTATTTCTTTCAAATAAAGCAGAAATAATAAGTAGTAGTACTGAATAGTCTGACATCACTTTGCAGTTTGCTATTTGCCCGAAAGTATTATTGAAATATTTCAGAGGAGAAATTGCAGCAATATAATAAATTATTATTAATAATGGTACGGTTTGGGCAGAGTGTAAGCTTTCTATTCTAATAATTTAGTAGCATGAGACACAAGGAAACTTCCTGTGAGGGAAAAAGAAAAAGGGGAATATTAAAATTGCATGCCCCTTTGAATTTTTTGAATCCAATAGGTAATAGACTTCCTTCAAAGAAGAAGGTTGGTCATTTCTTGCTACAATTCTTGAACATGCCTGCTACATATAGTACACACTTTAACTATGTTCTAAATGATAACCATTCTAAATCCTAATTTCATTTTCAATTTTCCCAAATATTCTAGTTCTAGTGCAAAAGAAACATATTTATTTAATAAAATTAGATTTGAGACATGCTTAAGTACTGAAGTTACATTGACAATGAGAATTCATATAGTTGGTCGCAACTTACTTGGAATTAAGGGTTAATAGTTTTTGCAGCGTCCCTAAATATATCTCTCCTCAATTCCACTTAAGGAGAAGACATTAGGTTTTCGAAGATTCATTTTGTTATGAAATTCATATTTATATATTGTTAAATCAAATCGTACTATAGTATATTGTATATATATGATGGTATTAAATATACTAATTAGCTGAACTGTGTGATATAAGGAGATCAAATTGAAAAAATTTAACTGAAAGATATGATTGAATAAAATCACTAGAGTTGTATTGAATTCACTAAAGTGGTTTATACCAACAAAAAGAAGAAGTAGAATTAGTAAAATCTTGGAGAATTTGATCACTTGATATAAGTAAACACGCAATTTCAACCAATGTTTCAAGTGAAGTGACATTATATTATAGGTGCCATTGTTTGGACTTCATGCCCTCAAAGTGTCTTGCCAAGTTCTTTTTATATTCCTTTTTGTCCTATAATTATGGGATTATTCTTTCCACGAATTTAGATTTTAGAATGGTACAACTTGGGTTAGGTTTAAGATGCCTTAGGTCTAAATTTTTATAGATATCCAGGTAACCTGCATGGATTTTAATAAATATTCATCGTTGGCCCCTAATCTTCTTTTTTCACTAACCGAATAACAGAGCAGACCGTAATTATTTTTTCTTTTCTTACCGCTCTTCTAGGAATCTATTATCTACACTAAAAATAACTAGGGGTTTGTATGAATGAGAGAAGATATTTCTCTTGAATATTATTTGATAATATATAAGAATGGAGTTATTCGGGAAAAGGTGGGTGTGACCCCAGTGGATAAGAAGTTGTGGGAGGCGAGACTCAGGTGGTTCGGGCATGTGCGGAGGAGAAACTCAGATGCTCTGGTAAGGATGTGAGCGTTTGGAGGTGGTTGGCGCGAGTCGAGGCAGAGGGAGGCCAAAGTAGTATTGGGAAAGGTGATTAGGCATGACATGACTAGTATGCAGATTTCCGAGGACATGACCCTTGATAGGAGAGTCTGGAGGTCTATTATCATGGTTGTAGGATATAAGCTTTTAGGTAGTGGTCGTTGTTACTGCATTCCATTTTATTTACTGAATGTGGCTAAATTAATATTTGTGGATGCCTTTTTACTTCTGAGTTTGTTTACTTTTTCCTTTTGCATGTCATGTTACTTATGGTATATGTTTACATAATTATGTATTGTGATTTCTGCAGGAGTTACTAATGCTCTTTTGTTTTTGTTTTTGTTTCTGTCTTTCCTTTTCTTTTTCTAAGCCGAGGGTCGATTGGAAATAATATCTCCATCCTTTTGTGTGGGGATAAGGCCTGCGTATATATTATCCTCCTCAGACCCCACCCTGTGAGACTATACTGGGTAGTAATTGTTGTTTATAGAATCTTGTTGTTCCACAAAATGAGATTCAAGAATCTGTAGAAAGGCGTATAATCATGAGTCCAACTAAGCACAGAAGATAAAGCAAAGATTAGAGAAAATTTTGTGTCCTTAATCAATGTTTTGGCATATGCTTTTGGAAAACGGTTTCATGAAAAAAATTCTTTAAGCCCACAGAAAGCTGGAAAAAAACAGAGAAGGTGAAAGATCAGAACTACTATATATCTTAATTATACATCAAGGGTAGATTCGTTCTTTCTTTCTTGATTCCCTCTCACTTGTTGGACAATATAAATCTTAACTTGTCATTGACCATTTTCAATATTTGATGTGGAAACTTAGTGGCAGGGGTCACTTAAACCTAAGACAGGCTATAAGATACCTCTATATTAATATATGTGCTTTAGACTTTTAGTGCTCTAGGCTTGTTCTTTAGATTTCTCCATTTTCTCTTATACAGCTGTGATTTCTTTCTGAAAGGATGGCCAATTTCTGCTGATCCCATTTATGAAGTGTCTCTTCTTTCTTTCTTGTTCAGGATTTGAACCCTATCGATTTTCACTTTTCCAGTCCACTATGTAAGTTTCAGGGGTTTGGTTGCACTTTTTCCTTAGTGGGTTTTTCAAGATTCATTTAGAATTTTCGTCGACTAAGCATTTGGATTCTTTAGCAAACTGAATAAAGTTAAAGGAAAAGGACAACCTTTTTTTGTTTTTAGCCGCTTTCAAAACAATGGTCGAAAAAATATATTATATATATATATATATATATATATATATATATATATATATATATATATATATATATATATATATATATATATATTGTATGTTATATAAAAATTTTAGATATATTTTCGGCTATTGAATATAAATAATTTCTAGCGTGGGCTTTAATCACGCCAAATCCTTGGGGCAATATTTAACTATTGTTATGAAATCTCCTATTTAAGGTGAATGTCTATAATTAGAGAGATTCTAGAGTTCTATTCTTGGCAGATAAATCATCCCCCTCCCTATAAATAAAGGGGTCTTCTACCATTGTATAACATCCCTACCATTCTCTAAGTATCAATAAGAATACTTCTCTCTCTCTATTCTCTCTATTGCTCTTGTTCTTGCATTATTGTTCTTGTCTTTATATTATTTCATAACACGTTATCAGCACGAGTCTCTAACCAATTGAAATTTTCGATTGTCTTAACTTTGTTTGTGTAGGGTTTTGCTTCAAAGAAAGAATGAAGAAAGAAAGAAAAAAAAAAGGAGGAACGAAACAGAAACGAAAAACAAAGAAAAAGGAAGGAAACAGAAACGGAAGACAAAAGAGAAAAGAAACGAAAACAAAGAAAAAAGAAGGAAACAGAATCGGAAGAGAGAAAAGGAAGAAAACATTGAAAATATAATTGGTATACCTTAAAGGTAAGTAATTTACTTTTCCCTTTCAAATTCTTGAAATTCTACGATTTGATTTAATATACAAACAAAGTTTGATTATAACTCTAATGGAGTTTGTAAGAAACTATAACCACATGAAGTGGTTAAATCTCTATGCCTTGCCATGATTAAATTCATGTATGATTGTGGGCAAAGAATTAAAAATCCGTCCCATTGAATTTGCTCCATTCCCTTTAGAGAATATGGAAGCAGTATATGATAAGTCTGAAAGAAGACTAAAATATTACCATGAAGGTATCAATGAATGTGGACGTGGCAAAGAATTCCGTCCAATTGAATTTGCTCCATTCCCTTTAGAGAATGTGGTAGCAGAATTTGATAAGTCTGAAAGAAGACAAAATTATTACCGTAAAGGTATCAATGGATGTGGACATGGCAATAGACGAAATTATAATCGTCATTATTGTGATAATGAGAATAATAAAGATTCTCAAAATAATCTTTCACTTTATGAAAGTAATATTTGAAATGAGATTGTGTAAAGCACATGATTATGATCCATTCCCTGAAGTGAATGTGATAATTGTAATAGAGCCCGTAAGTATGAACACGCTCTTGATGTAAATTTGTTTTATGTCTGACATTATGAAAAGAAAGTTCGTTGCCCTTGAAATTTCGGGCAAGAACTATATGACATGGGTGTTGGATGCTGAAATCCACTTAGATGCTATGGGTCTCGGAGACACCATCAAAGATAGAGAAAAAGCATCCACCCAAGAATGTGCGAAGGCCTTGATTTTCTTGCGCCATCACCTTGATGAAGGTTTGAAGATTGAATATCTCACCGTCAAGGATCCACCTATCTTGTGGAATGGCTTAAAGAAGAGATATGACAACCTGAAGTTGGTCACTCTGCCACAAGCACGATACGATAAGAACCCAAAAGCAAATAGTTTATAAACTATATATTATCGTTGCGGTGAAAACGGGCACTGGTCAAAGGCTTGCCGTATACCATGACTTTTGGTTGACCTTTATCAAGCATCTCGAAAGAGTAAACGCCCTGAAACGAATTTTGTCTCTGACGACAACTTTGACATCACCCACTTGGATGTGGCAGACTTCTTTGAGCAACCCGAGGGGAAGATAGACCACCTAATCGGTGATGGATCCGTGATGAAAGAAGATGGAGCTATTTGATTTTATTTTACTTGTTTGTATTAGTGAATGAATAAACTAATAGCCATTAGTATTAGCTCGTATTAGTTAGTTCATGATATAATGTTAGTATTAGTTCTTTAGAATGTATCAATATGCTCAAACATCAATAATATTTTTACTTTCCAGTAGAGGTAATCGACTAACCTGAAAAACTAGTCGGTTATCTCATATTTCGCATAAAAACTGCAAAACAATCGATTGTCAATGATCAACAATCGATTGTCTTTAAAACAGTGTGATCTGAAATTTTACAAAAACAGTCAACAATCGATTGTCAATGTTTAACAATCGATTGTCGTTAGACAGTGTAATCTGGAATTTTTTCAAAAATCATCCACAATTGATTGTCTTTGTCTAACAATCGATTGTCGTTGAGACAGTGTAATCTGGAATTTTTCAAAAATCATCCACAATCGATTGTCTTTGTCTAACAATCGATTGTCGTTAAGACAGTGTAATCTGGAATTTTTCAAAATAGCCAACAATCGATTGTCTATGCATAACAATCGATTGTCTTAAAACAGTGCTGGAATTTTTCAAAATAGCCAACAATCGATTGTCTATACTTAAACAATCGATTGTCTTAAAACAGTGTGTTCTGGAATTTTTCAAAATAGCCAACAATCGATTGTCTATACTTAACGATTAATCGATTGTCTTAAAACAGTGTGTTCTGGAATTTTTCAAAATAGCCAACAATCGATTGTCTATACTTAACAATTGATTGTCTTAAAACAGTGTGCTATGGAATTTTTCAAAATAGCCAACAATCGATTGTCTATGCATAACAATCGATTGTCTTAAGACAGTATGATATGAAGTTTTTCAAAATAACAAATAATCGATTGTGTGTGTTTAACAATCGATTGTCAATGTTCAACAATCGATTGTTTGTGTTTAACAATCGATTGTTTGAAGAAAATGTTTAAACTGAAATTTTCAAACTGCAAAGTAATCAATTATGGATAACATATCTGATTTCGTTAGTCAACTGTTAGCTGCAGATTTTGAAAATATTATGTGACACAAACGAATTGAACTTATTTATTCATATGTTCGTGTATTTCTTTTATATGTCAAACCATGGGAAGTAAATTGATTGAAGGCTCCGGAAGAGCAACTGTAACTCTGCCCAAAGGCATGACGTTTATCTTAGAGAATGCAATATTCTCCTCCAAGTCTAAGAAGAACTTGTTGAGTTTTAATGATATCAATCGCAATGTTCTCCTCCAAGTCTAAAAGGAACTTGTTGAGTTTTATAGAGATCATTCAAAATAGATATCATATTGAGACAATAGATGAGAATAATCTTGAATTCTTCATGAAAACGAGGATGCCCATTTCGGTTTGGGTTCACGCCATTTTGCATGCAGCAATGCTAGTTCGTCGGCTGCCCACTTTGGTTTGGGTTCACGCCATTTTGCATGCAGCAATACTAGTTCGTCGGCTGCCCACTTCGGTTTGGGGTCACGCCATTTTGCATACAGCAATGCTAGTTCGTCTCTGACTGACGAATTGACACAAATATTCCCCGTTGCAATTGGTTTTGGGTCATGGACCCAATATATCCCATTTAAGAATCTTTGGATGCGCAGTATATGTGCCTGTAGCACCGCCATCCCGCACCAAAATGGGTCTGCAAAGAATGTTAGGAATATATGTTGAGGTTGAATCGCCCTCCATTATTCGCTACCTCAAAACATTGACAGGAGATTTGTTCACTGCACGATTTGCAGACTGTCAATTTGATGAGACACTTTTCCCAAAATTAGGGGGAGAAGTTGGTGAAACCAAACGGGAAATTTTGTGGAAAAATGCATCATTATCTCATCTTGATCCACATACCTCTATTTGTGAAAGAGGCACAAAAGATTATCCATCTGCAAAGAATAGCAAATCAAATGCCTGACGCATTTATAGATTTGAAAAGGATAACAAAATCACATATCCTCGAAGTGAATGTGACAACATCTGATACATATTCATTATTGGAAGAATATGAACATGAAATTGGTATTAAATATACCACACTCACCCCTAGAAGGAGGTTTGAGATGATATATGGCATGAATGATCGTTGGTCACGTACCTATTGTACGCCAAAGTATTTTGGAAATATGACTATTAAAGGACAACGATAATGCAAGAAACTTATCTTGCATATAAGTTTGACATGACCATAATGGTATAACTTTCTCTTTAAGAAAGATATTCACCACATGGATGTTGATGAATCTGTGGTAGTACAAAATTAATTGAGAGCTCTAGAAGAGCCAATTATTACTATGTTGGAGAAACACAATTGAGTAATGTGCTGTAGTAAGTCTCAAAGAAACTTATTTAGTTTCCAAAGTACACACGAAAGCGATTGATTATATTGAGACTATAAATAAAGGAAGGCTTTGATATCTCCTATTACTACAACTTGTAGCGGGGTAATTTGCATATGAAAAGCTACCCGCTTTGTTCTCCAGTTTGTACTACACAAAAGAAAGAATGCCACAATAAAGTGGATATCTATTGGTATAAAAACCCATGTCATAATAAACCTGAAGTTTATTGATAAGTGCACATGTCATGGTGTAAATTTGAAGTTTACCAATATTGATAATTTATTCAGTTGGCATTCGTGTTAGCCATCTCATTTTAAGTATGATGTGCAAATTCACACAGGTGAATATCAAAGAACTAGAAAGTTCTTTACGAATTCTCTTGTATCACTTGTTCTCATTAATGAACTGACCAACTAAAGAATTCGGGTTGATACCCATAAATTCTGGAAATATCAAAGGTGAATATGGGCCCATTCACCTGCCATGTATACCACATATGATGCATCTATGAAATGGTTACATGCGCAATTGTTATTGACCCGCAGCCTGGCCGGTGCTTGCGAGGTAAATTGCTCAGTAATCTAACTTCGAGCATAATTTCCAGATTTTCTACTCAAGATAGTTCATCTTGATAAGTTGGTTTATATCAAAGTTGGTTTAGCAAGATAATTATTGAGTGCTTCCACTTAATAGCTAAACTGTTTCTTATGAGAACAAAGTTATATATATCAGTTTGATATACGTTGTATACGAGAGTATATTATATTCTCCCCTCACAAGTGGTTCAGGGTCAGGAACCAAATAATTTCATCTTATTATTAATGTGCCGTGTATATTGACATATTAATGCACAAAGATGATTTCCCAAAGTTGAGGAAACAAGTTAGCTTTACTAACATGAGGGGGAGACATGATAAACACTTGAGAAAAGGTTACATGGGATGAATTATCATTTGTATATGTAAATCCCCGAATATCATGATATGAACATGAAGTTCATAAAATAGATAATTCAATTGCAACATATTGCAAAGCATGCTATACGCATTTGCTGACCCAAAGAAAGTAACTAAATGGAAGAGATACAATTCAAGAAGAATTGATTCCATATGAAAGACATGTAGTTTTGAACCTATAGTTCAAATGCTTGAAAGTATAAAAGTCAAAGGTATGTATAATTAGTTTTCGATATCTTATTTGTCTAGCATGACATGGAAAACTTGATATGCATCTAAAGTCTATTATATGGCTTATATGACTTAACTTGAAAGATTTAAGTTGCTTGAAGCATATGCAATTCTTGGTCCTGAAGTACCACATCCTTAGTACAATTTGTGTACATATGTATCTTGCTATAACTATAAGCATGATGGCATTGAGAATGCATCTATGGAGATATTGAAGAGTTATTCCACGAATTATATGAAGATGTTCATATCTATCAAGAATGATGATTTCAAGGTGCGGAATACTTATTCAAGTCAATATGGTTGATTTGTCAAATCTCTATCAAAGATCGTTTTGAAGATGATGCACAATATTGGAATGCAAATGCTCAAGGATATAAATTGATGTACTCATTAGGGGGAGTTAATGCGCGTTGCACTCTTTTTCCCTTACAAGGTTTTGTCCCACTGGGTTTTCCTTGCAAGGTTTTTAACGAGGCAACCAATAGGCGCATATTCAAACATGTGTACTCTTTTTCCTTTCTTTAATTTTTCCCATTGGGTTTTGGTTTTAAGGTTTTAACGAGGCACATTGTTGAATAGACATTCAAGGGGGAGTGTTATGAAATCTCCTATTTAAGGTGAATGTCTATAATTAGAGAGATTCTAGAGTTCTATTCTTGGTAGATAAATCATCCCCCTCCCTATAAATAAAGGGGTCTTCTACCATTGTATAACATCCCTACCATTCTCTAAGTATCAATAAGAATACTTCTCTCTCTCTATTCTCTCTATTGCTCTTGTTCTTGCATTATTGTTCTTGTCTTTATATTATTTCATAACAACTATCATTTTCTCCTTTTTTTTTTCTTCTTTTGTCAATATTATGAAAACAAGCTTAATTTTTTTTTCTATTTAATTATGATAAGAGATTTGCTCAAGCTTCTATGGATATAGACTACAATTTAGCAAGAGAATACATAAAATTAAGCAGCTCTCTGGTTATAGCTAGATGCGGCTTTGTTCCTTTTTTCTTTTCTTATAATATTACTAACAACTTGAAATACTATAATTGATTTGAACTTTTGGTTGGCATACCTTGTGTGTTTGGGCTGTCGGCAAAGGGTGATAACCCTATGGGGATTGGGAAGGAAACAATGATAAGAAGAATTAAGCGAAAAATGGACACAACAGCAATACAATCTAAACCAATTAAAAAAAAGAAAAAAAAATTTAAGATTTTGCCCAGCCTCCTCTTTCCACTTGACCAATAATATTACACAAGTTCAAAGAGAAGCAAAGAACAACTATCACATAAAGCACTATAATATTGCTTCACCTTAAATGGTGGCTACTTTGTAGCTCTTTTTTTTCTTTCACTGTACCTGATTCTTTCCGGCAAAATTAATTGGCTTTAACTTCTCACAATGTTTGTCTAAAAGAAGGATTTGAACTAGTTATTAATTAAACATATCTAATCAAGTGGAATTGAGACACACGTAACTGATTTTATTACCGTATTATTTTTTAATATTTTATATTTCTTTTTTGGATGAATTTTCAAGTCTAAATATTTTATGTTTTTTTAAATTAGCTATTTTATTTTATCCTAAGGGTATCCAGTTTTTTTTATTCCTATAGAACTTTATTCTTTGATTTTCGAAATATATTTGTCCTTCTGTATATTGTATTTCCCACTCTAGAACTGATATAGTTTCTGGACTAATAATACACTTTACTATGTAACTTGGTTCTCTATCTATTTTTAATTCTAATTCTTCTGTTTGTTTAGCTAATTCTGAAATTGATGTTAATGGAGTATCAGTCTTTTTAATACTTTCTTTAATTCCTGCTTTCTCTTTATATCCCTTCTTAAAATCCAATAGTGAAATGCGATTTCTTTAGTTAACGGATGTTGTTTTAATATATGTATCACCCTAATGGGATATATTTTATTTTATTCTTAATTATTCTAAGATAGTTCTTTTCTTGTTCTATTTCTGAATTAATTATTTGTATTTCAAAAAGAAGAAAATTCTTAAAATTACCAGTGTTTAAATCACTTAGTTCTGGTTTACTAAAAATACTTTATTGTAGTTCTAATGTCTTTTTATATTTTTTTGTGATTCTTTATATTTTCTATAGTAATATAGATTATATGATGATAACAGCTTATGTATTTAGCAAAATAATGTTGTTTCATAAACGCTGAGATTCGAAAATCTTCTAGCTCTGATACAGAAATAAATTGAAAAAAACAACTAAAACTTGGTATTTCCGAATTGAAAAACAACTAAAACTAAATAAACTTATTGTCTAAAATAAATTGAAAAACAATTAAAACTAAATAAACTTATTGTCTTCTTTCTAAATAGTAATATCTAGAAAGACTAGATAAATGAATTTCTAGTATTCTAATTATAAGATATAATTGTTTATTATATATATCTACGCAGATTCTATGATTTTCTGTTATATAAATAAAATGTATAGCATGGTCTATTATTGAGTAAAATCCGGTGTCTACGTCTAATATAAATTCTCTTAGACTTGAGGTAAGGCTTCTAGCAACCTTTCTGGGTGGGTGTAGTTGCTACGATTATCAGACATTAACAGTGTAGTAAACATATTTTAAACTTTTTATGTTGTAAAATCCTACTCGGTATTCCCCCTCTTTTTTTCTATAAACTTATAACGTTACACTGTAATCATAATTATGTACAGAGATTACCCCTTCCATACTTTTTTTAAATTTTTTTTTTACTCTGTTCATCTCTTCTCTCCAATTTTTTATACATTTAAATTCATTCTTAACTCTTTTTTCTTTACCCCCACCCTGGTCATGGTTAAGTACACATACCACTTGGTTTATCTTAACCAATTTTTTCCTAGGAAATTACAGGTTAATCCATCAAAATTATTAAGAAATTGAAAAGATAACCATATACTAAGAGTGATATTTAATTATTTACAGAATGATAAAAACTATGCATAATATCATAAGCATGTAAAAATCAGGGGTAATATCTTAGAACATAACTTAGATAAACATAAGTAACTTACATGTTTACAAGAGATGAGATTTCCCTTTCGGGAAACCCGAAAAGAGTTTGCTGAACTTCGAGATTTAAAAACGATCACACATAAGCATACAATCTTTATTTATTTTACAAGCTTAGAGGAGGGACTACTAGGATATTCATAAGGGAAATATTTTACAAAGTAGTTAGGGAAAGGTTTTTTGGGTTTATGGAAAGGTTGGTTGAGTAGGCTTTTTTTTGGAGTGCTTTTCTTTTCCTTCTTTTTCTCGATGATACTTTTTTCTACTTTGTCTTGCTTTTATAGTTGAATTTTGGAGCGGATTTGAAATATGGACTTCAAATATTTTTAGAAATCTTTGTCTTCTAGCTTTGTAGGGTACTTCATTGGGCCCCATCTTCACATGGCTTGTGTAGAGATTCCATTTAGTCGTCCACGTTTTTCTTTCTACTTATATTTTTACTTTCTATCACATCTTTCTTTATGTCATTTCTGGTCCCTACCTGTTGTCTCCGCCATTATTATTATTTGTCTTTTCTTGATTCATTGTTTCTGAGGAATAACCTTTTTTTCACGTGTCTAAGTTATATAATGCTATTGAATCAAAACTCATCCTTGAATCGTAGTCTTCATATGGATCTTAAGCATCCTGATAATTCAGGTGGTCTTTATTATCGCCTCCTCCTGAGCTTTGGGACCTTTCTAGACTGGACCTTGACCTTTCTGGACTGAGACTAGGATTTTTTAATTATATGTTTGTCTTGTTTTTCCTTTTCTTGAATGAAATTCTCTAGTGTCTGTTTAATTACATCTTCTATTTTCTTTTTAACAATTGTACTCTTTTTCTTTAATTACTCTCCATGTGTTAATGTTCTGGGTAGACTTCGCCTTGATGAGCCTTTTTCTTCACTTTTTGGCAAAGTGACAGCCGTAAACGGATTTAATTTGTCTTTACCGGTCACCGTTTGAATCGGACTAGCTGTATCATCATCCGATACAGTGGATTTTTATGCATTCATTGGAGAATTCACACCCTTCTCATCCATTTTTTCTTGAGATGGAGAACTCTTCTTCGGACTATTCATCTCTGTATCTTGTTGAGGAACTACTTGAGTCCGAGATTGCGTTATTTCAAAATTTAAAGCATGCACCCATTGTTCAAAAACCTTTACCTGCTCTATAAGTCTGGTTTTTCTTTCTCTAAGATTTCATTCTTCTGGTTTAACCTTATGAAAGCTTCAGTCATTGATAAGCAGTGGTCACAAAATATTATTTTATCTGTGTCTTTTTGGATGTTGTATTGGATTTTTTTTGGGTTTTGTTTGAGTGTTGGGGAAATATAGTAATTTGATCATAGTATTTTCCTCTTGCGTAATCTAGTGCTTTAGTAAAATCATTAAAACCTTTAAAAAGTATTTTTTGTATGTCCTTAATAGAGTCTAATACTTCTATCCACGTTTGAAAAATACCGTTTATCTTACCGTGTACAACCACATAGTATTTAAACTTTTTTCTTGATTTTTGTCTATAAAATATTGACCCAAGGCATTAAGAGCTGCTATAAAATATTTAGTGTCTATCTTATTATATGCTATCCATAGGTTATCAATTACATCTCTGGGGTCTATCTAACACATTCTGGAAAAACTCTAAATGACATATTTGATGGTGGAAAAAATATTAAATTATGCTTCCCAAAAATTATCCTTTCTATATTATTTTGTTCTGTAATGGGTTGTGACTTAAAATGAAGGTTACCTAATACTGTTTGCAAGTATTTGTCTGAGGGTGAGGCTAGAACGCCTTTTCCCTTGGCTTCAGTCTTGGTAACTGTTGGTCTCATTCTGTACATGTAAAGTATTCTTATTAATTCACAATAATTTTAAACCTTCTTAAATGGTCTGCTAAATTATTATCTTTTCCTTTAGTATGTTCAAAAACTAAATTATATATTGATATTGTATCAATAAAATTTAATCATCTTCTTCTTCTACTATTTTTTATATTTATCTTTTGGTGAAATTTGACAATAGCTTCACAATTAGTTTTAATTATTACTTCTTGTTTGTTTAATATATATAATTTAAATCTGTTTAATCCATATATTACGGTTAAAATTTCTGTGTCTATACTGCCCATATTTCCTTTCTCTTTATATTTGCCACTTTGGTATGCACATATTTTTTCTGTATTCTTATCACTATATTTATTTGATTTTGCTTTTAAAACTTCTCCCCGTCTCTCAAAACTTCCATCTGTTTCTATAATTAAATAGTCAGTTTTTAATGACATAACTAGATCAAGAATATTCTTTATTTTTTCTTTAATTTTTTGTACTAATTTAATATCTTCTGTATTAAAATATTTTTGTCCTGTAGATCCTGCCTTAGCATATAATGGTCCTGCTATTTTTCCCAAGTCTTTTATAAAATTTCTTGCATAATTTACTATTCCTAGAAACTTTTGTAGTTCTTTAATATTGTCTAGTTTATCTGGCATTTCTAGAACTTTTTTAGCTATATGAGGTTGTAGCTTAATCTTCCCATCCCTAGATCTACTCCTAAAAAGTTTATGTAAGTTTTACATAATTCCATTTTCTTTTTACTAATGATTATTCTATTATCTACAAATAATCTAAATATTATCTGTAGATGTCCTTAGTGTTCTTTAATATTTTTACGGAATACTAATATATCATCTACATATACTAACACAAACCTTTTATATTCTTCAAATATATTATCCATTTTTCGTTGGACAATTGGTGGAGCTGTTTTTAATCCGAACGACATTACTAACCATTCGAAATGCCCTTCTGGACAAGTAAATGCTGTCCATTCGATACTTTCTTCATGCATTTTTACTTGCCAATATCCTGATTTACAATCAAATTTACTAAATATCTTTTTTCCATGTATTCTATTTATTAGTTCTGTTTTATCAGGTAGCTTATATCCCTCTGTTCTGGTGTTATCATTGAGTCTTTTATAGTTTATTACCATTCTCGCTTTTCCTCTTATTATTTCACTGTGATTTCTAACCATAAAAGCTGCTGACCTATGTTTAGAAGTAGATCTCCTTATTACACCTAAGTCCATAATTTCTTAAATTTGAGTTTTAAAGTCTTCAAGGTCTTCATTTGTAGCTTCTATTGAAGCTGTTTTAATTATATATTCTGGGTTTATTATGTCTAATTTACACATAACTTTATTATTTTCCCAGTGCTTTAAAGGTTTTTCTCCGATTATCTCTATCTCATCTAGAATTTTTATTATATTCTCTAGATCTTTTTCATTCTTTATTATTCCTATTCTTTGTAATCCTGTTTTGAAATTGTATAATTCTATTTCGATGTCTATTAATGTATAGTCCTTTTCTAGTATATCTCTATCTTAATTTTTTTTCTAATATCAAAATTTTAGTTTCTTCTTTAGTCCTACAGCAGATTTTGTTATCTTTACTTTTTTTACAACATTCTTTCTCACTTTCTTGCAGGTTTTTCTGGTTTTCACTCAATCTTGTCCTTATCCTAGTTGCGGCTTCTATTGTTTGTACGGGTGTTTGTGTAATATTTTTAAAGAATATTACCCCATCTCTACTACGCAAACAACTACCATTATTGTGTAGTATAAAGCTCAATCCTAATACAAAATTTACATTTATATTTAAATCTCTTACCCAAATTTTATCTACCTTATAGCTAGGTTTGTAAAAATCTAAGCATGTATTTACAAAACCAATCTGTGATTTATCTATATAATATTTATAAATGTTATGGGTTCCATCCATTTGCATGACTGCTACTGGCTTGTCTAATGTTAATATTAAATTAGGTGGAACTATCGTCTTATTTATTATACATCTTGTGCATCCCGAGTCTACTAGAGCTAATGTTTCTATTTCGTAGTCTTTTATTCTAATTCTTGCTAAATTGTTTATCGTAGTTAATTTTTTATCTTCATTACATATTAAGGCATCATAATTTTCTATACTCATTAGTTCTTTATCTTCTTCAGTTGCTATATTTCCTCTTATATCTTCTAATTTTTCTTTTCCTTTTTCCATGTTTTGTATTATTTTTTCGAATTCATTTATTCTATTTTCTAATGTAAATATTCTTAGATTTATAATAGAATTATTTGTCTCTTGATAGATTTCTTCTTTATTTATTTTTGTTTCAAAATCTTTTTCTATACATGAAATACATCCTTCTAAATAGCATAATTATATTTAGCTCTTTTATTTCTATTGGGATATCATTTAGATTTAAAACACTGGTTGCTATCTAATCCTTTATTTATTTCAAACTTATGGGTACATTCTTCTAATATATTACCAAGTTATTTTCTTCTAGGTCTAGTTTTTCTAGTCCTATCTCATTTATTAACTCTTCCTCTTCTGACTCTGAGATTTCTATTTGGGTTTCGTCTATACCTACACTTACTATAGAATATATACTTTCGTTGTCTAACATGTATTCATCTACATTTATTAGGGTTTCTTGAAAATCTTCTATTAATTGTGAATTTCTTGTTTTACTATTGATTCTTTTTGGGCAGGTGTTGGATAAATGTTCTACACTCCCACAAGTAAAACATTCTAGTTTGTTTTTATAGTTTTTATCTGTTTCATATTTTCTAACATGCCTATTTCTATCTAAATAAGGTTTTCTAGCTGATGACTTTCTAAGATAATAATTTGGTATTATCTTAGATACCAATATCTTTCCATTTTCTTAACAATTTTGATGGATTAACCTGTAAATTCCTGGGAAAAAACTGGTTAATATAAACCAAGTGGTATGTGTGCTTAACCATGACGAGGGTGAGGTTAAAGAAAAAAGAGTTAAGAATGGATTTAAATCTATAAAGAATTGGAGAGAAGAGATGAACATAGTAAAAAAAAGTATGGAAGGGGTAATCTCAGTACATAATTATGATTATAGTGTAACGAAGAATGAATTATAGTGTAATTAAGAATGAATTTATATATATATATATATATATATATATATATATATATATATATATATATATATATATATATATTATATTTATATTTGTGTATACAGTATATTACAAATTAAAGGTTCTATAATATTTGTTATGTTAATGCGGGATTTTTGCAAAGTGTTAATTAATGGTTGTATATTGTGTCATTACATATAGTAATATATGATATCTATATATATTATATACAATATATATATATATATATATATATATCATTTTTCATGTTATTAAACCAGGCCCTAGGCTTGGTAGAAAATTTCAATGTTGTAGTGGTTGCTTTCTCCATTAATGGCTGAACATGAATCTTGAACTCGGGATTGCTAATACCAGACAATTTGCTTGGTTTTCTTTGAGGCAATGAAAAAGAAAAGGGTAAGTAAGTGATATGGCTTCTCCTCTGCAAAGAAGATCGATACTCCTATTTTTATGGAGGATACAACGTTGTCATAATATAGTATTATAGTGGTAACGTAATGGGTTTATAGTGGTAATGTAGATTTAACAAAATGAAGAATTTGTTGGGACTAATTATGGGATGGGATACGATCACAAACATTGGATTCCCTTTTTATACGGATTCTGCCATGTTTTTAGGATTGTTCATTTGAAATGTTTAAGTTGTAGAATATGAAATTTTATTTAAAGTTGTAGATTATGGAATATTTTTTGAATTCTCAAGTAATGGTGAAAATTTCCCCTTAATTAATACACATATATGCTCCAAAAATACAAGTATGTTATAAATAAAATTCTAGTTAGGGTGAATGTCTATATTTAGGGAGATTCAAAGGTTTATTATTTGGTGGCTAAGTCAACCTCTCCCTATATATAGATGGTTCTATTCCATTGTAATTCATGACATACCAATAAGAATTCCCTCTCTCTCTACTTTGCTCTGCAATACTCTTCTTCTTCTTTTATTGTTCATAACACGTTATCAACACGAAACTTTAACCAATTGAGTAGAAGCTTTGGGATTGAACATAATGATTGTCAATTATTCTATGAACTTCCTTCATGATTAAATTCTGGATTTACGGTGAGTATTTTACTTTTCTCTTTCAAATTCTTGACATTCTATAATTTGATTTTAAATACAAGCAAAGACGATAAATTTTAATTGCAACTCTAATGGAGTTTGAAAGAAATTATAACCACCCAAAGTGGTAAAATTTCTATGCCTTGCCATGATCAAATTCATGTATGATTGTAGGCAAAGAATTGAAAATCCGTCCCATTGAATTTTCTCCATTCTCATTCCCTTAAGAGAGTGTGATAGCATTATGTGATAAGTCTGAAAGAAGACAAAATTATTACTGTAAAGGTATCAATGGATATGGACGTGGCAATAAACGAAATTATAATCGTCATTATTGAGGTAATAAGAACAATAAAGATTCTCAAAATAATCCTTCACTGTGTGAAAGTAATGTTTCTCATCGATTTGACATGACATTGTATAAAGCACATATAGATGATTATGATCCATTCATGATGTGAACGTGACAACATTTGATTTATGAATACATATTCATTCTTGGAAGAATATGAACGTGCTAGTGGTAGTGAATATACCACACTCACCTTTAGAAGGAGGTTTGAGATGATATAAGAAAATAATATCATTATTATGGCATGAATGGTCAATGGTCACGTACCTATTGTACGCCAAAATATTTTGCAATGTGATTATTAAATGACTACAATAATGCAAGAAAAATATCTTGCATATAATTCCGACCATGACTGTAATGGTAAAAACTTTCTCCTTGAAATAAATATATGACCATATGGATGTTGATGAATACGTGGTAGTACAAAATTAATTGAGAACTCTGGAAGAGCCAACTATCACTATTTTGGAGAAACACAATTGATTACCAATAAGGTATTGTGTTGTAGTATGTCTCAAAGAAACTTATTCAGTTTCCAAAGTACACACGAAAGTGGTTGATTATATTGAAACTATGAATAAATGAAAGATTTAATATCTTCTATTACTACAACTTGTAGTGGGATAATATGCATGTGAAAAGATACACATTTTATTCTCCAGTTTGTACTATACAAATAAAAGAACACCATATTAAAGTGGATGTTTATTGATATAAAAACTCATATCATAATAAACTTGGAGTTTATTGATAATTCACATGTCATATGTAAACCTGAAGTTTATCAATATTGATAATTTATCCATTTGGCATAATTGATTTAGCCATGATATACAAAAATACTAGAGAATTCACATGGGTAAATATTAAAGAACTAGAAAGTTCTTTACGAATTCTCTTATATTACTTGTTCTCATTAATTAATTAACCAACTAAAGTTGGGAGATTCTGAAAATATCGAAGGTGAATATGGGCCCATTCACCTGCCATGTATACCATATAAGATGCATCTATGAGATGGTTACATGTGCGATTATTCTTGACTCGCAACCTGCTGTTTGCGAGGTAAGTTGCTCAAGAATTTAATTTAGAGCATAATTTCCAGATTTTCTATTCAAGAAGTTCATCTTGATAAGTTGGTTTAATCACAGTTGGTTTAGCAAAATAATTTTTTGAGTGCCTCCACTTAATAGCAAATTAATTGCTTATGAGAAAGTACATTATTTTCTCCTCTCACAAGGGGTTTGGGGTCAGGAACCAAATAATTCCATCATATTATTGTTGATGTACGGTGTATATTTTCATTAACACCATAATGCACAAAGATGGATTCTCAAAGTTGAGGAAACAAGTTAGTCTAACATGAAAGGGAGACATGATAAACAGTTGAGAAAAAGTTACATGGAATGAATTATCATTTGTATATCTAGATTCTCGAATTTGATAATATGAACTTGAAGTTCATTAAAGGATAATTCGTTTGAAATATATTGCAAAGCATGCCATACACATTTGCTGACCCAAAGAAAGTAACTATATTCTCATTGCAAATGCTCATATTAAGTCCTAGAAGGATAAAATTTATGGTACGCTTAAAGCGTATATACAAATCGGTTTCAAATAGAACTTCTTGATAAAGAAGATGAACAAATGATCAAAGTGATCATAATAAGGAGGCAAGTGATCTAGAAGATCACATGAGATAACAATTTATAAAATCTCGTGAGAGATTCATGTACCTGAATATATGAATGAAGAGATCTCTATGTTATGTCTTTATGAAAAATGTTGGAATCGATATAAAATGTTCGTCGAAGGTATCTATGATAGCGCTAATATAGATGATGATCTTAAGTCTGTCGCCTGCAGATACAAAAATATTGGCCAAATGGAAGAGACACAATTCAAATAGAATTGGTTTCATATGAAAGACATAATTTTTTCTATATTGTTCAAATACTTGAAATATAAAGTCAATGGTATGTGCAATCAGTTTACATATCTTATATGTCTAGCATGACATAAAAACTTGATATGCATCTAAAGTCTATTATATGGCTTATATGAATTAACTTACACGATAATCCATGAAAGATCTAAGTTGCTTGAAGCATCTACAATTCTTGATCTTGAATTACCACTTCCTCAGTGCAATTTGTGTACAAATGTATCTTGCTATAACTATAAGCATAATAATGTGATAGCGAGGATACCTCTATGGAGATATTGAAGAGTCATTCCACAATATTTGTGAACACATAATATATCTATCACGAGTGATGATTTCAAGGTGCAAATATTCATTCAAGTTAATATGGCTGATTTATTTATCAAATCTCTACCAACGATCTCTTGAAGATGGTGCACAAGTTTGGAATGTGAAGGCTCAAGAATGTGAATTGATGCTTTCATCAGGGGGAGTTAATGCGCGTTGCACTCTTTTTCCTTTACAAGGTTTTGTCCCAATTGCAAGGTTTTTAACGAGGCAACCAAAAGAGGTATTATTAGATATGTGTACTCTTTTTCCTTCTCTAGAATTTTTTTCTCATTGGATTTTCTTTTAGCTAAGGTTTTATATAAGGAGGCACATTGTCTATTGAATAGACATTCAAGGGGGAGTGTTATAAATAGAATTCTATTTAAGGTGAATGTCTATATTTAGAGAGATTCTAGGGCTTTATTATTTGGTAGCTAAGTCACCCCCTCCCTATAAATAGAGAGTTCTATTCCATTGTAATTCATCTCAAATCAATAGGAATTCTCTCTCCCTACTTTTAATTGCAATACTCTTTTCTTCTTTTATTGTTTCGTAACAAAGTATACATTTTCACGTTTGAGATTATTATTATTATTTTAGATTCCTCCCGGCAATTAAAACCATAATTTTTATTCCTTTAGATTCCGCACGATATTGAAATCATACTTTCACAATTAATAAAATTATTGCTCGTGACTTGGTGCCTGCATGATATTATGATGTTTCTTTTTAAATTTTTTGGATTCCGTATTAAAATTGCCTTTTCAAAAGGATAATGCTATTATTCAATTCCAGTAGGCACCGGCTTGTAAATTTTTTAATGATGCCCATTAAGTGAGAATATTAGTGGAGCATTAGACTTATTAACATGTGATACTTAAGTACGTTTATGATGTATATTTTTTGCATAACACAGCAGGAAATAATTAACAAATAGTATTACGTTTTTGTATTTTGATATAATGCAGTCTAATCACTCAAAAGAAGGTATGTAAAGAATCACTAACCCGATTTTAAGTATCTAGTGCCATGTGTTGTTTAAACTTTTAAGTGTTTAATTTATAAATTAATTACTTCTCTTGGAAAAGACATGTTTTAACAGCGTGAGCTTTGCCTCTGATCGGTTTAATATCAAACAAATAATCTAGATTAGCGAGAGAGGCTGTGGACGGCCATATGCAGAATCATCTGATACTTTTGGGTTTTAGTTATCGAGATTTCTTCTTTTCTTGAATTACCTATGAAAATGCCAGCCCACTAGTAGCCTGTGATGTACTATAGTGTTTTGTTTGATGACTTCACTATTTGGATATATAGTATTGCTTTCGATCCATCGTTTTATGATATCACACATAAATAACATGAAGAATAAATTTGCAATATTACTAAGAAAAAATAGGATCTAGATTAAAATTATTATATAAAAAAACAGGATAAAGTATAAAATATCACTATTTAATAAGGAAGGGCAAGATAAGAGAAAAAAGTAAGGAAATGATGCCACTACATCAATTCCTTCGTTCCATAAAGTGACACTTTTCGTCGTTATGTAACGATGAATTTAATGATATGATACAATAAAATTTAAATAACAATCGAAACAAATATATATTTAAAATAACAATACAATACAATATGATAGCTAGGTAACGACCATCCAAACAAGCGGTAAAAAGAGCACAATCGTTGTTGTAGAAGAATGTGTATATCACCCAAAGAATGTAGATAACAATAAACAACCCAACATGCTAATTAATTATATATAATTTCTTCTTTAAAAGTAAGATAACCTTTCGTTTTACTGGGAAGATTTGATTTCTTAGCTACTCACTTGTTGATGACAGAGCCATGCACTTGTTCGTCCCTTTGGCTATAGTATGTTGAATATCAAACAAATAAACGAATATGGATAGAAAAGAGAGAAGTCTATAATAGATCAAGATAATTAAATTTCGTCTGGGTTATTAGCTGATCATGTGCAAATGGAGTCAGTAATTTACACTCGAATTTTTGCTATTTCCGACTCCTTGCCTTAAAGCTAATGTAGCTCATTTTAATTCCAGTATACAAATAGGAGCTATTCTCCATAATGCTCCCTCTAACTTTTCAAACAACATAAAGCTTATATTATAACCAATCTTATAATATATACAAGTTTAAGAATAATATTCTCGGAGAATAACTCATGCTTATCCAACTTTAATTGCTGGCTATACCCTACCGTGGATAAGATATTGTCGCTCCCAAATGCACACGCAAGTATACGTGGTCGTACAAGTAATAAAATGTTAAGTCGAGTGTCGAACCCACAGAAACTTATATCAACAACTCACTAATACACCAATATTGTTATTCCGTCAAGCCAAGTTCGAGTTCAAGAGTTTGGTTATGCTAAATTATAATTTTAAGTAATAACTAAATTATCAAGTAACACATTGATTGTTGTGTAATTAATAGAGACAAATACTCAAGGGTTGTGATTAATTCTCCAATTATATTGTATTCTAATTAGCTCGTCTTTTCATATAATTCACTCATGGTTGTTAATTAATCGATAAATGCTCTCATAGTCTTCTTCCGAAGTACTACTCACCTATTCTCAATAGATTAACGTCTATATTTCTATGAAATCAATCAATTAAGAACGCATTAAGATCACGATATTTAATTAAGCAAGGTGATTAGGTATATTCCTATCCTAAGCACAAATCTGCTCCCCTTAAGGGTTAAGATCATGCTTTCTTCAATTTTTCTCTAATCTAAACATGGCTTTTCCAAGCATAGCATAGATAGTAAATAAAACCCAACTGCTGGCCAAACAATTAAGCAATTGAACATAGAATTGAAGAAACAACCATAGATGAATGCATTATAATCAAAATCAAGTTAATCTCAAACAACAATATTCATGGCTAAATCACAACCCCGGAACAATGGGTGTTTTAGCCACTCATGATCATACAAAACTCAACAATAAAAGTTTTAAACATATTATAAACAAGCTACTAGAAGAAGGTTAGGAAGAACTCTTTTAATTCTTGTTCCAAAGTAGAATTTTTTCTTTTTCTCCTTGCTCCAAGATGAGACTTCAATGGCTTTTCTCCAAAATTGAATAGTGTTGTTCCCCTCTTCACTCAAAATCTGATCATGTTTCCTTAGTGGAACTTTTGCTTTATTGTGGTTTTAGTGGATTAAACTCAATTTGCCCCTTTTATACCTCAATAATTGCCCTTTCCGGACGGGACTAGCGTGGGAGCGCATGACCAGCGCACGTCCCGCGCGAGTGGGGTTTCATTCTGCCCAAATTGCTAGACTAGCGCGGGAGCGCATGACCAGCGCACGTCCCGCGCTAGTGGGGTTTTCCTCTGTGATTATGTTGCTGCTCAATCTTTTCCTCATTTGACTCGAATTTTCACTTGTTTACCATCATAAACCCTCATTTTTTTATTGTACTCCCGTGAGATATTAAAGTCACTATTAGAGCCAATTTTTGTATTTAATTCAACATTTACAATGGTAACCCATCCTTAAGTTGAGCTAAAACATATGCTATATTAAACATTTTAGCCTATTATCAACACCCCACACTTAGCTTATTGCTAGTCCTCGAGAAATCCAAAATACTCTTTTTAGATAGTTATTCAATCAACCATTCCCCTTAACGCATTACACCTAGAATATTGTACATACATGACACCTAGCAGTGAACAATTCTAGCCTTAAAGCTGATTCTCAAGCGCTATGCAATATTCAAACTTCCTCCACTTACTCTTCACAGAAGTCAAGATTTTTGCTTATCTGTTACAAGTCATATGCCCTCACCACCATGCCAAAAAGAACTATTTGAGATTTACTCAGGTCATTCAAGTCATTTACTTAAAATAATCAATGAAAGCACCCACTCTCTCAATAGAAGTCACATGCTAGCAATGGGTACCATAAGCTTGCCCATAATGTAAACCTCTACTAATTTAGGCGAGCTCGACTCAAAATCAATCAGGACTTTTTGATGGTTGTAATGTGGGTTAAGGGATAGGTCGGATGCATTTATAAATAGTGACTAACTCCCCTATGTACTTTAACACATCACAAATTGCAGTCATCTTTCTTTTTCAAACCAATTTTTTTTAATTCACAAGCAATCTATCATCCAAGTAATCCCTTTTTCTCTAAGTACTCTCTTAATTCATACCCACTAGCTGGAATAAAACACAATGTACTTATTCAATCAATTTCTGCTAGTGGTGTACATGTTACATAACGAGTACACTTTCTAATCTTTTCATGGTTTCTACTCAAAAGTCACCCCACACTTAATTTCTTCTTAACTCTTTTAGCAATTTTTTAACTATTAAAGTGTTTTAAGAAGAAAAAGGGTTCAAATAAGATCAATTAAGAATAAAAGGGTATAGGCTAGTAATGTGGTTGCCAACAAAAAATCCATAAGCTCAAAAGGGTTAACTAAGGATAAGTTTTATTTGTGATTAGCAACTAAGCTCAAAAAGGTCAAAGAAATCGTAAGATCAATTTTACAATTCGAACATCACCTAGTATTTCACTTTAATTCACATACCGGGCAAGTTCTATACACAAATACAATGCATGGACTGTATAATTCTCACCCCACATAGCATATGACTCATTCAGATTAGCTCATCAAGACTCTCCATTACGAGCAACGATTCAGTGATAAACATACAAATCAAGGCACTTTATGTGAGATTTGACAATTAGGACTAATTGTAACACTAAGGTTTAATGATTTTTGGACGATTGGAAAACAATCGATTATGCAACTTAGACAATCGATTGTTTTAGCACAATCAGCTTAATTGGCAATTAGCAACGGTTGTGCATGTTTTCAACACTATAAATACATCTTAAAATCAGTCTTTTAAGCACAACAACTGATCATATTATTGGTAAAGCTTGCATACTCTCTTATTCATCATTTTCTATTCATTACATAAGTTTCTGAGAGCCAAATTCTTGACGAAAGTTGTTGCGTTCTTGGGTGTATTTATTTTACTCATATCTACTCTTGAGGAGAGTCTTGTTTTGAGTGCAAAGTGTTTTTATACACTTGAAGGGAAGTGTTAATCCCTTGTATTGTAAGAAGGAACGTTGTGATTCCTTTGGTTGAAGTCTTGAAGTGTGGTATCTTCGAGCAAAGGTTGTTGAGGCTTGTGTGACTCAAGTTCTCAGTTTGTAACGGTTTGTTAAGCACCCGTAAGCTTAACGAAGTTAGTGGAAATCTCGAGAGAGTCTCTCGGGGACTGGACTAGCCACGGGTTATGGTGAACCAGGATAACATCGGTGCGTTCGTTCCTTATTATTTACTTATCGCACTTATTTCATTCCTGCAATTTTTAAATTCCGTAAGTTTACGCTGTTTTTTATTATAACGCTATTCACCCCCCCTCTAGCGTTAAGCGTATATTCTAACAATTGGTATCAGAGCCCAACTCTCTAAAAAACTTAACCGTTTGAGAGAAACAATCCATGGCTTCTACTCGTGATTCTTTTGCAGGAATAGGTGAAGGACAATGCTCCACCCGACCACCACTATTCGATGGCACAAACATACGTACTGGAAGGAGAAGATGAGAATATTCATGTTCAATCGAATAATTTTCATCTGTGGAAGGTTATAATGAAGGGAGAACAAATTCCAACCAAAAAGGTTGAAAATGAATGGGTTCCAAAATCCGAAGATGAATACGATGCGGATGATATCCGAAAAGTGCAGAACAATGCTAAAGCCATCAACTTATTGTATTATGCTATAAACGCTGATGATTACAGAAAAATATCTTGCACAACAGCGAAGCAACTGTGGGATAAGCTGGAAATGACGTACGAAGGTACGGACCAGGTAAGAGAGGCTAAATTTGATTTTCTAACCCATGCATATGAACTGTTTCACATAAAGGAAGGCGAAAGGGTAGATGACATGTTCGAACGATTTTCAAAAATCGTTAATGACTTACATTCTCTTAAGAAGACCTTGACGGATAAGGAACTTGTCCGAAAAATTCTCCGAAGTCTCACTCCGGAATGGCGCTCCAAGGCCGACGCAATTCAAGAGTCTATTGGCATTTCAAATGTCACCATCGACGGATTAAGAGGTAATCTTAAAATTTATGAATCTACTATACTCAACCCTCTTGTTAATGATCAAAGGAAATAAAGAATCGCCCTCAAGGCAAGCACAAGTCAACCTCAAAATGATGAGGACGGAGATAACGAGTTCGGACTCGTTATTAAGAGATTTCAAAAGTTCATGCGAAAAGAGTATGAACGAAAAGGCAAACAACAAGGAGATCAAGTAAAGTGCTATGGATGCGCAGAAATCGGGCACATTAAATCAAATTGCCCAAATGTCAAAAAGGAGAAGAAAACCTTCAAGAAACAACGAGCATACATATCTTGGGGAGGCGACTCCGGAGACGAGTCAAGTGAGGAAGAAGAAGACGAAACCGCAAATCTTTGTCTTATGGCACACGAAGACAATCAAGAAAAGGTATGTCAAATTTCTTCCAAAAACTTCTATTCTCTTGAGGAAATGCAAAATGCCTTTGATGAGTTGTGTAGTGAATTCATTAAAGCTTCCAAAACTGTTAAAAACACTAAGGAAAATGCTTCTTTGAAAGAAAAAGATTTTGAAAGACAACTCTCTTTGAAAGAAAAACATTTGGAAAAATTGATTTTGGAAAATGAGAAGTTGAAAGAAGAAAACAAATTTTTCGGCAAGAGAAGCGCCGACAAACCCGAGAACTCTAGTAAAAATTGTATTTCTTGCATGCATCTAAAAATTGAGGTAGAAAGACTTAAGGGCATCCTAGATAAGTTCAATTCTTCTCATAAAAATTTGAATGAAGTTCTTGTTAATTTGAAATCGACCAAACATGGGATAGGTTTTAAAAACGAGCCTAAAGAAAAAGTTGAAGCCAAACCCCAACCACCTAAGGCTCAACCTAGGATAAATAAAACAATTATTCATCCTAGAGATAACAATCCTAGAATCAACATGCATGCTAGACCAAACACTAGAAGAAACTTTGAACATTTTAGGACACCTAGAAATGGCCTTCAACTTAGAAATAACTATTCTAGAAATGATGCATATCCTAGACCAAACACTAGAAGAAACTTTGAACTTTTCAGGACACCTAGAAATGGCCTTCAACCTAGAAATAACTATTCTAGAAATGCTGCATATCCTAGAACAAATAGTAGGAGAAATGATTTTCATGAAATGCGCATTAGTCATATTGTCGAAAATAGAGTAAACAAATTTCGTCCGTCCAACTACTATCAACCTAGACGAATGCATAATCCTAATGTCATTTGTCATTATTGCAATCGAATTGGACATATTGCTCCTGCCTGTTTCACTAGACATAGACACTTAACTGCATGTCAAGCACAACAGCATGTCACACCTAACTCTCAAGGACCCAAAACAGCTTGGGTACCAAAGACTCATTAATTTGTCTTGTAGGTATGTTTGAAGGGATCAAGTGTACTTTGGTACCTTGATAGTGGATGCTCCAAACACATGACCGGAGACGAATCCAAGTTCCTTCAACTAGAACACAAGGAAAGAGGAAGTGTTATCTTTGGAGATAACAACAAGGGAAAAATTATCGGCATTGGATCGGTCGGTAAGAATGAACCTTCTTCCATTAAGCATATTTTGCTAGTTAAAGGTCTAAAACATAATCTCTTGAGCATAAGTCAATTATGTGACAAGGGAAATCTTGTTTTATTTGATTCGGATGAATGCTTAGTTTTTTGCCGTAGTGATTTTAAAATTATTCTTCGTGGTTTTAGAATGGATAACATCTATATGGTTGATCTCGAAAATTCTTCATCTGAATATGTAAATTGTCTTATGAGCAAAGAAGATGATATGTGGTTATGGCATCGTAGAGTAGCTCACATCAACATGCATCTTTTAAACAAATTAGTTTCACAAAATTTAGTTATTGGTCTTCCAAATTTGAAATTTGAAAAGGACTCTATCTGTGATTCTTGTCAAAAAGGGAAGCAAACAAAAGCATCTTTTAAATCAAAAAATATTGTTTCAACTACTAGACCTTTGCAACTTCTCCACATGGATCTCTTTGGACCATCTCGCATTGAAAGTCTTGGTAGAAATCGTTATGCTTTTGTTGTTGTTGATGATTATTCTAGATTTACATGAACACTATTTCTTGCTCACAAAAGTGAGGCTTTTCATAATTTTAAATGTTTTCTTAAACGTGTTCAAAATGAAAAGGACACAACCGTCACTTCAATAAGAAGTGATCAATGGGGAGAGTTCGATCACAATCTCTTCGCGGACTTTTGTGACGAACTCGGTATCGAGCACACCTTCTCTGCTCCATGTACACCACAAAAAAATGGAGTGGTGGAAAGGAAAAATAGGTGTCTCGAAGAGATGGCTAGAACCATGCTCGATGAGGCTAAGATTCCCAAACATTTTTGGGCGGATGCCGAGTACCACATGCTACGTTTTAAACAGAGTACTCATAAGGCCAATACTCATGAAAACTCCCTATGAACTCTACAAGGGAAGGAAACCAAATATCTCCCATCTTAGAGTATTCGGTTGTAAATGTTTTATTCATAACAATGGAAAAGACAATTTGGGAAAATTTGATGCAAAATCCGATGAAGGAATTTTTATTGGTTACTCTTCACGTAGCAAAGCATATAGAGTATTCAATAATAGAACCGAAACTGTGGAGGAATCCCCTCATATTGTGTTTTCCGAAAATAATGCTCGCTTGGCGAGAAAGGATTCTGGTTTTGATCTTGCAGGTATTTTAAACTCAATAAGTCCTCAAGACAAAGTACAAGAGGAAACTCCTAAGGAAATTCAAGATGAAATCTTGGAAAAATTATCGGAGGAAGCGCCACAACTAGAAAAAGAAACGAAACTGCCTAACTCGTGGAGGACAATCAAAGACCATCCTCTCGAACAGGTAATTGGCGACATTGAACAACAGGTAAGTACTCGAAACACTCTTAAGAACACCTTAGGACACACATCTTAAGAGATCACGTTCTCTATTGGCCGACATCCTCACAAGGCCGTTAGAGAAAGAGCCCTTTTCCGAATTCCTAGTGAACTCGGAATGCTTGACTCAAAATTGATCTAAGTCATGTATTGCACCTTTTTCCACAATTACTAACTTGAGCGTCAGAGACGTCTAATTCTCTTTTGCAGGTATCGCCCCAAAGGCAGGGGGAATTATAAGGCAATGGTGTAGAATAATCGATTTTTTAGTCAACAATCGATTATCATGCTTACTGTGCCGGAAAATCGATTAGCAAGTATCACTAATCGATTATTTACGTTTTTACGTTTATTATGCCGGACAAACAACATATTGTTTAACCATTTTGTTTTGCAGGTTTTTGATGTTAATTGTGACAATAATCGATTTTTTAACTGTATAACCGATTACCGTCTCGGCTATTCATTTCTGCCCTTCCTAATATAATCGATTATCTCAAAGGTATAATCGATTATTTCCCAAGTCAGAAAATCACTATGCACACTGTGTCAGAATAATGGATTACCATAATTCAACAATCGATTATCCTCTGTCAGTAAATTCAAATCTTTGTTACCGTTTGGCTCCTACAATCGATTTTTTTGTCATTTCCGAGTACAAGTCAAAAACTTCATAATAATCGATTATTTCGATTCCATAATCGATTGTGTAACGGTCAGTGCAAAATTTTTTTCCCGTTTCTGACTCTTTGAAATCTCTAAAATTGCAGCTTTTCCCAGTAAATGCTCTCTTATTTTCCACTCTATAAATAGGATCATCTTCCTCACTTCACAATCAATCTAAGCTTCAAAAGGTTTCTTTAATATATAATCGATTATCAAGTATCACTAATCGATTATGTTGACATTATTTGTTTTATTATCCCTTTTATGAAATTGCAATTCTAGTTAATCAATAAACAAGTTATTTGCTTATTCTTTTTTGCTAATGTGAAAAGGGGGAAGAATAAGGGCTATGCACTTAATATTTATTGCCATAATTTGAGGGGGAATTCATATGTTGAGGGGGAATTAATTGCATATCTATTTACTTGTCTTAATTGCATATCTATTTACTTGTCTTATTGCATATCTATTTACTTGTCTTGGATCGTCATTATGAATTATCTAATATGCATATCCCGATTAAGGTTTGCCATTATCAAAAAGGGGGAAATTGTTGAAACACGTTCTCACAAGGCACTAAACTAAACGTGTGTTCATATTTGTAGGTTTTGATAAATGACAAACGATGCACAATTGACATATGACGAGGTCCAAGCACAAGCGCGCAATTGATATATAACGAGAATCAAGCACAAGACAAACAAAGATCAAGATTAAGCAAAGAAATAAAGTTATACATGAGTCGTTCTTTAATTGTGATCTTGATCTGACAATTGACTCAAGACTTGGCTTCTCTCGTAAAATCATTTTTATCAAATCATGTATATTTTACTTAAAGCAAAATGATTTTAAATCATGCATATTTATTTTAACCAAAATGATTTTTAAACATGCCTCTAAAATCTGGACAAAGATAATCGACTATGTACTTATGATAATCGATTATGTTAAGGCAGCTGCAAGACAATCGATTGTGTACCTTATGATAATCGATTGTGTTGAGGCAGTGTCCATCAGATTTTTCAAAGCTGCAAGACAATCGATTGTGTACCTTATGATAATCGATTGTGTTGAGGCAGTGTCCATCAGATTTTTCAAAGCTACAAAATAATCGATTGTGCACCTTATGACAATCGATTGTGTTGAGGCAGTGTCTATTCGATTTTTCAAGACTGTAATATAATCGATTATACATATAGCATCGATTATGTAAATGACCATTGCCAAAATATTTTCAAACTCTGTCTGGTAATCGATTGTATGATTCTGATAATCGATTATCCTAAGTAAAATCTGAATATGATTTTTTGAACGTTGCCGAGTAATCGATTATATGATTTTTATAATCGATTGTTTTAAGTAAAATCTGAAAAAGATTTTTTGAACGTTGCCAAGTAATCGATTATATGATTTTGATAATCGATTGTTTTAAGTAAAATCTGAAAAAGATTTTTTGAACGTTGCCAGATAATCGATTATACGATTTAGATAATCGATTATTATGCGTAAAATCTGGGAATGATTTTTGGACGATTGGAAAACAATCGATTATGCAACTTAGACAATCGATTGTTTTAGCACAAAATCAGCAATTCTTAATTGGCAATTTGGCAACGCTTGTGCATGTGTTCAACACTATAAATACATCTTAAAATCAGTCTTTTAAGCACAACAACTGATCATATTATTGCTAAAGCTTGCATACTCTCTTATTCATCATTTTCTATTCATTACATAAGTTTTTGAGAGCCAAATTCTTGACGAAAGTTGTTGCGTTCTTGAGTGTATTTATTTTACTCATATCTACTCTTGAGGAGAGTCTTGTTTTGAGTGCAAAGTGTTTTTATACACTTGAAGGGAAGTGTTAATCCCTTGTATTGTAAGAAGGAACGTTGTGATTCCTTTGGTTGAAGTCTTGAAGTGTGGTATCTTCGAGCAAAGATTGTTGAGGCTTGTGTGACTCAAGTTCTCAGTTTGTAACGGTTTGTTAAGCACCCGTAAGCTTAACGAAGTTAGTGGAAATCTCGAGAGAGTCTCTCGGGGACTGGACTAGCCACGGGTTGTGGTGAACCAGGATAACATCGGTGCGTTCATTCCTTATTATTTACTTATCGCACTTATTTCATTCCTGCAATTTTTAAATTTCGTAAGTTTACGCTGTTTTTTATTATAACGGTATTCACTCCCCCTCTAGCGTCAAGCGTATATTCTAACAGACATGTCCCCATGTCTTTTATTATAAACATGGATGAGGTAAAGATACTTCCCCGAAGAGTCAATCCTAGTCGGACACTGAACCATCATCCACATTGCATGCCCGACCCAATGTACGAAGCCAACCCAAGATCTTGCTTTCCAATTTCTTCTATTGATCTTGCATTTCATCAACCCTCTTCCCCAAATCTGTCACTGATGTTTTAATTTCAGTGATTTCTTGCTCCATGCGGTCTATTCTTTGCCCCCGACTGGCCCTAGACGGGCCTGCTGCATCAAAAGGTTGTGGTTGTGCAGGTGGTGCATCTTCTCCCATTTCCACATCGTCAGCCCCTTCTTGTTGCTCATCTCCTTCCTCATCGCCACTGCTATCAGAATCATTAGCAACCAATTCAGCTGGATGTACAATTTCCTTACATGTGGTGACCAGTTTAGCCATGAATGGATTGACTTTAGCTAGTCTTCCATCTACAGTAAGGTTGTATGGTACATTAGCTTGCAGGCACAGTAGGGTGACAAGAGATGGGTAATACAACCCGTAGCATTAAATTCTAACCCTCTGGAGCATTTCGTTATGTATCAACAGTGGCACATCAAACCATCCTTTATTCATGAAACACCATATTAAGCAAGCTCGAGGGATGTTTACTTCGGACAAATTCTTGGAAGGAAAGAGACGACTATTGATGAAGTACAACCAACACTTGGCTTCAAACTTCAGTGCATTGGCGTGGAACTTGTTCCCATATTTATACCATTGGATCTATGCTTCCGGGCGACAAATTATGTCAGTGAACATGGACCATGGTATTAGCTTGCTGTTGTATGCTTGGAACATGTCCATGTAATCTTCTTCCACTAGGGGTAGCCTATACAAAACCCGAATTGTTTGTATTGATGCATTGACTTGGTGCTTTTGAACTGTAACTGTGAAATTATCATGCTCCGGAAGGTTTGCATAATATTACCTCACTAGCATAACATTTTCCATGATTGGCTCATAGAAGAAGATTTCAAGCCCACGCCGCCTTAACTCGTATGGGATGCTGGGACAAGTCATAGCCAAAGCATTGGCGTCCATTGCTTGTTCCGGTACTATTGTTTTCTCCTCCTTTTTGTTGAATCTGTCTTGTGCCTTAGCTGACATAAACTTTGCACTGCTGAATGGCCTAATATCAAATGATTTTCTGGGTCGTCCACCAACATTTTATGTAGCTGAGAGTTTGGATGAAGAACTTGATGATGGGCGTTTACGAGGGGCCATGGTACCTACAAGTAGTTTAGAGTTAGCCTTATTCAATTGGGGTGACCAAACCGGGCTACTTAGACTTCACCAACTAGTTGGTCATATCACTTCCTCCAAAGAGGCATTTTGTCAAACGCATTGTGAGCACATTAAGTTTCAAGCTTTATCCAATCCTATATCACATTGTATTCACCATCAACCAACCCAAAAAGTTGAAACCACTATATTCATGCTTTTTCAATTTCTCAGCCCAGCAAACAACAATTTATGTATAACTTCTCGATTAATACTATATTCTAATGGTAAATAATAAAAATTTAAGAAGCTATCCTAAAAGAAATACTAACTTTAAAACCACACATAATTAGACATATATAATAAGTCTAAAGAAAGAAAATAAGGAACACATTATACAAAATATATTCAAGGAAATTGAAAATCGCTCAAAAATAGAAAATTAAAACTATGTCAACCAAAAACCAAAGAAAAAAAAAAATCAAAATATTTATCTAAGAAATTCTTTTTTATAACTAATAATAAGAAGACATACCTTGTAGGGAAGAGCTTAAGTAAAGAGAAGAAGATGGGAGATGGAGTGGTTGAAGGAAAGAAGAAAGTTGAAGAGGAAGAAGATAAAGAATAATGAACTTAGGGTTTACTTAGGGTGAGAGGATTTTAGTTCAGATTGGGTTTAAGATAGAAAGGGGTTAGAATGTGGGGTATTAAGTTAAAAGAAGTAAAAACAAAACAAAATAAATAAATAAAAAAGTTATTGACCGGAAATACCTGGAACTAGCGCGGGTCGTGCGCTAGACATGCGCTCCCGCGCTTGTTACTAAACTCGAGGCATACGAAAGCTTGATTAGCATGGGACATGCGCTAGTCATGCGCTCACACGCTAATCACTGAAGGGTGAGGAAGACGGAAACCTTACTAGCGCGGGCTATGCGCTCCCGCGCTAGTCACTGATCGTCAGTATCTTTTCTTTTAAATGAATGCCTCGTAAGAAGGCCTCGTTATAAACTTCTTATTTACAATCTATGTTTACAATATTCTTGTGGGTTGCCTCCCACACAGCGCCTGATTTAATGTAGTGGCACGACGCAGAATTTTGCTCCCTCATTAGCGAGCGCAATATTGGTTTTCTCCCTATTAAACATACCTCCCAAATAGTGCTTAATCCTATGACCATTCACCAAGAATGTTCTGTTGCCATTTACAGCTCGCAACTCGATGCACCCTAAGGAGTGACTCTTACCACTTCGAATGGACCGGACCACTTGACTTTAGCTTTCCAGGGAAAAGTCGCAGTCTAGAGTTGAATAGCAATACCTATTGGCCTGGTTCAAAATGAAGCGACTCTATATGCTTTTCATGCCATCGTTTTGCTTTTTCTTTGTATATCTTAGAATTTTCATAAGAGTGCAGCCTGAACTCATCTAGTTCATTCAACTGCAACACTCGTTTCTCACCTGCAGCTTCCATGTCCATGTTTAGCTTCTTGATAGCCCAATACGCTTTGTGTTCAAGCTCAACTGGTAGGTGGCATGCTTTCCTATAAACCAGCTTGTAAGGGGATACTGCAATTGGCGTCTTGTAAGCAGTTTTGTATGCCCATAGAGCATCATCCAGCTTGGCAGCCCAATCCTTTCTATTCACACTCACAGTTTTCTCCAGTATTTGCTTAGTTTCCCTGTTTGAGACCTCTGCTTGCCCACTTGTCTGCGGGTGGTATGCCGTGGAAACTCTATGGCGAACTCCATATTTTGCTAGAAGGTTATTGAATAATCGATTACAAAAATGAGTCCCTTCATCACTAATCAAGGCACGTGGAGTTCCAAATCTTGAGAATATGTTCTTTTTCATGAACGCAGCCACCACCAAGGCATCATTTGTTGGAAAAGCAATTGCCTCCACCCATTTTGACACATAGTCAACAGCTAGTAGAATGTATTTGTTCCCTCTGGATAGTGGAAATGGCCTCACAAAATCTATCCCCCAAACATCGAAAAGCTCAACTTCCAGGATGTTATTTAAAGGCATCTCATGCCTTCTGGTTATTGTTCATGTTCTCTGATATTCATCACACTTCTTTACGAATGCATGGGCGTCTTTGAATAAAGTCGGCCAAAGGAGACCAGATTGTAGCACTTTTGCAGCTGTTCTATCCCCTCCATGATGGCCCCCGTAAGGTGATGCATGACAATCATACAACACTAATTCTACTTCCTTTTCAGGAATGCAACCCCTCATCAACTGGTCAGCACATTGCTTGTACAAATACGGTTCATTCCAGTAGTAGAATTTCAAATCATGTTGAAATCTCTTTCTTGCTTCAGATTTCATTTCAGGAGAAAGAACCCCACTCACAAGGTAATTCACATAGTCTGCATACCATGGTGGAGGGTCTTGAGTTATAGTAAAGAGTTGCTCATCCGGAAACACCTCCTTAATTTTGCCACCCTCCTCCATGTGATCATGATTTTCCAGCCTTGATAAGTGGTCAGCCACTTGGTTCTCTGTCCCTTTCAGATCTCGTATTTCCACATCAAATTCTTGTAGCAACAAAACCCAGCGCATCAACCTAGCCTTAGACTCCTTTTTGTGAACAAATACCGGATTGTCGCATGATCGGTATGGACTATGACTTTCGTTCCTACCAAGTATGCTCGGAATTTCTCAAAATCGCACACCACAGCTAACAATTCCTTCTCAGTGGTGGTGTAATTCAGGTGTGCATCATTAAGAGTTTTACTCGCATAATATATGTAATAAAACACCTTGTTCTTCCTTTGGCCCAGTACTGCCCCAATAGCAAGATCACTCGCATCACACATGAGTTCAAATGGTACAGACCAATCAGGTTCTACAATAGTGGGAGCAGTCACTAACTTCTTTTTAAGTTCTTCAAATGCTTTGAGGCAAGCATCATCAAATTTGAAACTCACATCTTTTTCCAGCAGCCTGCCCATAGGAGTGGCGATTTTTGAAAAATCCTTAATAATGCGCCTATAGAAACCCGCGTTTCCCAAGAAACTCCGGACACCTTTTACTGAAATAGGTGGAGGTAATTTTTCAACCGCCTCTACCTTTGCTTTATCAACTTCAATGCCGCTCCTTGACACTCTGTGACCCAACACGATGCCTTTTTGTACTATAAAATGGCACTTTTCCCATTTAAGTATCAAATTTGTTTCTTCAAAAAGGCTAAGTACCTTGCTAAGATTCTTCAAGCAATCATCATAAGACGACCCAAAAATTGAAAAGTCATCCATAAACACTTCCACAAATGTTTCTACCATGTCGGTGAAAATAGCCATTATACATATCTGTAAAGTGGCTGGAGCATTTCAAAGACCAAATGGCATTCACTTGAAAGCAAAAGTGCCATAAGGACAAGTAAACGTAGTCTTCTCCTGATCTTCTGGGCATATGAAAGTTTGATTGTATCCTGAATAACCATCAAGGAAGCAATAATATTCATGCTCGGCTAACCTGTCTAGCATTTAATCGAGGAACGGAAGTGGAAAATGATCCTTGCGAGTTGCTTTATTCAGTCTTCTATAATCAATACATACTCTCCATCCCGTAATAGTGTGAGTGGGGATCAACTAATTCTTTTCATTATCAATCACAGCCATTACTCCCTTTTTGGGCACACATTGAATCGGGCTCACCCAGTTGCTGTCAGAAATGGGGAAAATGATACCTGCATCGAGCAACTTGATAACTTCCCTTTTCAATACCTTCTTCATGATGGTATTTAATCTCCTTTGATGCTATATACTGGGACGGTGTCCATCCTCTAAAAATATTTTGTGCATGGAAAACGATGGACTAATTCCCTTGATGTCAGCTATAGTCCACCCAATGGACCTTTTATTCTCGTGGAGGACTCTGAGAAATTTTTCTTCTTGAGTGCTAGTCAAGATGGATGAAATAATTACAGGCAGAGTGTCAGAGTTCCCCAAATAAGCATAGCATAAGTGTGCTGGAAGGGGCTTGAGTTCTAGCTTTGGAGCTTCTTCAGTAGATGGTTTGGGGACATTCAGAGTTACATGCCTGTCCAGCTCATCAAATTTCCTAAAACCATATACATAACTGCTGGACATATCTAACACTTACTCTATCTCTCTTATTCTGTCATCTTCACTATCTTCTGTTAGAATATACGCTTAACGCTAGAAGGGGGGGAGGGTGAATAGCGTTATAATAAAAAATAATATAAACTTGCGGAATTAAAAATTGCAGGATTGAAATAAGTGCGGTAAGTAAATAATAAGGAATGAACGCACCGAAATTATCCTGGTTCACCACAACCTGTAGCTAGTCCAGTCCCCGAGAGACTCTCTCGAGATTCCACTAACTTCGTTAAGCTTACAGGTGCTTAGCAAACCGTTACAAATTGAGAACTTGAGTAACACAAGCCTCAACAACCTTTGCTCGAAGATACCACACTTCAAGACTTCAACCGAAGGAATGAAAACGTTCCTTCTTACAACCAGAAGGGATTAACACTTCCCTTCAAGTGTATAAAAACACTTAGCACTTAAGACAAGACTCTCTTTAAGAGTAGATATGAGTAAAATAAATACGCTCAAGAACACAACAACTTTCCTCAAGAGTTTGGCTCTCAAAAACTTATGAAATGAGTGTAAAATGATGTATATGAGAGTATGCAAGCTTTAGCAAGAATATGATCAGTTGTTGTACTTAGAAGACTGATTTTGAGTTGTATTTATAGTGTTCAAAACCCCCACAACCGTTGCCTAATTGCCAATCAAGAATTGCTGATTTTGTGCTAAGATAATCGGTTATCTGATTTGCATAATCGATTATTTTCCAATCGTTCAAACATCATTCCCAGATTTTAAGCAGAATAATCGATTATCCAAATCGTATAATCGATTACCTGAAAACATTCAAAAAATCATATTCAGATTTTACTTAGCATAATCGATTATCAGATTGTGTATAATCGATTACCTGGCAACATTCAAAAAATCATATGCAGATTTTACTTAGCATAATCGATTATCAGATTGTGTATAATCGATTATCTTTCAGAGTTTAGAAATGCTTTGGCAACGGTCATTTGCATAATCGATTATCCTTATAGCATAATCGATTATCTTTTATATTTTGAAAACTTCGGACTACACTGTCTTAACATAATCGATTATCATAAAGTACATAATCGATTATTTTACAGTCTTGTAAAATTTGATAGACACTGTCTCAACATAATCGATTATCATAATGTGCATAATCGATTATTTTATAGCTTTGAAAAATCTGATGAACACTGCCTCAACATAATCGATTATCATAAGGTACATAATCGATTATCTTGTAGCTTTGAAACATCTGATGGACACTGCATTAACATAATCGATTATCATAAGGTACATAATCGATTATTGTTCAGCTTTGTAAATCTGGTGTACATTGTCTTAACATAATCGATTTTCATAAAGTACATAATCGATTATCTTTGTCCAGATTTGAGAGGCATGTTTAAAAATCATTTTGGCTAAAATAAAATGTTTGAAAATCATTTTGCTTTAAATCAAATATGCATGATTTGATAAAAATGATTTTACGAGAGAAGCCAAGTCTTGAGTCAATTGTCGGATCAAGATCACAATTAAAGAACGACTCATGTATAACTTTATTTCTTTGCTTGATCATGATCTTTGTTCGTCTTGTGCTTGAACCTCGTTATGTGTCAATTCCGTGCTTGTTCTTGGACCTCGTCATATGTCAATTGCGCGTCGTTTGTCATTTATCAAAACCTACAAATATGAACACACGTTTAGTATGTATTGAGAACGTGTTTCAACATCTTCTGCATCCCCAATAAGAACTCATTCAATAGGATCTGAAGAGCTCATATAGGGCACTAATGAACTAGCATCATTCTCCACCACAGATATCATAGATAACTCTTCATAATGCGTTGGTAACTTCAGTGCTCTATAAATGTTGAATACCTCCACTTGGTCTCCTACTCTCATTGTCATCTTTCTTCCGCAAACATCAATAATAACTCGTCCTGTGGCTAATAATGGAGGCCCCAAAAAAATGGGACTTCCTGATCAGGCTCGTAATCCAGGATGATGAAATCAGCAGGAAATATGGAAGAACCCACTTGAACTAGCACATCTTCAATTACTCCCTCGGGATGAGCAAGGGAACGATCAACTAACTACAAGATAACTGTTGCTGGGCGTGGTTCACCCAATCCCAACTGTCTGAACACAGATAGCAGCATCAACATAAAGCTCGGCCTAAGATCACATAAAGCTCGCCCTATATCATGTTTACCAATGGAAATGTGGATAGTGAAACTACTTGGATCCTTCAATTTCTGAGGTAGTTTGCCTTGAATTTTGGAACTACACTCCTCAATGAGTGCCACAGTCTCGAACTCGGTCAACCTCTTTTTATTTGCCACAATATCCTTGATGTACTTTGCATATTTTGGTACTTCTTGCAGGATGTCAACCAATGAAATATTAATTTGTACCTGCTTCAAGATGTCAAGGAAATTTTTATATGCAGCATTTTCCTTTACTTTCTGCAATCTTTAAGGGAATGGAGGTGGTGGCCTTGCAACCAATTGTGGTGATTTCTCAGCTATCACCTCTTCAGCCGGCTTCTCTGGCTCCTTGGATTTCTCTAATGTCGATTCTATAGTGGATGGACTTTCTTCAAAAGTCACTTTTTTCCTCTTTTTAGGAGGAACTTCTTCTAGTTGTCTCCCAGTTCTCAATGACACGACATTAACCGGTGCCTTAGGATTTGCTTTAGTGTCACTTGGAAGAGCTCCAGTTGGTCTAGTGTTTTGAGCACTAGCAAGTTGTCCCATTGACGCTCCAAATTTCTCACCATTGTGGTAAGGGTTTGTTGTTCAATCATCATCTTTTTTAAACATTTCTTCAAGGTGACTTGTAGAAATTGTTTGCTGTTCAACCTGAGGTGGTCTATACTGTTGTTGAGGTGCTTGAGGCCTGTATTGATTCTGAGTGCCCTGGTTTCCACCCCAAGAGAAGTTTGGGTGGTTCCTCCAATTGGGATTGTAAGTGTTCCTATATTGATTTGGTTGGCCCCTGTTCGATTTACCCACGAAACAGAAAGACTCAGGATTTGCAAGACATATGTCGCTTGTGTGCCCTTCGCCACATATTTCACAAAAAGCTTGAACGTGTTGTACCTATTGCTTGTTGATGCCCAAGTTCATTTGGCTGACTTGATTTGTCAGTGCAGAAATCTCTGCTGATAATGCCGAGATGACATCGAACTCAAGAACCCCTACAGATTTTTGCACGGTGTGTCTGCTACTCTCTCCCCACCAATCTGGATTGCTCTTAGAGAATTTGTTCAACAATGCATATATTTTTTATCAAAGCTTTTCTCCAATACTTGACCTCCAGCTGCAACATCTACCATAAATTTTGTTTCAGAATGTAGCTTTTCTATGAAAGTGTGGGCTAACACCTCTTGCCAAATCATTCCATGATGTAATGGAATTAGCTGGTTCTGACTTTATCCATCGCTTAGCTTCGCCCAACAGAGAAAATGGAAAGAGTGTGAGCCCTACGTAATCTGGAGTGACTCCGTTAGTGATATAAGTACTACTAATCTCCAAGAAGTTCAGAATATGCTGCTGTGGATTATTGTGTGGAAGACCCATGAATTGCCCGTTTGCCTGAAGCAACTAAATCATGCTTTGTTTCAGTTCAAAGTGCCCACTGATCCTGGGCTTCACTATACTGGAGGTGACATTAGCAATGCTTGGCATCGCCACCTACTGAACAGGCATGGGTTGCTCTTCTGCCATGTCCACATGAAGTTGAACAAGTGCCTGAATATTTTTTGAATCCCTTGTTTCTCTCAACCTCATACAAAATGTTCTCTCAAGTTCCGGATCAAAGCCTTGAAGTCTGTCCTGACATTGGGCCCTACGCATTGAATCAAAGTTCCTGAGATTTGAGCAACAATCAAGTAAAACTAGACTCGACAAAATAGACAATTAAAGCATACACTAGCAAGTAGCTAATATTAAGTTCCCCGGCGACGGCGCCAAAAACTTGTCGCTCCCAAATGCATACGCAAGTATACGTGGTCGTAAAAGTAATAAAATCATAAGTCGAGTGTCTAACCCACAGAAACTTATATCAACAACTCACTAATACACCAATATTGTTATTCCGTCAAGCCATGTTCGAGTTCAAGAGTTTGGTTATGCTAAATTATAATTTTAAGTAACAAATTAATTATAAAGTAACACGTTGATTGTTGTGTAATTAATAGAGACAAATATTCCAGGGTTGTGATTAATTCTCCAATTATATTGTGTACTAATTAACTCGTCTTTTCATATAATTCACTCATGGTTGTTAATTAATCGATAATGCTCTCATAGACTTTTCCCGAAGTACTACTCACCTGTTCTCAATAGATTAACATCTATATTCCTATGAAATCAATCTATTAAGAATGCATTAAGATCACAATATTTAATTAAGCAAGGTTGATTAGGTATATTCCTATCCTAACCACAAATCTGCCCCTCGTAAGGGTTAAGATCATGCTTTCTTTAATTCTTCTCTAATCTAAACATGGCTTTTCAGAGCATAGCATATATAGCAAATAAAACCAAAATGCTGGCCAAACAATTAAGCAATTAAACATAGAATTGAAGAAACAACCATAGATGAATGTATTATAATCAAAATCAAGTTAATCTCAAACAACAATTCATGGCTAAATCACAACCCCAGAACAATGGGTGTTTTAGCCATTCATGATCATACAAAACTCAACAATAAAAGTCTTAAACATATTATAAACAAGCTACTAGAAGATGGTTAGGAAGAACTCTTTTAATTCTTGATCCAAAGTAGAATTTTTCCTTTTTCTCCTTGTTCCAAAATGAGCCTTCAATGGCTTCTCTCCAAAATTGAATAGTGTTTTTCCACTCTTCTCTCAAAATATGATCATGTTTTCTTAGTGGAACGTTTTCTTTATTGTGGTTTTAGTGGATTAAACTCAATTTTCCCATTGTATCCCTCAATAATTGCCCTTTCCGGACGGAACTAGCGTGGGAGCGCATGACCAGCGCACGTCCCGCGCAAGTGGGGTTTCATTCTGCCCAATCGCTGGACTAGCGCGGGAGCGCATGACCAGCGCATGTCCCGCGCAAGTGGGGTTTTCCTATGTGATTATGTTGCTGCTCAATCTTTTTGTCATTTAATTCCAATTTTCACTTGTTTACCATCATAAATCCTCATTTGTTTATTGCACTCCTGTGAGACATTAAAGTCAGTATTAGAGCCAATTTTTGTATTTAATTCAACATTTACAATGGTAAGCCATCCTTAAGTTGAGCTAAGACATAGGCTATATTAAACATTGGAGGTTGATTCTTTGATTTTGATGTTATTTTGGTAATTTGATCGCTCAAGCAAGTTTGTAGGATGATATTGAGTTAGTGTGTATGGTTGGTTGGGAGCCTCGAGGGCTCGGAGGTGTTTTGGTCATAAAGATCCTTTCTTCTATGCAATCGCATTGGCTCCTCTGCGATCGCATAGAGTCCCTTACCAGCCCTTCCACTTTGTTCTATGCGATCGCATAGTCTGACCCGCGATCCCATAGCTTGGGTAGTCATTTCAGTGCGATCGCATACCCTATATCGCGATCACATAGTGTTCAAACCCTACCCAAGCCAGACCCCTTCTTTCTTCTACACGAACACGTTCTTCCCCCTACAATCGCATTGGCCAACTTCCCCTATCTCTATGCGATCGCAATCCTGTTCCTGCGATTGCATAGGCCAATTTTCTTCAGCGATTTAATTTGGTCCAGAACAGTATTTTTCCGGATTTCTTCCAAATTTCTCTCACGAGCTCTCCTCCTATTCTCTCCATTGACGAACTTCAAGCCTCTACTTCACCATAACTCTCTGGGTAAGTGATTCGAACTTCATTCTTCCATTATTTCTTCATCTAATCATCAATTTTGTAGCCCTAAATCATAGAATCATGGTAGAAATTAGGTCTTTTGTGTAGAGTTCGGTTTTTGAGAATTTTGGGCGATTCAACCTCAATTTAGGGTCGAATCTTAAAACAAATCATATATTTGGACGCATGGGGTTGTGGGTAACCGGAATTTGGTCCGAGTCTCGAGTTTGGACCATGTGGGTCCGATGTCGGATTTTGGTATTTTTGGAAGAAAGTTAGGAAATACATTTCTAAGCTAGGAAATTGTACCCTTGTGCTAATATTGAAAATATTGAATCGATATATGTTAGATATCGTTGGTTCGAGGTCGAATTCTAGAGGAAAGGCGATTGTTGAGCTTTGAGTTGCTATTTTTGAATTCGAGGTAAGTGTTCGATCTAACTTTGGCTTGAGGGAATAGGATTAGGATAATATTTGCTATGTGCTATGTGGAGTCGGTGTATAGGTATGGTAACGGTTACCTATGCGCCGAGTCTAGCATGACCGTGAGTCATAATAGTTATTAAAACGTCGAAAGAAGTGGACAATTGTGATAATTACTTGTTAAATAAATATGAAGTGATAGTTGAGAATCAAAAGAATTAAGAGGAATTTTTGGTATTTTTCCCTTGCCAGGACTTATTGTTGTGCTGTTTTACCTTGGCGGAACTTATTATTTAGCTGTATTCCCTTGCCGAGACTTATTGTTGAGTTATTCTCCCTTGCTGGGATATTTTATTTTGTTATATATATTCCTTTCCTGTTTGGTTATGACCAATTATTGGGTGAGAAAGAGAGAGATTATGCACGAAGGTTCATTCCGTGCCTTGATGTGAGAGTTATGTGAGGAAAGCACGAAGGCTGATGCCGTGCACTATATATTTGAGAGTAAAAGCACGAAAGGTGATGCCGTGCACTGTATATTGAGAGTAAAAGAACGAAGGGTGATGCTATGCATTATATTTGACAGTTTTGGTGAGAAATGAGAGTAAGAGAACGAAGGGTGATGCCGTGCATTATATTTGACAATTTTGGTGAGAAGTAAGAGTAAAAGCACGAAGGGTGGTGCCGTGCCGTTGTTGATTCACTGGCTTTCTCTATTTAATGTTATATGTTCAGTTCCATTTCTTGTTGTTGGATTAATAATTGAACTGTTACAACCCCAGCATGTCCCATCCCATTTTCTGTTTAAATTTTTGTTATCTTTCTATTATTGCACATATATCTGTACAGGTTGATTGTGATAGGTCCGGTTTAGCCTCGTCACTACCTCGCTGAGGTTAGGCCGGGCACTTACCAGCACATGGGGTCGGTTGTGCTGATACTACACTTCTATGCCTTTTTGTGCACAAGTCAGGACACAGCTTACGGACCGCAACAGTAGTTAGGGAGCGATCCTTCAGTACAGAGACTCCGAGGTAGTTCGCTGGCGTTCACGGGCCCTGAGTCTCCTCTATCTCTTCCAGTTTGTTTTTATTGTATCAAAATAGACATGTTATAAATTTATTCCAGACTGTTGTTTTTAGTACTCATTTAGTCGTTTGTGAGTAGTGACACTAGATACTGGGTAGAGGCATGTTACTAATTTCCGTACTTTATCATTGCTATTGTTGCTAAAAGTTTTCCGCGTGGTTTTAATCAATTATTTCAGTATTTATATAGCTTTGGATTAAGGTTTTTGTGAAAATGATTAAAAAGGTTGGCTTGTCTAGCTTCAACAGTAGGATCCATCATGACTCTCGATGGTGGGAAAATTCGAGTCGTGACACAAAGTGTGGGCCCCCTTATTGACATTTTCCTAAGGATCGATAAATTTCAGCGATGACCATGGGCACTATGCTGAAAGACTGTCCGTCGATCCCTTCCATTACGGTCTTGGTCACCATGGCTATTCTGGTGTGGATCCTAGCCTTCTTCGAGGGAAGGATCATCATACCCAAGAAGCAGAACATGAACGCAAAGACCCTTCTATGTATATGACCTAAAAAGGTAAGGGAGAACTCGCCGGTGTAGGTGCGATAGGACTTGCTATGGCCGAACCTTTCACACAAGAAGTCAAATGGTATATATGAATCCTTTAGGCAAGTTAAATCTGGATTCTTCTTGAGTCCCATCATTTTGAAAAAACCCCTACCCTTGCGACTCTCTGGCATATGTAGACCCGGAGTCTCCCAAGGAATTCCACCTAAACCCTCTATTTCTTCTAGTAGAGGTGTCATTTCGAGGTCCCTGAAGCGGAAAACTGACCGATCACTATCCCAGAATAAAGTAGCAGCTTCAAGAATTTTGTTGTCAGGCCAGACTTCCAAGAGTGAGGAAGATTCCCTAAATATTAGCTGACGAGGGTCCGATCACTGGTATGAATGTCCTCCCACCAACTTAGCAACCTTGGGTGAATGTTAGATACCATACTGAATCTGAGGCCCATACCTTACCAGACTCGACTATCTAAATCAATAATTAGCAATAAAGACATTTTGTTCTTCAAATAAATGCACATAACATGGTGTGTCCATTTGGGTTTCGAGGAAACCAGATGGACTTCGGTTTTAGGCTACCTTAATGATTCATTATGTGGACAACATAACTGACTCGGCTAAGTTTGACCATGATGCATGAACAATTTAAAATAAGGTTTCTAATATGAAGTGCTAGACAAGGTACCTTTGAGCGGACAACTCAAGACAGAAAGGCGCGGAACCGTCGACTATACCGTTGATCGACTGGTTTTACTGCAAATATGCCTTTGCCACATTTAGGGGGTTATAATATCAGAAGGGCGCAACCACTCATTATATGCGTTTCTATTGGATTTGTTTTGGCACGAGTGGAGTATGATGTTGAAGATACAGTTACAAAAATGAAACAAATTTGCATGTATTTTCACGCTCGTAAAGTAAAGATTACAATAAATGCTTGAAAAATTATAACGGAATTGAAATTTTTATAAAGCAGTAGAGGAAAAGCAGTTAAAAGAAAGGAAAAACATGAAGAGTCACGTTAGTTTTCATGATGAAATAATTAAAGGCAAGGAATAAAGGAAATTATGAAAGCAACAAAATCACACAAAGCATGTAATGGTAGAAGCCTAAAGAAGTCCCTAGCAGAGTCGATATGCTTTCGACGCCCCCTTTTTCCCCTAAAGAAAGCGAAATCAGATTTACGACTTTATGGACAGAACAACTCTTATTCCCTTTTGACGAATCAGGCTATGGTATTCAAAGAGTCGCCACCTAATGATTATAGTGCATTAGGACACTTTAAAGAAAAGAAGAAAATTTAAAAGAAAACCAAAGTTCGGGTAAGGGCTTGAGATTATCTCGAGGGGAAGGTGTTAGGCACCCCCTCAAGATCCACTAGTGTGGTTCCCGGCCATGCTTAATTGTGACTTTAAAAGAAGTATAAGGAAACAAGTAAGGTTCGCACATAGTAGTTACATATCAGTTAAAAATTTTAGAAAGGAAGGAAAGGGAATAAATGATTTAAGAAGAGAAGGATTAATTGGAAGAAAAATATAAATTGAAGAGAAAGCATTTTTTATACGAAAAAAGAAAAGGAAAAGGGTTCCTAGGTTTAATTACAATATGGATCACATCAGTGCAATACCCCGCACACACTCCTCGGGAGAGGGTCCGCATATGATACTAGCACACCAGTCATCATCTTCATATTCTACCATCCCCACCCTGTTAAGGTATTTAAGTGTGATTAGTCTCGTTACTTATTGCATGCTATTACCCGTCCCAACCTATCAGTCCCAGGGTATTAGGACTTCTAATCCTAAAGGGGAAAAAATGGGGTAGAGGCATGTATGGATTTTAAAGGACAAAACGCTAATTTCGACAAAAAAAAAAAAAATAGCAAGTAAAGTGGGTTAACAAGCAAACATGCAAGGCTCACATAAAACCCCTTAAATCAGACAACACATAGTTTAGCATGCCTTGCACATACCGATTCGCTCTTTAAATTAAATTTAACAGCGGACGTACTACTTTAACACATAGAGTTAGATAAAAAGTCTGTATTAGGCAACCGGGATCCAATTGTAAGAAATTGAGGTATCTTAGATAGGTTATTCAGAAAACACCGATTTCAGACAAGAGCCTAATACAGAAGAGTTTAAAACAGAAGATTGAAAATTGCAGAAGTTCAGAGATGTTTTTGGAATCAGCAGGGTTGTTTAAGTGAAAATACAATAGAATTGTAAAGAAGAGTTTTCGAAAGTGAGAATGCTTTAAAAGAAAGAGTAAGTTAACAACCTATTTTGAAAGATAGCTTCAAGAGATGAACATAAATTTAGGCAGAAGGTTAAAGTGATTGGTTTCAGAATAAAGATGCAAGTTTGGAAAATTTAAGAATATTACGGATTTGTAAGAGTTTTAAAACAATCGGGTTTGGACGAGTTTTATTGTAAACGCTGAAGCCAACTGCCAGGTTATTGCTTGCACATATTAGGCAAGTTTGAACTTCTATAGGCATGATATCTATATCTTGATTTTTAAGACTTTTACTATTATTAAAGTGGTAAAGGAATGAATATTCGATTACCCTACCGCTTGCCTAACTTTATGCATTTCCTTTAGGCATGATTTCTATATGCAACTTGTTACATGGATATTAAGTCCTATAAGCAGGATTTCTAATGATTTGCAATATGACTGAATATTAAATCTTATAGGCACAATATCTAGATGATTGAGTTAAAACATTAAAAACCTATAGGCGTGGTATCTAGGTGATTAAAAATATTAATCCAATAGGCATGGTATCTACCCTTTTATGCAATAAAGTAAACCCCTCCCATACCCTTTATTGATACTCCCCGAGTTCTTTTTTAAAAGATTATTACAAAACTAGAGGAAAGTACGAAAACAATTAAAACACATCACAGCCTACAGCTAGATCCGATTAGCCTAATTTAATGTCAATATCCAATATGTGTTTCACCAAATCCGGATTACAAATTTCCAAGGCCTTCTCTTATCCAAAGTGTTTCAAATTTCCAAGGAGCCTCAAGGACCCCAGACATTGCTTACACTCTGGATGACAATTGTTGTAATAGAATTGTATAATGTGGAATTGCCAGCCCTCAGGCATCCAGGTTAAGAGGGGGATCAAGGGTCCCAAAGTATGGCTTACAAAAGGGGGGGGGGGGCAGAACATAGAACTAGGAATGCGTGCAAAGTGAGAGAGGGATTCGGGAACCATAGCAAAAAATGGTCATACCCAGCCATGGGTATAGACTGGCACACCCCTAACCCTCTGCTTGGTCCAAACAAATAAAGAGAAGACTTTAGAAGTCAAACTTAGGTCTGGTGGTGATTAGAACACCACCAGACCTGAGTTAAGGCTCATCGCATAAGGGGTAAAGGGAATGGGAATTGATTTGAGTAGAGGTTCAAGAGAACCTGATTCTAAGTCATAAGTGGCAATAATAGAATGCCAACATGACTCATAATTGCAGTCACACATAAGAGAGGGTCAAAGGGAAGTGGACTCACATATAGAACATTCACAAAAGCACAAGAAAAAACATAACATACTAAGGGTGCAGAAACATAAAGAAAGAGCATAACAGACTTGAAGGTGCAGAACAGAATGAAAGAGAGCATAACAGACTAAAAGGAGCATATAATGGAGAATGCATAACCGAAGAAGGGAAATAAACACATAGTGTAGGAGGGTATTATTTAACTAGAAATACATACCAGTTGCAATTTTAGTACAACAGAACAAACGAAAGTAAGTAATCAGCCAGAAAGTCAGCAAAAACAAACTCAGGACCTTCAACAAGTATTTGAGAGTTCAAGAGGAACTCAAGAGTATTTCCGACAGTAGAAGAGAGCGGATCAAGAACTTAGTATTAGAAATAGAGAAGGTAGTAATAGAGAGAGTATTTGAAATTGTGTAGTGAAAAGTGTATTCAAAGTATTGAAATTCAGAAGTCTGTGTGTATTGCAAAAGTGCAGAAAAGAACTATGTTCAGTGTTGAAAAGGTTGTCCCTTTTTATAGTACAAAAACGAGTAAGTAAAAGGCAAGGAAATAACATTTCAGTCAATCACATAAGGATCTCCCTTAGTTTAAGGGATTTGATTTCAAACGGGCATGAGCATTTAAGGAAATAAAAAATACTCAAAACCTTTTCAGTAACACAACAAAGGGTAAGTGCATAGAGTCTATTTAAGGCAAGACTCCCATGGTACACGGTTTGAGAAATAAGAAAAGTAAATCAATCAAACAACCAGAAATTTAAAATCTTGTTTCAATGAACTTAGTCAAAAAAAGAGGAGGAAAATGTTTAATTGAAAAATCAGTAACAATCAATCGTGCCTTAGTAAAGGAAATTGGAATCAATCGTGAGTTGGCAGAACCATTTCAAAAGAAAGGCCTTTGCATATAAAGCATACCAGTATCAAAGAAGAGAGAAAGGACAAGCATAGAAAGTTTCAAATCACAAGAAAAAAGAATTTCAATTCAGTTAAAGAATCAACATGAGTTTGAGAGAGCCCATGGTTTTAGAATAGAACCCTAACCCCAACCCAACACCAAAACTCGCAAAAACCCCAAACCCAGAGTTTCAATTTGAGTAGGATACAGAATGGAGAAGGCAAGCCCTCAAAACAAAACTTAAGGAACTCTTTCAGAGTCTCATGAGAAAGCACACAAATACACACAACATGTTAGAAGCAGTAGAGTGAAGAATCATAAACAAGTTTAAAAGAAAGCTCAAAACTTAAGTAAGTTTAGAGGTGACATAGCACTTAGGAAACAGTAGAAGAAACAGGTCTAGAACTCAAATGAAGGTCCAGTAAAGACAAGTAAAACTCAATAAGAAAATGGTAAAGTATTGGATAAGAAAGGCATGTAAAGCATGTAATAGAAAATAGAGAAAAATGCATATTAACGGCAAAACATAAGAACATGCAAAATCACACAACACATGGCATGAACAAATAGATTCACATAAAGAAAGAAAGAAGAAGAAGAATCTTTTTTAAGATTTCGAAAACCCTAATTTGAAGAGACTAATTTTGAGAAAGACAATTAGGGGAAAACATCAAGACCTCGAGCAGAGGATAGATCCAAGATCATATATACACATACCACAGGAGTATACAAATTAGGAGTTTTTATTAATTTATTAATTGTGGTAATTAATTTGCTAAGATAATTTGAGTAAGAATCAATTTAGGTTTATTTTTAGTTTATTTTAAAAGAAATTAAAAACGAGTTGATTTTAAAAGAAAAGAAACGAGAAGGAAGGAGTTGAAATGGTTTTGGCCAAGTCCTCTAATTCCTCTTAAAGCCCAAATGGATCCACCCCAAAATCAAACAAGACTGGCCTATTTCACCCTTGCCCGATCCATCTCCCACACTAGTCAAAACAATCCCGTTCGAATAAGTTGAAGTGAATCTTAGCCGTCTATGTTTGTGATCTAACGGACATGAACTAGAGAGGGTTATCAATATATATGTCCGAAAATGTGTATATTCGCCATTATCGTTCATATCCCTAAGACCTCACCCCATCAGAACCCTAAATATAACCCTAGAAGCCCTTAATCCCCTACCTCAGAAACCTTGCAGTGCCACCTTCTTTCAATGCCAAAATCACACCACATGCCCATCATGATCTCCCCTCTACAAATCCATAACCCATACCCTTCGAATCAGTGTCAAGCTTGTCGAATCTTAATCTGAATTCAACTCAAAAACTCAAAAACATCTCCTATTAATCCTAACAGCATGCAATGTTTTATTTCAAAGTTTGAGAGCATGGCTCGACAAATTTTATGTTGATTCAGTTGTTCTTGACAAAGAACATCAGATTCGATATAGGTTTGGTTGAGTTTCTGCCTCCGTTTGGTTTCGAGCATGACGGGGTAAGTTTTTGTTTATCTCTTGTGATTTCTCTTTCAACTGGTTCATCTTCCTCCCCATCCTTTTTTTTGGATTGGTCGAATTTCAAGTGGGTGTTTTGGGTTCGAACTGGGTCCTTTTCTGTTCCTGTGTTAGTTGAACCAGTTAATTTTCTTGATCCACTGTCTCTTGTTTTTTTAGTTTTGTTAATAAGATTTAATATTTCATTGTCATTTTTAATTGCCTAGCTAGTAAGTTTTGGTCCACAAATAATTTATTGTTATAAAATTACATTGGTCAGTTCTTTATTTTTGCCTTTGTTTCTGCTGTTTCTGTTAGAAATAGTTCCAGGTGTTTGTTTGGGAATTTTTTAAGCTTTAATTTAGGCCCATATATGCTGCAATTAGTTTACAAGTAGCAATAAGCGCAAATATGCATTTAATTTGGGGTCTATGACCCAATTGGCTTGGCCTTTTGAACCGGTGGGTTTTAAGGGGTAATAAACAAATGTTTGAAGGGTAATGTGAGGATTGTAGTTAGGAAATCTTTAGTGTAACAGAAATAGAAAGCGTTTAGGAAGTTTTAGTAGGGGTCTCTAATTAAATTTCAGACTTTTGGGAGGTTAACTTGGGTAACAAGTCAAGAATTGAGGGATTTTAAGCAGAAAAAATAATTAAATGGTGGTGGTGGTGGTGTTGGTTGGGGGGGGGGGGGGGCAGAGTGCAATATATAAACAAAAGGTCTGCCCTAGTTCCTTGCCTACAAAGGCATCATTTTTTGCCTTTCAAGGCAGGTTTTAAAGGGCTAAAAAAAAGTCGCTGGAAAATGGAGAAATAGTTTTCCGTTGAAATTTCTTCAGATTTTCTCCTTTTTAATTTGCTGGAACCATTTCTGAATCACTTAGTGTTACTAGCTGAGTTGCATTCAGTTGAACTATTTTGTAGAAGCTAAGCGTTATATTGATTGAAGAATTGGTTTATTGGTTGTTTCTGTTTGTTTCTCTGGTTTTCCCCAAGTAGATTCTGTTTTTCCGTTGATCAATTCTAGGTTACTCTCTGTGCTGTTACTGATGCTACCCTCACTCTCTTGATATTTTGCTTTCCAGGTATTCATCTCACCTTCCAAATGTATAAGAATGGCTGAATATGGAGATTGTTTTATTCAAGTGGAAATCTGTAATAATAAAATGATTTATTTAATATTTTTGCCTTTTGAAGTTGTTTAGTTTAGTTTGATCTTCTTATATCTTTTTCTCTTTGTTTAGAATATGGAATGATGTAGTAGTACAAGTTTGGTAGTTCATTTTGATCAATATCGAATGTGCATGGAAGGTTTTATTAGATGCGTGGCATGGTCTTGAAGCTATATGTGATCAGAAAACTAGATAGTTAGTTCATTTGGTAATCAGTATGTAGGACAACTTCTGTATCCCTAACTATTGAGAGGAGTATGCTTAAATTTAAATTTTCAAGTAGTTATTAATATAGAACCCATGTTAAAGAGGAAGTGTGACAATACAGTTAGGTACTTCAGTGATGTTTTAATTTTAACATGTGATTGGTCATCATGAGAATGTGTTAGATTAGAATTAGGATAAAAGTTGAACTGCTTGTTTTTTATTTGGAAATGAAGGTTCAAAAGCGAGCATGTTTCTTTAAGTCTCCACAATATCTCATTAATTAGTGCATCTGTATGTGTTTGGTATGGATTTAAACAAGCATGTTTCATTCACTCTCCACAATATCTCATTAATTAACAACATTTTAGGTTGGTATTGCCTATATTCCGCACATGAGTTCTTGAATGCTTGAAAGATTGTGAATCAAACTTGATTTTAAAATCAAAATGGAAAGTTCAATGGTTTGTTTTAATGCTTGCACTCATTTTTTCTCAAAAAGGCTAGGGTTCGTGTTAATGTATTTGATTTCATATACTATGTGTGTGAATAGGGATTCAAACTTAAACTTTTCTCTTCGATCTTTAGCTCCTAACGTTTTAGGCCATCCCGTGGGCTCTCGACCATGAGTCCATGTGAATTGAAAATTGATTGGCCTCATTAGGCAAATCAACGCGTTTGTATTTATGAACTACCCAGTGGGGGAAGCCATGACAGGCTGTAGGGCTTCATGCCTAGCCCAATTTCTTTTTGCCTTCAACTTTTTGTCTTTCTTAAAATTAACCGGCTCCTTATTTGCTCATATGATCAATAACTCTTTAATAATTGAGGTCAACCAAATTATATAATACAAGTAGTTCATGGCCTTCATGGATTAGTGTAAAAACTATTTGGTTATAATAAGTTGACGTGCGTCGTGGCAAACAAAATTGATAATTACCTGGCCCTCGTTTTAATAAGTTTGATTTAATCCTCAGAATTCGAGCGTGCCACTTAGCAAAATTCTCGTGGCCCTTGCAAAGTTGTAAACACAATATTGCTCTAGGCGTGTTAGTTAATAATTTACCTTACTAATCTCGGATGCGCATTTATACGGCTCAAATTCAAATCTAAACGATGTTAAAATATGTGAAAGGCCACGGGTGCATTTATGTGACGTGGTTTGAGACGTGTTTTAATAATATTTCAATTTTCTATAAAAATAAATAAAAGCGAATAAAGTTAAAATTACAATTAGATTTTGAATTTGTTAAAATTAAATAATTAAGCCAAATATAACAGTTGAGTGACCATACTAGAATCACGAAACTCAGGAATGCCTAACACCTTCTCCCGGGTTAACAGAACTCCTTACCCGGAATTTTGGTATGCTGACTGTAAACAGAGTCAATTTTTTCCTAGATTCGGGATTTGAACCGGTGACTTGATACACCATTAATCTCCAAAGTGGAGACTTTGAATCTCTTAATAAATGAATCTCTTTTCGATTGTCCTATTATTCGAAAAACTCCTTTATACCCTTCCGGAAATATAGTAAAAAGGAGGTGTGACAGCTCTGGCGACTCTGCTGGGCATTGGTTTACGGTTCAGAATTCGAGCTTAGAATAATTGTTATATTTAGCTTTGTTTATTATCTGGTTTTATTATATGTTTTGGACTAATGTGCAAAATATTTCTTTTTAGCGCTTTGATATTATCTTAACTGTATATATAAACTGCTACAAAATCCCTCTCTTCTCTCTCCTGAGGAGTGCACGACGGTCGTGACTTCTTTTGATTCGTGTCATATCCCAAATAGGACGAGGTTCAGACAAGTTGCAAAGTTGGAGGATCTATGGTTATCGGTATGCAGCCTCCCCCCAGCTCACGTTGTTCGCTCAGGTAAGCCAGGGCTAGAATAAATAAACCCAAATATTTAAACCTAGTATAACAAGACATAATGTTGGATCCCTAGTAGGAACGTTTGCTTGAATTACATGCATTTTTGACTTTGGAGATTCAGCATAGGTGTTGGATCACTGGCGTACCAAAAATGAAAAAGACCATCTTGATGCATCTTACTTGCTACTTGCGCATTTATTTGCTTCGAATTTGCATGCTGACCATCTTTTGAGAAAAGGAGACTTTGGAAGAGAAAATAGTAGTGTGGGGGCCAAGGGAGACAGTTACCTTTTTTGAAAACCAATGTCCCAAAATATACTGAAATGCTGCCGAAATTTTGAAAAAAGAAGAAGAGAATTTTTAGTGTTTTCAAGGAAAAAGAATTTTTTGTGGGTATGTCAAAATTGCCCGAACTACGCCAGTTTGATTCTCACAGGTTGTGGGATACCTAGGCAACCCGCATCAGGTCCAACTTCCTTTTTGCAAAAATAGCCCAAAAAACAAAATTTTTATTTTTATTTAAAAATAATTAAGGTGATGCCATTCTTGTCAAAAATAGCCGAATGTCCCCAAATGGACGTCGGAAGGCTGTTTTTTCAAGAACAACCGCCTTTGATCATTTTTTAAGGTTTTTGCAGGTTAGCCAACACAGCCTTAAAATCTTCGTCCTCGAAGTGCTGAAAGGCCATATTTGCAAAATCGGATTTTATTTTTAATTTAAAAAAATAGAAAGAGTGTTAACTTTGTTTTTGATTCAAATGAGTCTTGATTTTGACTAATCACCCTAATAAATGTGCAGAATGAGCACGAGTCGAAGTTTGCCAATACCAGTTAGGAACAAGATCCCTTTAGAGTTGCATATGTGGTGGAAGGATCTGGGAAAATCAGAGCAAGATAAGGTCAATTTACATTTGGGAGGTCTCATCGGGTTGTTAAAGATCAGAACTAGAGAGATACCATAAAGGCTTTGGTTATGTTTTGGACCTGGCCCATAACATATTTCACTTCTCGGATTTTGAACTCACCCAATCCTTGGAAAGGATAGCAGGTTATATAGAAAGTACTGAACGTATGAGGCATAAGTATTTGATCGCTTCAATAGTTGTTAACTTTCACAAATTCATGGATCTGCAAAAGATAAGTAAGGGAGTCCTATTCTCCGAGTTGGAGGATGGTTTTTCCACTCTGCGTTTTATATACCAAAGGTACGGATATGTAGGAGGGTTCAATGATTCGGAAAGCGGGGTTTGTAGAAAAGGCAACCGAACAAAATGCGATGAGCATATGCGTTTCGCTTTCATGGTAGATTTCTTTAGCCTTGTGGTGTTTTTCCGAAAAGACGGAAATATCGGTTTGCGGGTAGCTGGAGTCGTCAAGGTCCTGAATACCTACACCAAGAGCACACTTGTCCCTATGATAGTGTCTGAGATATACCGAGCTTTCAGAACTTGTAAAGCTGGGGCAGATTTCTTTGAGGGATGCAATTTGCTATTATAAATGTGGATGATTGAGCACCTATGTCCGTGCCCTTAGTATATGAGTTATGGACCCATAGAGAGAGGTTTCATTGAAGAGTTCAACACAAGGGTTTCAAGGTTCAAGTTTTACAGAAGGGTTTGGAGACTGGGTATCCCTCCTCCGCTCCATCACTACGGGGCAAATAGAGTGGACACTGGGTTGGTTTGCTGTTGAAGAAATTGTGTGTATGCCCACCACCGGTCCTCAACACTGGTCCTTACTTCCTCCTTATGAGTCCTCGAGGCATTCAAGCTTACACTCCATATCGAGTAATGAGACAATTGGGAAGTTGTCAAGTGATGCACCTAGATGAAGACCTTAGTGTTCACGCGGTCGAGGTTAGTTCCGATGGTCAATTTCATAAAGAAACATTTTGTTCTATTTGGAATGAGTGCCAGTATTTAACAGAAAATGCTCGAGTGTGTGACTTATCTAGAGGCGAGGTCTCACCCGCCTATCTTGCCTTGTATATAAAGAAGAACACTGCAAGGGCTGAACCAGAAAGACAAGTCAAAAAGCCTCACATTTAGGAATTCATTGAGGTGTCACAAGAATAGTGGGATTGGTTGGCCAAGGAGAATGAGTACAGGGACACAATAGGAAAGTTGGAAAAATAAGTCCAAGAACTTCAATTGGAGATAGCTTGCAAGCTACGGTAGATGAAGTCGAAAAGAAAAAGCTAGCCAAAGAAAATGAGGCCCTTCGAGACCAGATTTAGAAAATGAAGATAGCGACAGAAGACCCCTCCAGAAGTGCCAAAGATGGAAAACTCATAGATAACCTGAGGTAGAAAGTGGGTGAATATAGCTTTGATCTAAACAAGACGAAGAGTGAGCTGGATAAGGATTGAAAGGAATGAATGCCTGGTAAAGCAATTGAAAGAAAAGTGCGACAATGAGGTTGCAGGGTTAAAAACGAAGGTCATTACCGCAGAGAAGAAAATGATCAAACATGCGAAAGATTTCAAGGATGAAAAAGAACATTGTCATACAACATTTTCATAATTAGAAATAGATTTGCAACAACTTCAGGAGCAGAATCATGTGGCCGAGCAAACTTTGGATGCCAGGGCCCAACAGAGAAAACAAAGGCAAGAGTGAAAAGAAGGAAGAGAAAAAGAAAGAAGCTTACAATTGGAAATAAGGAAAAGGCCGAGATGACGCATGCAATCGATCAAATGCATAATAGAGACAATTAATTTCTTTTTAGGTGCATTCATGCCCAAAATGTATGATTACCAATCTGTTAAAATCCTAATCGCTAACAAGGTTGTTGTTGATATATTGAGTTCAGGCATGTGGTTAGTTGATTGACATTCTGGAAACTCACTACTGCAACAACCGGTTAAAAGACAAGTTGAACATGGCCAGCCAGGAATTGGAGGATGGGCATGGTGATCCAGTAGGACACATAAGAGGCGTTTGTAGCAATATGAACGGAGAGAGCGGAAGATATGAGTTACTGATGGCATACTTCAGCCAAAGTTTAAGTGGATCAAAGTTGGAATGGTAAACACAATAGGATCATGGTAGATGGTACACATGGGATGACTTGGCCCAGGCATTTGCCTGCTATTTTCAGTACAATCTTGAAATTATTCCAGACCGTTTGTCATTGACAAAGAATGAGAAAAAGCTCGGTGAGAGTTTTAAAGAATATGGATTCTATTGGAGGGAGAAAGCCGCAAGGGTTGACCCTCCAATGAAAAAAAGTGAGATGGTAGATTATTTCTTGCAAGCGTTTGAGCCCACTTATTTTGGTCATTTGGTGTCAGCGATAATCAAGTCCTTTAATGAGGTTGTAAAAATGGGAGGAATGGTTAGGGGGGGACTCAAGTCCAACAAGATCATGAGTTATTCAGCAATAAAGGTGACCACGCAGGCCATTCAAAATGGTACTGGGGGTGTACTTGGGAAAAAGAAGAAAAAAGATGTTGCGACAATCGAGTCTAGAGCCTGGTTCGGATCTAGAGATACATCATCTTACTATAACCAGCCTTGACCCCACCACCAAACTTACCCCACACTCCATATAGCCAACCACAATACTACTACCCACCGTTAGATCCCCATTTTTCCATCCATCAGGCATAAACCTATACCCAACCTCCCACTCACGCACAATGGCATGCGCCAGCTCCACAAAATCCATACCCAGCTCCACTTAATACCTATCCACCCCAAGAGCCTACAAAAATCCCCCTGGAACAGGTTTTTAACCAAATCAAGCTGCAGAAGTAGAAGACTTACACTCCATTGGGAGAATCACATACCAGTCTATTCCACAGGTTGAGATAGTTGGGTATGTTGAATTAAATCGAGCCTAAACTACCAAATACCCCTTCGAGAAATCTTGACCACTCGGTGAGTTATGAGTATTGTTCAGGGGCCCCTGCGCATGACACAGAGAAATGCTGGAAATTGAAGACAGCTAGAGCTTATCGATACCAATCGGATCGACGTCCAAGCCCATAGGTACCTAATATCAATCAGAATCCGTTTCCGGACCATCATGAGACCCATATGATTGAGCTGATACACAAGGAGGGGAGCCTAAGGAACCCTCACAGATGGTAATGATGATTCATTCCAGCGAAGTCAAGCCAAGTGAAAAGTCAACCAGTGGAAAATCAGTGATCCGGTTGAAAGGGAGAAACAATAAACCATCTGTGGTAGTCAATAAGGGGTCATCAGGTATTGTTGCAGTGAAACCTGAGAATGCTAAATGGTGGTACTAGGGGTAGTGAGTAAACCTGTTGTAGTCGTGAAAGCCACTTGCACAAAGCCTGTTATTATAAAACCAGTGACTGAACTACCAATAATCAACAATAAGGTTGTTCCTTGTAATCATGAATAAGTGATAGTGACGTATAAAGGGAAAGAAGTTAGAGAAGAAGTTTGTGAAGCTCATGGTCTTACTCGTTCGGGGAGTTTCTTTTCCCTATAAGTGTTAAGAAAAGCCAGAATCCCCAAGGATAACCCGGTATTGATAAAGAAAGTTGTGACAGAAGAGGAAGCAAAAGAGTTTTTTGAGGAAAATGAAAGTGCAGGACTATTCTATTGTAGAACAGTTGAGGAAAATGTCTGCTCAGATCTCAGTGCTCTCATTGCTGATCCACTCAGATGAGCACCGTCGGGCTCTAATGAAAATCTTGAATGAGGCCCATGTTCCCTACAAGATATCGGTAAATCACTTGGAGAATATAGCAAACAAAATATTTGAAGTTAACAAGGTTACTTTCTCTGACGATGAGTTGATTGTGGAGGCACTGAGCATAATAGGGCCCTTTATTGACGGTGAAGTGTGAAGATTCTGTGGTCATCCAAGTTTTGGTCGATAATGGGACTAGTGTGAACATTTGCCCTCTCTCCACGTTGCACAAATTGAAAGTCGATTATGATAGAATTCACAAGAATAGCATTTACGTTTGGGGATTCGATGGCGGGGGCAAAAATTTCTTGGGTGACATAATACTGAAGTTGACGATAGGGCCCGTTGAGTTCACTATGGAATTCAAAGTGTTGGATGTGGTGGTTTCTTACAATCTTTATCTTGGGCGACCTTGGATTCATACCGTTGAGGCAGTGCCGTGTACCTTACGCTAGATGGTTAAATTTGAATGGGACAGACAAGAAATTGTGGTGCATGGTGAGGATAATATGTGTGCCCAGAGTGATATCATCATGCCTTTCATCGAAGTTAAAGAAGACAAGGGGCCATGGGTGTATGAAGTCTTTGACACGGTATCAGTTGAGATGGTTCCAAAGGGGAAAATCATTCCGGTTCCTATAGTGACAGCCGCATCGGTCATGGTGGCTTCTGAGATGTTGAAGAATGGTTTCTTACCTGGCAAGGGTTTGGGTGCTTCTCTGCAAGGCATCATACAGCCAGTGTCTTTACCCAAAAACTTGGATACATTTGGTTTGGGGTTTAAGCCCAAGGCTGAAAATGTGAGACGATCCTGCAAAACAAAAAAGAGGCATGGGTTATTCCAAAGACCATACCGCGTCTGTCCAGGTCATTTGTCAAACCTAGTGATAGAAAGCGCCCAACAGAAATGGTTCCTGGTTCATTGATTGATGTTGATGGAGATTTGAATAAGGGGTTCGAGAGGTTGTTCAGTGATGTTAACATGGTGGAAATTGGAGAAGGATCATGTAAAGCGGATGTGCAATTCATTGGACCAGGTGCAAATATTAACAATTTGGAAGCTACTCTTCTTCCTACTCAAAGGGAGTTTTGGTAGAAGGCTTTGATTTTCTTTAGTTGTCTGGATTATTCCAGGGTTGTAATTCAGATACTATGTTCCATCCATTTGGATGTGTTAAGCGTTGTTATCTTTGAATTTCAATGAAATGCAATTTCCTTTTCTTCTTCATTCATGATAATTTTATTTTTGTTTTTGTTTTCTTTCTTGTACTTCTTTTTATACTGGTATCAATGACATGACATGCTTGAGGAATCCTCAGCCCAGTCTTTAAAACCAATCTAATTCGAGAATAATAATACAAGAACTTGAGTGTGATGATGAATTGGAATCCGACGATGATGAGGCCTTTGAAGAGATTAGTAAAGAATTAAGTCATTTCGAAGGAAAACCCAAGAGTAACCTGAATAGTATAGAAACAATCAATTTTGGAGACCAATATAACGTCCGAGAAACTAAAATTAGTGTCCATCTTGAACCACATTTCAGAGAGAAGATAAATAAAGCGATGCTCGAGTATAAAGATGTTTTTGCATTGTCCTATGGTGACATGCCGGGTCTAAGTACTGACTTGGTGGTTCAAAAATTTCCCATTGACTCGGCATTCTCTTGTCAAGCAGAAGCTGAGGAAATTTAAAATTGATATCAGTGTAAAGATCAAAAAAGAGAATACCAAAAAATTTCATGCAAAAGTCATTCGGGTTACCCGCTATCCCACTTGGTTAGCCAATGTAGTGCCTGTAGCGAAGAAGGATGGCAAGACCAGGGTGTGCGTTGATTATTGGGATCTCAACAAGGTGAGTCTAAAGGATAACTTCCCATTGTTGAACATCCATATATTGATTGATAATTCTTCCAAACATGAGATTGCTTATTTTGTGGATTGTTACATGGGCTATCTCCAGATCTTAATGGATGAGGAGGATGCATAAAATATAGCATTCATCACGCCATGGGGAACGTACTGCTATCGAGTCATGCCATTTGGTCTGGAAAATGCTCGGGCAACCTACATGAGGTCGATGACAACAATATTCCATGACATGATACACAGGGAAATTGAGGTTTATATGGATGATGTGATTGTGAAGTCTAGAAAGCAGTCTGACCATGTTAGAGATCTGAGAAAATTCTTCCAAAGGCTTCGCAGGTACAATCTTAAGCTGGATTCGGCAAAGTGCATTTTCGGTGTGCCATCTGGAAAGCTGTTGGGATTCATAGTCATCCGCCGAGGTATCGAATTGGACCCGTCAAAGATCAAGGCTATCTAGGAATTGCCACCCCCAAGGAACAAGACTAAGGTGATGGATCTGTTGGGGAGATTGAATTACATCAGCAGGTTTATTGCTCAGCTCATGACCACTTGTGAGCCTATATTCAAGCTGTTAAAGAAAGATGTTGTGGTTAAGTGGACATAAGAGGGTCAAGAAGCATTTGACAAGATAAAGGGGTATTTATAAAATCCACATGCGCTGGTGCCACCGGAACCAATGAGGCCTTTGATTCTGTATTTGACAGTTTTGGACAATTCGTTTGGTTGCGTGCTAGGTCAACATAAAATCACGGCAGGAAAGAGCAGGCCATATATTATCTCTGTAAGAAGTTCATGTCCTACGAAGTTAAGTACACTTACCTGGAGAGGACATGTTGCGCCATAAATTGGGTAGCACAGAAGTTGAAACATTATTTGTCATCTTATACTACTAACCTAACTCTTGCCTGGATCTGTTGAAGTATATCTTTCAAAAGCCTATGCCCATGGGGAGGCTCGCAAAGCGGAAAATCTTTCTCATAGAATTTGACATCATCTATGTGTCTCGGACTGTGATGAAAGCACAAGCGTTGGCCAACCATTTGGCCGAGAATTCCAAGGATTCACAATGAGGTTGCTGATGCTTTGGCTACTTTGGCGTCAATGTTACACCATCCAGATAAAGATTATGTGTATCCTTTGCAGATTTAGGTCAGCGATCAGCATGCTTATTGTAATGTGGTAGAAGAAGAGCTTGATGAAGAACTTTGGTTTCATGATATCAGGGAGTATATCAGGATGGAAGAGAATCAATTACAAACGACAAGTGATCAAAAAAGAACAATTAGGCGGTTCACAATCGACTTTTTCTTCAGAGTGGGGATTTTGTACAAAGAACTGTAGATCTTGGATTGCTGAGATGTGTAGATGCTAGATAGGCCATAGCTATTATGACTGAATTACATTCTGGAGTCTGTGGACCGCACATGAGCGGGTACCTGATGGCAAATATGATTCTCCGAGCAGGTTATTAGCTCACTATGGTCCAAGATTGTATCAATGTTGTGCGCAAATGTCACCAGTGCCAAGTGTATGGAGATTTGATTCATTCTCCACCATTTGAATTGCGCACAATGTCTGCACCATGGCCTTTTTTGTGTGTGGGAGGGATGTTATTGGGCCAATAGATCCAGTAGCATCAAACGGGCACAAGTTCATCTGGTGGCCATAAAATATTTCACCAAGTGGGTAGAGGATAAAATGTTCAAGTGTGTAACCAAGAAACCGGTGGTTAATTTCGTCCATTCAAACATCATTTTTCGGTTTGGGATACTAAAGGTGATCACTACAGACAATGAGGCTAATCTATATAGTCATCTAATGAAAGAGGTATGCAAGCTGTTCAAGATTACACATCGCAATTCTACCCGTACCGCCCAAAGGCAAATGGAGCAGTTTAGGCGGCCAACAAGAATATAAAGAAGATGCTTTGAAAAATAGTGGAGGGTTCTAGACAGTGGCATGAAAAGGTGCCTTTTGCGTTGCTAGGTTATCGCACTACTGTTCGTACTTCAATAGGGGCGACTCCTTATTTGCTGGTATATGGCACCGAAGCAATGATACCCGTAGAAGTAGAAATCACATCCCTTCAAATTGTCGCGGAGGGTGAGATCGATGATGATGAGTGGGTCAAAGCACACTTGGAACAATTATGTTTGATCGTAACTAGAGTGTTTTCAAATGGCGCTTTGTATTTATCAGATATAGAAGGCAAGTGTGTAGAAAGGGCCATTAATTCTGATGCGGCCAACAGATACTATGTATGATTTTCTTTGGTTAATTTGTATTTGTTTTTACTCGGCATATATTGAATATTGGAATGATGAAGGCATTTTATTCTGCTATCTAAAAACTTTATCATTTGTTACCTCCTTTGAGCCTTATTTATTTTCCTTCATACCCCTCATTTGGAATCAGTAACAAAAATCAGAAACACAAGCGCAAAAGATAAGAATAGGAAAAAGAGAAGAGAAAATAATGAAAAAAAGAGAAGAAAGAAAAAAAAAGAAAAAAAAGCAACAAAAACAACAAAAGATAAAAAAGAAGGAAAAGAAAATAAATTAAGAGAGGAGAGAAAATCACAACAATAGAGCCACTTTTATGACATGAACTATGTTTGGCCTGACTCCTTTTAAAGATATGTAGGCAGCCTCACAGTTCAGTCTCATCCAAATAAAAATCCAAAAGTCTCCAAGCAAGAAACTGAGGCAGAAGTTGTGGTTGTTGTAAGAAATCTGATTCCGAAAGTTGTAATGCTGAACCCATTTTGAATTGTTTTGAGCCTTTTGATACCATTTCTCAAGGCACCGCATGATGAAGTTTGGGTGAAGAAATCGGGTTATGGAATTTTGAGTTAACGGAGTATGGCAACTGAAAGTTGATTGGTTGGACGGATTGGGCCGATTAATCCAAAATTCATGTCATGATCATTGGTACCAGCTGTTCCAGTCAGAAAAGTTTCATTTCTTTCCTCCTTTTAGTAGTCATACGCTTTTTTATTCTTCTTATCTTTAACTCGCAAAGTCATTGCATTTCATTTTCTTTTGAGTTTTATTTCTCTAAGATGTTTCAATATTGATCTTGTTTGATAAAGAAAAAAAGGGTTTCAAAGCTCACTACCAATTTCCAAAATTGCAAAGCACAGTTTGGTAAGAACATACCAAAGATAGCATGATGTAAAGTGTGATAGAAGGAGTCATCGGAAGTTTCGTCAGTGGAATAACTTGGTAATTTCATGGGAGATGCAATGTTCAAAGAAAGGGGTCAGAGAGGTAAAACAACGGTTTAGGTATAAAACACTTGGGTCATCTAAGGGCATGGGGTTTGAAAGTCAGTTAGGAAGTCAAGCAATTCAGGGCCAGTCGGGGGATGCATGCCGAAACAAAACACGGTAGCAGAGAAACCTTCAGCAAGAATTCCACCAACAAAGCACCACATTTTGAACTGGCAAACTTTTTTTTGATTGAAACAGGGGCAGAAAATTTTGGTTGTTCTGGAAAAATCCTCCGCAGTGGAAAGGCAAGCACCCGACATGTTTGATTTTGATTTTCAGGACCCTCCTGGAAAATCAAAATTTAGTTTAATATTCAATACAATTATGAGTAGTAAGATCTAGCATAAATGTACCCCAAAAGAATATAAGTTTGTTTCAAAATTTTTTGTTCTGGAGATAGAATTCAGTTAGGAGTTGTCAGGACGCTCCTTGAAAATGAGACCTAGTTTAAAAATTGAAACAATCATAAGTAGCAAAATTTAGCCCAAGGAATATAAGTTGGTTTCAAAGTTTGCATGTTTAAGATATGATTCAATTAGGAGTTTCTAAGACTCCCCTGAATAATGGGACCTAGTTTTAAGATTTTCAGTAGATAACAAGAGGCAACGCATGTTCTATTGTAGGGTAGTATAATTCAGTCGTAGAATTGTCACTTTTAAGATAAGACTTGATTTTTCATTATCAGGACCATCCTGGATAATGGGGAGTAGTTTAAGACCCTCTTATATAATATGACTTAGCAAAAGTCATACCTTTAGAAGATACAACTTAGATCTATAATTGTCGTTTAATTAAGAGTTATCAGAACCTCTTTGGATAATGAGACTTAGCTTTCAAATTCTTAATAGTGGTTGGTAGAATGATTTAGTTTAACACTTACCTATGTGCCCAGTGTTACGATAAAAAACACCCACGCTAGTGCACGTGATCGTCAAGTAATAAAGTAGTGAGCAGTGTATCGTTCCCATGAAGACTTATGACTAGCTTATGACTGATTCAAACACAATATCTTTATCTACCGAAGAATTTATTCACAAAAGAAATTTGATTTTTTTTTCTAACTAACTTCTAACAATTTAATCTAGCTAAAGTAATTAACCACACGAACAACAATTTCGGTTAACAAACAAGAAAGGAGGATATTCCTGTTAGAAAATACGCTTAACGCTAGAGGGAGGGGGGTGAATAGCGTTATAATAAAAAATAGCGTAAACTTGCGGAATTTAAAAATTGCAGGACTGAAATAAGTGCGATAAGTAAATAATAAAGAACGAACGCACCGATGTATCCTGGTTCACCACAACCCGTGGCTAGTCCAGTCCACGAGAGACTCTCTCGAGATTTCCACTAACACTGTTAAGCTTACGGGTGCTCAACAAACCGTTACAACCTGAGAACTTGAGTCACACAAGTCTCAACAACCTTTGCTCGAAGATACAACACTTCAAGACTTCAACCAAAGGAATCACAACGTTCCTTCTTACAATACAAGGGAACAACTTTCCCTTCAAGTGTATAAAAACACTTTGCACTTAAAACAAGACTCTCCTTAAGAGTAGATATGAGTAAAATAAATACGCTCAAGAACGCAACAACTTTCGTCAATAATTTGGCTCTCAAAAACTTATGTAATGAATAGAAAATGATGAATAAGAGAGTATGCAAGCTTTAGCAATAATATTGTCAGTTGTTGTGTTTGTAAGACTGATTTGAAGATGTATTTATAGTGTCAAAACCATGCATAACCGTTGCCTAATTGCCAATTAAGAATTGCTGATTTTGTGCTGCGACAATCGATTGTCAAGATGATACAATCGATTGTTTTCCAATCGTTCCAAAAATCATTCCCAAATTTTACGCAGCACAATCGATTATCAAAATACATATAATCGATTACTGGCAACGTTTGAAAAATCCTTTCCATATTTTACTTAAAACAATCGATTGTCAGAAATATACAATCGATTACTTGGCAACGTTCAAAAAATCTTTTCCAGATTTTACTTAAAACAATCGATTATCAGAAATATACAATCGATTACTTGGCAGCGTTCAAAAAATCTTTTCCAGATTTTACTTAAAACAATCGATTATTAAAAACATACAATCGATTACTTGACGGTGTTTGAAAATATTTTGACAACGGTCAGTTACATAATCGATTATACTATATCGACAATCGATTATTTATCAGTCTTTGAAAAATCAAATAGACACTGCCTCAATACAATCGATTGTCATAAGTTCACAATCGATTATTTTGTAGCTTTGAAAAATCTGATAGACACTGCCTTATCACAATCGATTGTCATAAGGTTCACAATCGATTGTCATGCAGATTTGAAAAATCTGATGCACACTGCCTTAACACAATCGATTGTCATAAGGTACACAATCGATTGTCATGCAGCTGACTTAACATAGTCGATTATCATAAGTACATAATCGATTATCTTAGTCCAGATTTTAGAGGCATGTTTAAAAATCATTTTGCTAAAATAAATATGCATGATTTAAAATTATTTTGCTCTAAATTAAATATGCATGATTTGATAAAAATGATTTTACGAGAGAAGCCAAGTCTTGAGTTAAGTTGTCGGATCAAGATCACAATTAAAGAACGACTCATGTATAACTTTGTTTAGTCTTGATCTTTGTTTGTCTTGTGCTTGAACTTCGTTACGTGACATTTGCGCGCTTGTGCTTGGACCTCGTCATATGTCAATTTCGCATCGTTTGTCATTTATCAAAACCTACAAATATGAACACACGTTTAGTTTAATGCCTTGAGAGCGTGTTCAACAATTTCCCCCTTTTTGATAATGGCAAACCTTAATCGGGATACGCATATTAGATAATTCATAATGACGATCCAAGACAAGTAAAGACATGCAATTAGTTCATGCAATTAGTTCCCCCTCAACATATGAATTCCCCCTCAATTTATGCCAATAAATATTAGTGCATAGCCCTTATTCTTCCCCCTTTTGACATTAGCAAAAACAAAATAAGTAATAACATGTTTATTGAAAAAAAATTCCAACTTCATAAAAGGAATAATAAAGCAAGTAATGTCAACATAATCGATTATTGATACATGATAATCGATTATATAATAAAGATAAATCGATTATTTTTGAAGAGGAATCGATTATTCTGCATCAGTCTTTATAATTCCCCCTGCCTTTAGGGCGATACCTGCAAAAATACGTTAGACGCCTCTGACGCTCAAGTTAGTAATTATGTAAAAGGAAAAATGCAATGCATGACTTAGATCAACGTGGAGTCAAGAATCCCGAGTTCACTGCGAATTCGGAAGAAGGACTCTTTCTCTAAAGGTTTTGTAAAGATGTCAGCTAATTGATCTTTGGTTTCAACAAATTCAATTTCGACATCGCCTTTGAGAACGTGATCTCTTATAAAATGATGCCTAATTTCAATGTGTTTTGTTCTTGAATGAAGAACGGGGTTCTTCGTCAAGCATATGGCGCTTGTATTATCACATCTAAGAGGGATATGATTGATACTTAGGCCATAGTCCAAGAGTTGCTTTTTCATCCAAAGGATTTGAGCGCAACAACTCCTCGCAGCTACATATTCAGTCTCTGTTGTGGACAACGCAACACTTACTTGTTTCTTGCTAAACCAAGAAACTAGAGAGCTACCGAGCAAATGGTAAGTGCCACTAGTGCTCTTGCGGTCCAATTTGCATCCAGCAAAATCGGAATCGGAATAGCCAACAAGTTGACATGAAGAACCTTTGGGGTACCATAGACCCACATTTACAGTACCAACGAGATACTTCAATATCCGTTTCACCGCAGTTAGGTGAGACTCCTTCGGACATGATTGATAACGAGCGCATAAGCACACGCTAAACATGATGTCCGGTCTACTAGCAGTAAGATAAAGGAGAGATCCAATCATACCTCGATACTTCTTGGTGTCGACTTCCTTACCTTTCTCATCTTTGTCTAGATGGTCGGATGTGCTCATGGGAGTGGCCATTGCTTTTGCATTGCTCATTTCAAATCGTTTTAGCAAATCTTTGCAATATTTAGCTTGACAAATGAAGGTTCCTTCTTTCATTTGCTTTACTTGCAGCCCCAAAAAGAAGGTCAGCTCACCCATCATAGACATCTCAAATTCGCTTGTCATTAAATCAGAAAATTCCTTGCACAAAGCATTGTTAGTAGCACCAAAAATAATATCATCCACATAGATTTGAACTAATAGAATACCATTGTTTTCATGCTTAACAAATAGAGTGGTGTCAACTTTCCCCCTAATGAATTCATTTTCCAACAGAAATTTACTCAATCGTTCATACCAAGCTCGAGGAGCTTGTTTGAGACCATAAAGCGCCTTTTTAAGTTTGAAAACATGATTGGGAGATTTAAAATCTTCAAAGCCCGGGGGTTGTTCAACATAAACTTCTTCTTGAATAACACCATTTAGAAAAGCACTTTTTACATCCATTTGATATAAATTGAAATTCATAGAAGAGGCAAAAGCAAGCAATAAACGAATAGCTTCTAACCTTGCTACTGGTGCATATGTTTCTTCATAGTAAATTCCCTCTTCTTGATTATAGCCTTTTGCTACAAGCCTAGCTTTGTTTCTAGTGATTACACCATTTTCATCTAGTTTGTTTCGAAAAACCCATTTCGTACCAATTATGGTATGATTTTCGGGTCTTGGCACCAAATCCCAAACGTCATTTCGTTTGAATTGGTTAAGCTCCTCTTGCATTGCCAAGGTCCAAAATTCATCCCCAATTGCTTCGGAGATGGTTGAAGGTTCAATTTGAGAGACGAAAGCAGTATGTCCTAAGGTGTTTTTAAGAGTGTTTTGAGTACTTACCTGTTGTTCAATGTCGCCAATTACCTGTTCAAGAGGATGGTCTTTGATTGTTTTCCACGCGTTGGGCATCTTCATTTCTTTTTCTAGTTGTGGCGCTTCCTTCCAATAATTTTTCCAAGGTTTCATCTTGAATTTCCTTAGGAGTTTCCTCTTGTACCTTGTCTTGAGGAATTATTGAGTTTAAGATACCTGCAGGATCAAAACCCGAATCCTTTCTCGCCAAGCGAGCATTATTTTTGGAAAATACAATATGAGGGGATTCCTCCACAGTTTCGGTTCTATTATTGAATACCCTATATGCCTTGCTACGTGATGAATAACCAATAAAAATTCCTTCATCGGATTTGGCATCAAACTTTCCCAAATTGTCTTTTCCATTGTTATGAATAAAGTACTCTAAGATGGGAGATGTTTGGTTTCCTTACCTTATAGAGTTCATAGGGAGTTTTCATGAGTATTGGCCTTATGACTACTCTGTTTAAAACGTAGCATGCGGTACTCACGGCATCCGCCCAAAAATGTTTGGGAATCTTAGCCTCATCGAGCATGGTTCTAGCCATCTCTTCGAGACTCCTATTTTTCCTTTCCACCACTCCATTTTGTTGTGGTGTGCGTGGAGCAGAGAAGGTGTGCTCGATACCGAGTTCGTCACAAAAGTCCGCGAAGAGATTGTGATCGAACTCTCCCCCATGATCACTTCTTATTGAAGTGACGGTTGTGTCCTTTTCATTTTGAACACGTTTAAGAAAATATTTAAAATTATGAAAAGCTTCACTTTTATGAGCAAGAAATAGAGTCCATGTAAATCTAGAATAATCATCAACAATAACAAAAGCATAACGATTTCTACCAAGACTTTCAGTGCGAGATGGTCCAAAAAGGTCCATATGAAGAAGTTGCAATGGTCTAGTAGTTGAAACAATATTTTTCGATTTAAAAGATGCTTTTGTTTGCTTTCCTTTTTGACAAGAGTCGCAAATAGAGTCTTTTTCAAATTTCAAATTTGGAAGACCAATAACTAGATTTTGTGAAACCAATTTGTTTAAAAGATGCATGTTGATGTGAGCTACTCTACGATGCCATAACCACATATCATCTTCTTTGCTCATAAGACAATTCACATATTCAGAAGAAGAGTTTTCGAGATCAACCATATAGATGTTATCCATTCTAAAACCACGAAGAATAATTTTAAAATCGCTACGACGAAAAACTAAGCATTCATTTGAATCAAATAAAACAAGATTTCCCTTGTCACATAATTGACTTATGCTCAAGAGATTTTGTTTTAGACCCTTAACTAGCAATATATGCTTAATGGAAGAAGGTTCATCCTTACCGACCGATCCAATGCCGATAATTTTTCCCTTGTTGTTATCTCCAAAGATAACGCTTCCTCCTTCCTTGTGTTCTAGTTGAAGGAACTTGGATTCGTCTCCCGTCATGTGTTTGGAGCATCCACTATCAAGGTACCAAAGTACACTTGATCCCTTCAAACATACCTACAAGACAAATTAATGAGTCTTTGGTACCCAAGCTGTTTTGGGTCCTTGAGAGTTAGGTGTAACATGCTGTTGTGCTTGACATGCATTTAAGTGTCTATGTCTAGTGAAACAAGAAGGAGCAATATGTCCAATTCGATTGCAATAATGACAAATGACATTTGGATTATGCATTCGTCTAGGTTGATAGTAATTGGACAGACGAAAATTGTTTACTCTACTTTCGACAATATGACTATTACGCATTTCATGAAAGTCATTTCTCCTACTATTTGTTCTAGGATATGCAGCATTTCTAGAATAATTATTTCTAGGTTGAAAGCCATTTCTAGGAGTCCTAAAATGTTCAAAGTTTCTGCTAGGATATGCATCATTTCTAGAATAGTTATTTCTAGGTTGAGGGCCATTTCTAGGTGTCCTAAAATGTTCAAAGTTTCTTCTAGTGTTTGGTCTAGCATGCATGTTGATTCTAGGATTGCTATTTCTAGGATGAACATTTGTTTTATTTATCCTAGGTTGAGCCTTAGGTGGTTGGGGTTTGGCTTCAACTTTTTCTTTAGGCTCGTTTTTAAAACCTATCCCATGTTTGGTCGATTTCAAATTAACAAGAACCTCATTCAAATTTTAATGAGAAGAATTGAACTTATCTAAGGTTCCCTTAAGTCTTTCTACCTCACCTTTTAGATGCATGCAAGAAGTACAATTTTTACTAGAACTCTCGGGTTTGTCGGCGCTTCTCTTGCCGAAAAATTTGTTTTCTTCTTTCAACTTCTCATTTTCCAAAATCAGTTTTTCCAAATCCTTTTCTTTCAAAGAGAGTTGTTTTTCAAAATCTTTTTCTTTCAAAGAGGCATTCTCCTTAATGCTTTTAACAGTTTTGGAAGCTTTAATGAATTCACTATACAACTCATCAAAGGCATTTTGCATTTCCTCAAGAGAATAGAAGTTTTTGGAAGAAATTTGACATACCTCTTCTTGATTGTTTTCGTGAGCCATGAGACAAAGATTTGCCGCTTTGTCTTCTTCTTCCTCACTTGACTCGTCTCCGGAGTCGCCTCCCCAAGATTTGTATGCTCGTTGTTTCTTGAAGGGTTTCTTTTCCTTCTTGGCATTTGGGCAATTTGATTTAATATGCCCGGATTCTCTGCACCCATAGCACTTTATTTGATCTCCTTGTTGTTTGCCTTTTCGTTCATACTCTTTTCGCATGAACTTTTGAAATCTCTTAATAACGAGTCCGAACTCGTTATCTCCGTCCTCATCATTTTGAGGTTGGCTTGTGCTTGCCTTGAGGGCGATTCTTTGTTTCCTTTGATCATTAACAAGAGGGTTAAGTATAGTAGATTCATAAGTTTTAAGATTACCTCTTAATCCGTCGATGGTGACATTTGAAACGCCAATAGACTCTTGAATCGCGTCGGCCTTTGAGCGCCATTCCGGAGTGAGACTTCAGAGGATTTTTCAGACAAGTTCTTTATCCGTGAAGGTCTTCTTGAGAGCATGTAAGTCATTTACGATTTTAGAAAATCGTTCGAACATGTCATCGACCCTTTCGCCTTCCTTCATATGAAACAGTTCATATGCATGGGTTAGAAAATCAACTTTAGCTTCTCTTACCTGGTCCGTACCTTCGTACGTGATTTCCAGCTTATCCCACATTTGCTTCGCCATTGTGCAACATGATATTTTTCTGTTATCATCAGTGTTTACAGCACAATATAATAGGTTGATGGCTTTAGCATTGTTCTGCACTTTTCGGATATCATCCGCGTCGTATTCATCTTCGGATTTTGGAACCCATTCATTTTCAACCTTTTTGGTTGGAATTTGTTCTCCCTTCATTATAACCTTCCACAAATGAAAACTATTCGATTGAATGAATATTCTCATCCTTTCCTTCCAGTACGTATAGTTTGTGCCATCGAATAGTGGTGGTCGGGTGGAGCATTGTCCTTCACCTGTTCCTGCAAAAGAATCACGAGTAGAAGCCATGGATTGTTTCTCTCAAACGGTTAAGTTTTTCAGAGAGTTGGGCTCTGATACCAATTGTTAGAAAATACGCTTAACGCTAGAGGGAGGGTGAATAGCGTTATAATAAAAAATAGCGTAAACTTGCGGAATTTAAAAGCTGCAGGAATGAAATAAGTGCGATAAGTAAATAATGAAGAACGAACGCACCGATGTATCCTGGTTCACCACAACCCGTGGCTAGTCCAGTCCTCGAGAGACTCTCTCGTGATTTCCACTAACACTACTAAGCTTACGGGTGCTTAACAAACCATTACAACCTGAGAACTTGAGTCACACAAGTCTCAACAACCTTTGCTCGAAGATACAACACTTCAAGACTTCAACCAAAGGAATCACAACGTTCCTTCTTACAATACAAGGGAACAACTTTCCCTTCAAGTGTATAAAAACACTTTGCACTCAAAACAAGACTCTCCTTAAGAGTAGATATGAGTAAAATAAATACGCTCAAGAACGCAACAACTTTCGTCAATAATTTGGCTCTCAAAAACTTATGTAATGAATAGAAAATGATGAATAAGAGAGTATGCAAGCTTTAGCAATAATATTGTCAGTTGTTGTGTTTGTAAGACTGATTTGAAGATGTATTTATAGTGTCAAAACCATGCAAAACCGTTGCCTAATTGCCAATTAAGAATTGCTGATTTTGTGCTGCGAAAATCGATTGTCAAGATGATACAATCGATTGTTTTCCAATCGTTCCAAAAATCATTCCCAGATTTTACGCAGCACAATCGATTATCAAAGACATATAATCGATTACTGGCAATGTTCAAAAAATCCTTTCCAGATTTTACTTAAAACAATCGATTATTAAAAACATACAATCGATTACTTGATGGTGTTTGAAAATATTTTGACAACGGTCAGTTACATAATCTATTATACTATATGAACAATCGATTATTTATCAGTCTTTGAAAAATCAATTAGACACTGCCTCAATACAATCGATTGTCATATGTTCACAATCGATTATTTTGTAGCTTTGAAAAATCTGATAGACACTGCCTTAACACAATCGATTGTCATAAGGTTCACAATCGATTGTCATGCAGATTTGAAAAATCTGATGCACACTGCCTTAACACAATCGATTGTCATAAGGTACACAATCGATTGTCATGCAGCTGACTTAACATAGTCGATTATCATAAGTACATAATCGATTATCTTAGTCTAGATTTTAGAGGCATGTTTAAAAATCATTTTGCTAAAATAAATATGCATGATTTAAAATCATTTTGCTCTAAATTAAATATGCATGATTTGATAAAAATGATTTTACGAGAGAAGCCAAGTCTTGAGTTAAGTTGTCGGATCAAGATTACAATTAAAGAACGACTCATGTATAACTTTGTTTAGTCTTGATCTTTGTTTATCTTGTGCTTGAACTTCGTTACGTGACATTTGCGCGCTTGTGCTTGGACCTCGTCATATGTCAATTTCGCATCGTTTGTCATTTATCAAAACCTACAAATATGAACACACGTTTAGTTTAATGCCTTGAGAACGTGTTTCAACAATTCCATGGTCACGGGCATAATCAACAATCATGTTGTCTTCTTAGCTTCAAACGACTAATCCATTTATCTGGGTTATTAATTGACAATGTAAATATTACTCATAAGAATCTATCGAGTCCTTACTTTCCTATTCAAGTCAACTCAACGCCTATATGTCTATGGAATCAAGATTAACAAGAATGCATTTAAAACTCGTGTATTTCAACCAAGCAAGGAAATTGGGTATATGTCTATCCCAATTGCGAATCCATTCCCCGATGCCCAGGTTCAAGAACTTGCTCTATTTAATTCTATATGCAATCTAAAGTTCCCACTTTCGAGTTCAACTAGTGATTCATAGATAGTATTTCACTGTTAGCTACTCAACAAAATGATTAAAATCAAAATTAAATAAATAACCCAATATGATAAACCGACTTCGTCGAATTAAACTTTAGACAAAAACATTCATGTTTTACCCATGACCCTAGAACAATGAGTTCTAGCCACTCATACTATTAATCAACACAACTAGGTTCAATATCATTACAATTAGCAAAAACAAAGAGAAGAAAAGAAGAACTTGATGATCCAAAATTCTCCCTGCCTCTTGCCTATCTATTTCTTGCAATACCCTATGAAAACCTTGATAATTTTCTCTTGGGAGAGCTTGACTTTATATAGGTTAAGTAGTTTTTCTCCAGATTTCCACTTTTTCCCCTTACACAAAATTTCCGTTTTCTGGGCATGCGGGGGCGCACATTTGGCCGCACATATTCGCTGAGTTCTCTGTAATGTCCGCACATATTCAAGCGCGGGCGCCAATATGGGTGCGAATTCCCAGTTATCCAACTTTGTCTTTTTATTGTCTTCTTTGATCACACTCCATCCCGTGGGGTCTTAATTGCTTCATAATAGTCCCAATCACACTTTCTTGCACAAAATAGGCTCCTTAACCTGCATTTTGTATAATTCAATATTACAGCCCATAATTCTTCAATTAAGCATAATATACGATTGGAATCAAGTTGAGGCACAAACAATGGCTAAATCACCTAGATTTCGCCCATTATCAACACCCCACACTTAATTCATTGCCAGCCCTCGAGCAATCACACTATACTCTCTAGATACTTCTCTACTCAACCATTTTCCTTAGCGCATTCCACCTAGATCAATATACATATGTTGCGCCTAGCAGTGAACAATTCTAGCCTCAAAGCTAACGCTCAAGTGCCACGCAATATTCACACTTCTTCAAAGCACTCTACAAAGAAGTCAAGACTTGCTTTTCTATCAGGAATCATATACCCTCACAATCATGTCAATACAAACGGAATTTATTTCACACAATCGATTCAAACACTCACATATATCAATGGAAATGCTCACTCTCACAATTGAAGTCACATGCATGCAATGGGTACCATAGGCTTGCCCTTAATGTAAATCTCTACTAATGAATGCTAGCTCGGTTCAAAATCAGTTAGGACTTTTCATGGTTGTAATGTGGGCTAAGGGACGGGTAGTATAGATTTAGGAATAGTGACTAACCCTCCTAAGCACTTTAACACATCACGTAATCACTTTTAAGCGTGCATCCTTCAGTCCACTTAACTTACACAAACCATATTACCCATCAATGTTCCCTTCTTCTTTAAGCACTCCATTACTCATATCCACTAGCAAGAACAAGACTACAATGCATTCATCTCCAAAAATTTTCTTTTTTTTTTAAGTTTATTTTTCTTGTCATTTGACTTCCGCTAGTGATGCATCTATTTTCAACACATGTGCACCTTTCAAACTCTCATTGGCTCCACTCGAAATCCACCTCACTCTTATCTCATGTTTTTCTTCTTTTAGCGCTCATCACCATTAAAGTTCTTTAAGAGGTAAAAGATCAAAATTATGTCAATAAAGAATAAAGGGGTACGAGCTTGTATTGCGGGTACCAAATAAAAAGTCTAAAGGCTCAAAAGGGTTACTAGGGACAAATTTTATTTGTGATTAGCAATTTAGCTCAAGAAAGACCAATGAGAGCCTAAAATCATTTCTTCAAACCGAGCATCACCTAGGATTTCGCTTCAACTCACATACCGGGCAAGTTCTAGACACAAATAAAATGCATGGACTACACAAGTACTCACCACACACGGCATATGACTCATTCAGATCATGTCATCAAAAAGCTCCATTTCAAGTAATCAAATCAGTGACAAACACACAAATTAAGGCACTTTTAATGAGATTCAGCAATGAGGTCTAAACGTTACACTCTAGGGTCTATTGTGTTCAGGTGTGTCAATGCTGCGGTTCTCTTTCAATTCACAGCTCGTAGCCCACTACCCTAATCTACAATTCAAAAAGAAAATTTAAAACTACCTATGCCTGATTCAAGATAAACCCTTGGAACAGAACCACGACCTAAAGAAAAACCAAGGGGGAGTTGTTACACTACCTAAAAGAAGAAAATAAAAATCTTTTTGTTGTTTTCTTTAGACTCATTTCCCTCAAGAACCTCGTCTACAAGATCCGTCATAGGGAAGAGCCTCCATTTTTCATTATTTTTTTCTTCGAATCATCTCCATCAAGAACCCTGTCGAAAGGGATCCGTCATAGGGCTGAGCCTTTTAACTAAATAATTGACAGACTAACCAACACACTACTCCACACGAAGATAAAAAAACAAAAACAAATCAACATCATTAAGCAAGCAAAACAAACATTTGTACACTGCTTACAACATACATTTGAGAAATTCCCCACCCCACACTTAAAGAAAGAGCCATGCTCTCATGGCTTAAAATTGAAGGAAACAAAACAGTAAGGTAAAGGAACTTCCCTGAAGCGTCACTCCTGGTCCAAGACAGTGGCGGGGTTCACGTTGCATGCGCGCCCCAAGGCTCGTAACCATCCCATAATCTTCCTCTATGATTTATTCTTCCGGTCCACTAACACATCCACACGGGGTGCCTAATTCATTCATGGAGGTCCACAAACTAGCCATCTCTGTTTCCATAGCAGTAAATCGAGACACCCGTGCTGTGCCTAAAGATGTTGCCGTCTCAGAAGGCCCTGCAGCTGCCACATTTTGCTCAAGGGCCTGGGGTGAAATCTCCACATCATCCTCATCATTCTCTTCATCGTCATCCTCATCATCTGAACTGGTATCCGCTGTTACCTCCACTACTTCCGGCTCCTTGCTAGTTGTCACCTTATCCGCCTGAAACTTGCGTTCCTTTTTTACCAACCCATCCATCGCTTTATTCTCCGACACATTGGCTAACCTGCACAGATGAGTAACTAAAGAAGAGAAAAAACCATACCTCTTCACTTGGCTGCGAACAAACATCTCGCCGTGGATAATGTTGGCCTCATCAAAGTCGTGGCCATTCACAAAGCACCATATCAAAGCAGCACGAGGCCCACTGACTTCCGCCGTATTGAGTGTCGGGATGAGGCGGTTGTATATGATGTACAACCAACACTTTTCTTCATAGGCGAGGGCCGCGGAATGGAACTTCTCCCCACTAGTCAGCCAGACCATTTCTCTGCCATACACTAATAGTTTCAAAGAATCTTGCCTATTTTTGGAGAATTGGGTTGTGGTCATAGACATAGAAATCATCATACTCCACAGGAGGGGCAGGCATGTGATAAGCAGTCTGAATTGCCTTGACCGAAGCATTGACCGCCCGTCGGCGCACTGTGACTACTCCATTGTTGTGCTCCGGAACATTGGCATAGAATTCCCGCACAACCATGAGATTGCCTTCACCGGTTCATTGAGGACGTTTTGCATCCCCCGCCTTATCAACTCCTCATATATACAAGGGCAGCCTACCTAGAGTCACCTAATGTCGACACCCTTTTCTAGAATTGGCTTCTTAAGAGCCTTCTCTACAAATCTAGCTTGAGCCTTGGGCAATACAAACTTTGTAGCAGTATAGGTAGACGTAGGTGTATCCCCTCGTGATCTAGATGGGCCAGCCTGGTTGCTCAAGAAGGTACCTGTAGCACGTCGTTTCTTGGAGGAAGCCATACTATCCGTAAAACAACAACACATTAGCATAATCCAACTCCGGTTAGTGAAGCAATGCGGCTACTGAGACTTCACACGCATCTCTGGCCTCTATTCACATGCTCATGGTGATTGGGACATTCCCATAAAGACCTTGCGACATTTGGCCTTCACTATTCCTTTCAAGCTTATTTGGACAAGAACCCCTCCCCCCCCCCCCCCCCCCAAATTCACTTTCCAACATTCCCTATCAAAGGGGGTTTCACCCCACACTTATCATATACCAACTTCCCAACATATAACACCCAAAATCTTACATAAAGCTAACACCTACAACTAACAGATTTACTACGCCCAAAATTTGAAAAGAAAGAAGAAAGAAAGAAAATAGAAAAATAGACTAGAAAAAGGAATGAAAAAGGGAAACTACAAGATTAGGGTGATTACCAGAGGAAAACGAGCGTAGAAGAATATGGGTGGCGGTGATCTTGGTCGTGGAATTGGGGGGAAAGGGTTTTGGTTTTGTGTTTTTCTTTGAAGGGTTTGGGGTTGTGTGTTTTAGGTGAGTTTGAATTGGGGGGAAGGGGTTTTGGGTGTTTTTGATATTACTCACAAAAAAAACTCAACGAAAAAAGAAAAAAGAAATCCTAAAAAGTAAAAAGGAAAAGACTAAAAACTAAAAACAAAAACTGAACGAAAAACGCCGGAATTTTTTAATGGGACATGCGCGTACACATGTAGGACACACATGTTTATGCGCGTCCATTATAGTGTGGTCCAAATTTTGCGCGTCCAACTGCGCGGGCGCGCTCCTGGGCGTTCATTTTTTTTTCTCTCTTATTTTTTTAGTTAAGTTAAGACACAAACTCAAACTTTAGCACTACTATTGGGTTGCCTCCCAACCAGCGCCTTATTTAACGTCATGGCTCGGTTGTTACAACATTTCAATGGGTTGCCTCCCATCTAGCGCCTGATTTAACATCGCGACAGGACTCAACATGATTTCAAGCATCCTTCAAGTCCACTGAGATTTTGTGACACACCAAGTCACCACCCCAATAATGTTTGATTCGTTGACCATTAACCAGGAAGGTGCCAGTTGAGCTCATATCTCAGTTCCACAGCTCCATGAGGCTTCACGCATACCACAAAAAAAGCGCCAGACCAGCGAGATTTAAGCTTTCCAGAGAAAAGCTTCAACCTCGAATTGAACAACAGAACTTACTGGCCTAGCTTGAACTCGCGGTGCTGAATGTGCTTATCATGCCACCTCTTAGTCTTCTCTTTATATAGTTTGGCATTCTCATATGCATGTAATCTAAACTCCTCGAGCTCATCAAGTTGCAGAACCGTTTTTCTCCAGCTAAGTCGTTATCCATGTTCAGCTTCTTTATTGCCCAATAGGCCTTGTGCTCAAGTTCGACGGGCAAGTGACATGCCTTCCCATACACCAAGTTATACGGAGAAGCACCTATGGGTGTTTTGTATGTTGTGCGATATGCCCACAATGCGTCGTCTACCATTACGGCCCATTTTTTTCTATTGGCACTCATTCTTTTCTCAAGAATTTGCTTGACCTATCTGTTTGACACCTCCACTTGACCACTTGTCTGAGGGTGATAGGCACTGGATACCTTATGCTTGACCCTGTACTTTGAAAGGACAATGTTTAACAGTTTGTTGCAAAAGTGCGTACCTCTATCGCCGATCAATATTCTGGGCATCCCAAAGCATGTGAATATATGTTTCTTTACAAAGCTCACCACCACCTTTGCATCATTAGAGGGAAGAGCAATGGCCTCCACCCACTTAGACACATAATCGACTGCCACCAAGATATATCTATGACCGTTTGAATATGGAAAGGGTTCCATAATGTCAATCCCCCATACATCGAAAAGCTTTACAACCAGGATGTTCTGCGGCGGCATTTCATGCTTCTTAGTGATTGTCCCGGTTCGTTGGCACCTGTCACACATTTTAACATAGGCATGTGCATTCTTAAACAGTTTGGGCCAGCAAAACCTGATTGTAGCACTTTCTGAGCTGTCCGGTCTCCCCCATGATGGCCTCCATATGGTGAGGCATGACAACTATCAAGTATGGCTTTCATCTCTCCTCAGGAACACATCTCCGGACTAAGTGATCTGCACAGAGACTGTATAAAAATGGCTCATCCCACATGTATTGCCTCAGATCATCCAAAAATCTTCTTCTATTGTCTGGTGATAATTCTGGTGAGGTCACCCCACTAGCAATGAAGTTCACATAGTCAGCATACCACGGAGTCGTGTTTGAGGTGATTGCCAGAAACTGCTCATTTGGTAATGTCTCTTTGATTTCACCCCTTCAGCCATGTGAGTCCAGTTCTCCAATCTGGACAACTGGTCAGCCATTTGATTCTCTGTTCCCTTACGGTCTCGGATCTCTAGATCGAACTCTTGCAACAGTAGGACACACCGAATCAGTCTCAGCTTGGCATCCTTTTTCTCAAACTAGTACCTGATGGCTGAATGATCCGTGCAGACGATGACTTTGGTCCCTACAAGATATGACCTGAACTTGTCAAACGCCCACACTACCGGAAGCAACTCCTTTTCAGTTACGGTGTAGTTCATCTGAGCTGGATTCGAGTTTTGCTCGCATAGTAGATGGAGTGGAGGATCTTGTCTTTCCTCTTCCCCAAAACAGCCCCAACAACTAGATCGCTAGCATCACACATCAACTCGGGTTGCTCCCAGTCCGAAGGAATTATAATAGGTGCCGTGACCAACCTTCTTTTTAGCTCCTCGAATGCCTTTAGACAGGCCTCATCGAACTTGAAAGCCACATCCTTCTCGAGCAACCTGCATAAGGGAGAGGAAATTTTCGAGAAGACTTTGACAAAATGACGATTAAAGCCTGCATGGCCCAAGAAACTACGAATGCCTTTACAGAAACTCGTGGAGGCAATTTTTCAATCACTTACACCTTTGCTTTATCCACATGTAACCCATCTTTGGACACTTTGTGTCCCAAGACTATACCTTCGCGCACCATGAAGTGGCACTTTTCCTAGTTTAGTACCAGGCTAGTCTCTTCGCACCTAGCAAGTACTTTCTCGAGGTTCATCAAACAGTTATCAAACGAGCATCCAAAAACAGAAAATTCATCCTTGAATACCTCTACAAACCTCTCAACCATATCAGTAAAGATGTCCATCATACACCATTGAAAATTTTCAGGTGCATTACAAAGACCAAAGGGCATTCGTTTGAACGCATACGTGCCATAAGGACACGTAAAAGTGGTCTTTTCTTGGTCATGTGGGGCTATAGCATTCTGGTTATACCCCGAGTAACCATCCAGGAAGCAGTAGTAATCCTAGCCAGCCAATCTATCAAGCATTTGGTCAATAAATGGAAGGGGAACATGGTCCTTGCGGGTGGCATTGTTCAATTTTCTATAATCAATGCAAATATGCCACCCAGTGACAGTTTTTGTTAGGATCAAATCGTTATTCCCATTTACGACCACAACCATTCCCCTTTTCTTGGGGACACATTGCACAACACTTACCCATTTTCTACCAGAAATAGGAAATACAATACCTGCATCAAGCCACTTAATCACTTCTTTTCTTACCACCTCCTTAATGATTGGATTGAGTTGACGTTGTTGCTCAACAATGGGCTTATGTCCCTCCTCCATGAGGATTTTGTCATGAAAAAGGCTGAAATGATGCCCTTTATGTCAGATATAGTCCACCCCAGATCACGCTTGTGCTCACGTAGCACTATCAATAGTTTTGCTTCCTGCAATTTAGACAAATCAGAAGAAACAATAACAGATAAGGTATTAGACTCACCCAAATAAGCATATTGCAGGTGAGAAGGGAGTGGTTTATGCTTCAACTTTGGTGCTTCTTCAATTGACGGTTTTGGAGGAGGTCCCTCAGGCCTGTCCAAGGGTTCAAAGGGGTGTGTCCCCTGTATGTACGCACAAGATGTGTCAAGGATGTGCATAATCTCCTCGACCTCCTCATCATTCCCCAAATTAGCAAACATCATAAGTGCTTTCTCTATAGAATCGTCTAGATAAGCACTTGGATCATAGACTTGCTCGTCAGCTTTAATAACTGAAATCATGGGGAGCTCCTCATTGTGACGGGGGAGCTGAATTGCTCTATATACATCGAAAACTGCTTCCTCATCTTCTACCTTTAAAATCATTTTTGCCTCTCTCACCTTTATAATAGCGTCACCTGTAGCCAAGAGGGGTCTCCCCAATATAATTGGAACCAACTCATCAGCCTCATAATCGAGGATAATGAAATCATCCTGGAAGATAAATTTCCCAATCTGCAGAAATACATCTTCAATTACCCCCTCAGGGTGTGCTATTGACCTGTCAGCTAGCCGCAACATCACAGTGGTTGGCCTGGGAGCTCCCAGACCCAGTTGTTTGAATAGAGATAAGGGCATCAGATTTATGCTTTCCCCTAAATCACAAAGAGCACGACCCACATCAATGTTACCAATGCGCACCGGGATCATAAAGCTTCCGGGATCCTTAAGATTTTGAGGAAGCTTCTTTCGGACTCTGGACGTGCACTCCTCAGTAAGTGCAACCGTTTCAAATTCAGTCAGTCTTCTCTTGTGAGCCACTATGTCTTTTATATACTTAGCATATTTTGAAATATCGGGTAGCACATCAACCAATGGGATATTCAATTGGACCTGGCTCAGCATGGAGAGGAACTTGCTAAACATGCGATCATCATTTTTCTTCTGCATTCTCTGGGGAAAAGGTGGTGGTGGTCTCGGGACCTCCACTGGCTTTGGATTTTCAGCAGTTATCTCTGGCTCTTTTGTCACTTTAGGGATCAACTCTCCTTCAGATACATGCTTATCTCTCCTTTTCTTGGGTACTTCCTCAAGCTCTCTCCCATTACGAAGTGTAACAACATTCACTTGTGGATTTTTCTCTGTGTCACTGGGGAGGGCACCTGCAGATCTAGTGTTTTGATTCGTGGCCAATTGCCCCAGCTGCGTCTCAAGATTTCTGAAGCCTGTTCTGAGTTGTTGATTATCATTCCTCATCTGTTGATTTTCGATCCTTATTTGTTAAGTGTCACTCAACAACTTCTTCAACAAATCATTGGTACTTTCTTCCATCTGTTGAGGTGGATTCTGAGGATGGTTGAAATCCCCTTGAGGTCTGTGCTGATTCTGATCCTGTTGATTTCCACCCCATGAGAAGTTGGGATGATTTCGCCAATACGATTGTACGAGTTTCCATACTGTGCATGCTGATTTGGTGGACCTCTGTTATGTTATCCCACATAGTAGATCGATTCTGGATTTGTAGGGCACATGTCACTCATATGGTTTTCACCACACAGCTCGCAGCAGATAGCCATTCGGTTTATATGTTGCATTGGTTGTGGTGGATGCATTGCCATTCAAATCATCTGATTTGACAGCTTTGCTATTTCGGCTCTCATGACTGAGATCTCGTCTAGTTCAAGTACCCCAGCTGCTTTCTGCTTGACTACCCTTCGTGAATCACACTCACCCTGTCAATTGTTATCAATAGCTGTGAAAGTATTGAGCAAGGTTTGGATTCACTGTATGGTCTGGCCATGCAACTACCCCTACACACTGAGTCTAGATTCATCTTTGAAGCATCATCTAACCCATCTACAAACATCTGACCCAACACCTCATCTGTATGTTAATGATGAGGACAGTCTCTGAGCATCTTCTTGTATCTTTCCTATGCCTAACGAAGTGTCTCACCAGCTTGCTATTCGAATGCAAGAATTTGACTCCTCAACACTTTTGTCTTCCTGGTGGGGAAGAATTTGATAAAGAATTTCCTACCTAATCATCCCAAGTGTGGATTGAATTTGCCGGCTCTTTATACAACTACTCCTTGGCATTCCCGATCAGTGAAAAGAAGAACAGTGTCAGCCTAACGTAATCCTTGGGAACGTTCGGATAGTTGTATGTATCAGTAATTTCCAAGAAGTTCTGAACGTGCCGCTGTGGGTCTTCATGACGCAGACCTATAAACAGCCCTGCATTTTGAATCAGCTAAACCATTTATTCTTTCAGCTCAAAGTACCCAGTTATGTCAGGCTTCACAATTGCCTGAGTCATATTAGCCAGACTGGGCCTTGCGGCTTCAATAACCGCCCGTTCATCGTTACATACCATCTCAATTGGCTGTGGTTGAACTACGATGTCCAACCCTCTTTCAATTCTGGTTCTAGCGTCCACCTCCCTCCTCAACCTGTGAAGTGTCCGTTCAATTTTCTGGATCGAGAGGAAGAAGATTGATTGCGCTTCTACTTCCTCGAATTCAATAGAAATTCCTGTATTAGCACAAACAAGGTAAACTGATAGTTAAATCTCGAATAAATAAATAATAAAAGCTCAATCCAGTTAAATAGCCAATTTCTAAGTCCCCGGCAACGACGCCAAAAACTTGTTACAATAAAAAACACCCACGCAAGTGCACGTGATCGTCAATTAATAAATTAGTGAGTAGAGTATCATTCCCACAAAGACTTATGACTAGCTTATAACTGATTCAAACCCAATATCTTTATCTACCCAAGAATTTATTCACAAAAGAAATTTGATTGTTGTTCTAACTAACTTCTAATAATTTAATCTAGCGAAAGCAATTAACCACACGAACAACAATTTCAGTTAACAAATAAGAGAGGACGATATTCCAGGGTCACATGCATAATGAAAAATCACGTTGTGTCCTTAGCTTCAAATGACTAATCCATTTATCTGGGTTATTGATTGACAAGGTAAATATTACTCATAAGAATCTGTCGAGTCCTTACTCGCCTATTCAAGTCAACTCAACGCCTATATGTCTATGGAGTCAAGATTAACAAGAATGCATTTAAAACTCCTGTATTTCAACCAAGCAAGGCAATTGAGTATATGACTATCCCAATTGCGAATCCATTCCCCGATGCCCAAGTTCAAGAACTTGCTCTATTTAATTTTATATGCAATCTAAAGTTCCCACTTTCGAGTTCAACTAGAGATTCGTAGATAGTATTTCAATGTTAGCTACTAAGCAAAATAATTAAAACCAGAATTAAATAAATAACCCAATATGATAAACCGACTTCGTCGAAATAAACTTTACACAACAACATTCATGTTTTACCCATGACCCTAGAACAATGAGTTCTAACCGCTCATACTATTGTTCAAAACAACTAGGTTCAATATCATCACAATTAGCAAAAACAAAGAGAAGAAAAGAAGAACTTGATGATCCAAAATTCTCCTTTCCTCTTGCCTCTCTATTTCTTGCAATACCCTCTGAAAACCTTGATAATTTTCTCTTGGGCGAGCTTGACTGTATATGGGTTAAGTAGTTTTTCTCCAGATTTCCACTTTTGCCCCTTACACAGGATTTCCGTTTTCTGGGCATGCGCGGCGCGCAGGTGGGCGCGCATTTGGCTGCGCATATTCGCTGAGTTCTCTGTAATGGTCGCGCATATTCAAGCACGAGCGCTGATATAGGCACATGCCTAGTTATCCAACTTCGTATTTTTATTGTCTTCTTCGATCACACTCTATCCCGAGGGGTCCTAATTTCTCCCGAATAGTCCCAATCACACTTTCTTGCACAAACTAGGCTCCTTAACCTGCATTTCGTATAATTCAATATTAAAGCCCATAATTCTTCAATTAAGCATAATATACGACTGGAATATAATCAAGTCGAGGCACAAACAATGGCTAAGCAAGCTAAATTTCGCCCATTATCACCCATCTACCAAATTGGAGTATACAATTTCTTTTGTTTTGTCTATTTTGTCGGAATTAGGTACCCGCTTGGAGAACAGGGAGAAAATTTTCAAATTCAGCAGTCAGGAGCCGCCTGGAGAGTAAGGAATACATTTCAAGTTAGGAGTCAGGAGCCCGCTTGGAGAGCATGGAATACGTCAAAGTTTAGAAGTCAGGAGCCTTCCTGATGAGTAGGGAATACTTTCAAGTTTAGTAATCAGGAGCCCGCCTAGAAATAATGGGAATGCATTTCAAGTCAGCAGTTAGGAGCCCGCCTGGAGAGCAGGGAATACATTCAAGTTTAGCAGTAATCTCGCAGTCAGTAGCCCGCCTGAAGAGCATGGAATACATTCAAGTTTAGCAATCAGGAGCCCGCTTGGAGAGCATGAGAATACATTTCATGTCAGCAGTTAAGAGCTCGCCTGGAGAGCAGGGAATACATTCAAGTTTAGCTGTCACGAGCCCTCGTAGAGAGCATGGGAATAAATTCATGTTTAGCAGTCAGGAGCCCGCACGGAGAGCATGAAATGCATTCAATTTCAGCAGTCAGGTGCCCACCTGGAGAAAAGAGCAGCATCCCGAATACATTTCAAGTTCAGCAGTCAGGTGTCCACCTGGAGAAATGGGCAACATCTCAAAATACAGTTCAGTAGTCGCTTCCACCTGGAGAATGGAAAAACATCTCAAAGTGTAGTTGGTAGTTAGGCATTCACCTGAGAAAGTGAAAACATCTCATATTATAATTCAAGGCAGCAACAACGGTATTTCATTGGGAGAATACAAGTCAATAAGGCAATAAGAACCACAAGCACAAGTTTTGAAAGATATAGATAGGATTTTTTGTAAAGCATAGATCGTAGTCTAGTCTAGCTTCCTTTTATTTTGGCATGGTGTAATAAGGGGGTTCAGTAGCAGCAGCAGTAGAATTACAGCTTCATGGCAGTTCCAGCTACCAAAACATTCATGAACTACACTAACCTAATTCTTTTTTTAGCCAAGGATATGTAGGCAACCTCGAAGCAAGGTGCAGTCAAATCTTTCAAATATGCTTCCCATGGAGTGTTCAAACGGGAAAAAATCACTCGTACCCGATCAATTGTCTTTGCCCGAAAAAAACTCTTCATATTTTCGAGCAAAGAGGGGAAGTTGTGAGCACGTGATTTTTTCCCTATATGAATTACTCCCATAAATTCAAGAAAATAAGTTTCTTTTCATTATTTGCGATTTTGTGGATTTTTGTGGCATTTTTGTTAATTGTTTGTATTTTGTCTGTGTATTTTAATTAATAAAAAATACAAAAATGCGTGCATTCACATTATTAGGATTTAACAATATATTATTAAGGATTAATGAGTAATTAGTTATTCTATAAATTGAAAAATCACAAAAATAGTTATTTTTGCACCTTTTAATTCTAATGGGGATTTTTAGGAGTTTTTCTTTAATTTATTAATTGTGGCAATTAATTTGCTAAGATAATTTGAGTAAGAATCAAATTAGGTTTATTTAAAAGTAATTTAAAAAGAGTTAATTTGAAAAGAAAAGAAAAGAGAAGGGAGGAGTTGAAATGGTTTTGGGCCAAGTCCTCTTATTCCTCTTAAAGCCCAAACGGATCCATTCGAAAATCAAACAAGACTGGCCCATTTAACCTTGCCTGATCCATCTCCACCCCATTCAAAACGACCTTGTTCGAATAAGTTGAAGTAAATCTCATCCGTCTATGTTTGTGATCTTAATCCGAATTCAACTTAAAAAGTTCAAAAACACATCCTTTCAAGCCTGGCAGCATGCAATGTTTTCTTTCAAAGTTTGAGAGCCTGACTCGACAAAATTGATATCGATTTAGTTGTTTTTGACAAAGAACAGAAGATTCGACATAGGTTTGGTTGAGTTTCTACCTCCATTTGGTTTCGAGCATGACGGGGTAAGTTTTCGTTTATCTCTTGTAATTTCATGTGGGTGTTCTGGGTTCGAACTGGGTCCTTTTCTGTTCCTCTGTTAGTTGAACCAGTTATTTCTTGATACACTCTCTCGAGTTGTTTAGTCTCGTTAATAAGATTTAATGTTTCATTATCATTTTTAATTTCATAGCTAGTGAGTTTAGGTCCACAATTAATTTGTTGTTATAAAATTGGATTGGTCAGTTCTTTATCTTTTGCCTTTGTTTCGGTTGTTTTTGTTAGAGATAATTCTAGGTCTTTATTTGGGAAATTTTTTTTATCTTTAATTTGGGCCCATAAATGCTGCAATTGGTTTACAACTAGCAATAGGCCCAAATAAGCATTTAATTTGGGGTCTATGATCCAATTGGCCAGGCCTGTTGAACTGGTGGGTTTTAAGGGGTAATAAACAAAGGTTTGAAGGGTAATGTGGGGATTGTAGTTAGGGAATATTTTTTGTAACAGTAATAGAAAACTTCTAGGAAGTTTGGGTAGGGGTCTCTAATCAAATTTCAGACTTTTTGTAGGTTAACTTGGGTAACAAGTCAAGAATTGAGGAATTTTAAGCAAAAATGAGAACTAAAGGAGGGGGGAGGGTCTAGAGTGCAAAATAAAAACAAAAGGTCTGCCCTAGTGCCTTGCCTATAAGGTCATCGTTTCTTGCCTTTCAAGGCAGTTTTTAAAAGGCTAAAAAGTTAAAAAAAATAAAAGTCGGCTGGAAATTGGAGAAATACTGTTATGTTGAAATTTCTTAAAATTTTCTCAGTTTTCAATTTACTGGAACCATTTCCGAATGACTTAGTGTTGGGATAGATTGAATTTAGCTATTCTAAGTTTGGGCTAAAACTAGTTGAGTTGCATTCAGTTGAACTATTTTGTGGAGTAGCTAAGCTTCATTTTGATTGAAGAACTGGTTTATTGGTTGTTTCTGCTTGTTTCTCTGTTTTTCCCCAAGTAGATTCTATATCTCCGTTGATCAATTCTAGGTTGATCTCTGTGGTGTTACTGCTGCTACCCTCACTCCCTTAATATTTTACTTTTCAGGTATTCATCTCACTTTCCAAATGTATGAGAAAGGCTGAATATGGAGATTGGTTTATTCAAGTGAAAATCTGTAATAATACAGTGGTTTATTTAATGTTTTTGCACTTTTGAAGTTGTTCAGTTTAGTTTGATCTTCTTATATCTTTTTCTGTTTGTTTTTTAATATGGAATGATGTAGTAATACTAGTTTGGTAGTTTGTTATGATGAATGACGAATGTGCATGGAAGGTTGTGTTAGATGCTTGGCATGGTCTGGAAGCTATATGTGATCAGAAAATTGGATAGTTAGTTCATCTGGTAATCAGTATGTAGGACAACTTATGTATCCCTTACTATTGAGAGGAGCATGCTTAAATTTAAATTTTCAACTAGTTATTAATATAGAACCCATGTTAAAGGGGAAGTGTGACAATACAGTTAGGTACTTCAGTGATGTTTCAATTTTAACATGTGAATGCTTATCATGAGAATGTGTTAGATTAGAATTAGGATAAAAGTTGAACTGTTTGTTTTTTATTTGGAAATGAAGGTTCAGAAATGAGCATGTTTCATTCAGTCTCCACAATATCTCATTAATTAGTGCATCAGTATGTGTTTGACATGAATTTAAATGTGAGTTTGGATCTTTTATTTTGGGCCTGAGTATTCAGTAAAGTTGTTATATTTGATTAGAATTTGGTTTTATATATCGCATGTTCAAGTTAACTTATGGACAAAGATCTGAATTTTGGTTTAATTACTTCAGTAACATGTTAACTTGGTATAGCCGATATTCCCCACACGAGTTCTTAAATGCTTGAAAGATTGTGAATCAAACTTGATTTTAAAATCAAAATGGAAAGTTCAGTATTTTGTTTTAATGCTTGCACTCGTTTTTCTCAAAAAGGCTAGGTCTCGTGCCAAAAATAAAAACAAAAGGTCTGGTCTAGCCCCTTGCCTACAAAGGCTTCATTTTTTTTGCCTTTCAAGGAAGGTTTCAAAGGGCTAAAAATAAGAAAAAATGAATGTCGCTGGAAAATGGAGAAATATTCTTTCGTTGAAATTTCTTCAGATTTTCTCAATTTTAAATTTTCTGGAACCATTTCTGAATCACTTAGTGTTACTAGCTGAGTTGCATTCAGTTGAACTATTTTTTGAAGTAGCTAAGCTTTATTTTGATTGAAGAACGAGTTTATTGGTTATTTCTGCTTGTTTTTCTTGTTTTCCCCAAGTAGATTCTATTTTTGCCGTTGATCAATTCTAGGTTGCTCTCTATGTTGTTACTGCTGCTACCCTCACTACCTTGATATTTTGCTCTCCAGGTATTCATCTCATCTTCTAAATGTATGAGAATGGTTGAATATGGAGATTGGTTTATTCAAGTGAAAATCTGTAATAATACAGTGGTTTATTTAATATTTTTGCACTTTTGAAGTTGTTCAGTTTAGTTTGATCTTTTTATTTTTTTCTCTTTGTTTTGAATATGGAATGATGTAGTAGTACTAGTTTGGTAGTTCATTGTGATCAATGTCGAATGTGCATGGAAGGTAGTGTTTGATGCTTGGCATGGTCTGGAAGCTATATGTGTCAGAAAACTGATAGTTAGTTCATTTGGTAATCAATATGTAGGAAAACTTCTGTATCCCTTACTATTGAGAGGAGTACGCTTAAATTTAAATTTTCAAGTAGTTATTAATATAGAATCCACGTTAAAGGGGAAGTGTGACTATACAGTTAGGTACTTCAGTGTCTTTCAATTTTAACATGTGAATGGTCATCATGAGAATGTGCTAGATTAGAATTAGGATAAAAGTTGAATTGTTTGTTTTCTATTTGGAAATGAAGGTTAAAAAACGAGCGTGTTTCATTCAGTCTCCACAATATCTCATTAATTAGTGCATCAGTATGTGTTTGGCATGGATTTAAACGAGCATATTTCATTAAGTCTCCACAATATCTCATTAATTAATAACATGTTAGCTTGGTATTTCCTATATTCCCCACATAAGTTCTTGAATGCTTGAAAGATTGTGAATCAAACCTGATTTTTAAATCAAAATGGAAAGTTCAGTGGTATGTTTTAATGCTTTTACTCGTTTTTTTCTCAAAAAGGCTAGGGTTCGTGTCAATGTCTTTGATTTCATATACTATGTGTGTGAATAGGGATTCGAACTTGAACTTTTCTCTTCGGTCTTTAGCTCCTAACATTATAGGCCATCCTGTGGGCTCTGGACAACGAGTCCGTGTGAATTGAAAATTGATTGGCCTCATTAGGCAAATCAACTCCTTTGTCTTTATGAATAACCCGGTGGGGGAAGCCATGACAGGCTATTGGGCTTTATGCATAGCCCAATTTCTTTTTACCTTCAATTTCTGATCCTTCTTAAAATTAACCGGCTCTTTATTTGCTCATATGATCAATAACCCTTTAATAATTGAGGTCAGCCAAATTATATAATACAAGTAGCTCATGACCCTCATTGGTTAGTTTAAAAACCATTTGGTTAGAATAAGTCAAGGTGCACCATGCCAAACAAAGTTGATAATTGTATGGCCCTTATTTTAATTAAGTTTTATTTAATCCTCAGAATTCGAAGCGTGCCACTTAGCAAAATTCTCGTGGCCCTTGCAAAGTTGCAAACGCAATATTGCTCTAGGCGCTTTATTTAAATAATTTACCTTCCTAAACTCGGGTGCACATTTATGCGACCCCAATCCAAATGTGACGTGGTTTGAGACGTGTTTTAATAACATTGCAAGTTTCTCTAAAGATGAATTAATGCGGTTAAAGTTAAAATTGCACATAAGTTCAGAATTTTTAAAATCAAATAATTAAGCTGAATATAACAGTTGAGGGACCGTGCTAAATCCATGGAATTCAAGAATGCCTAGCACCTTTTCCTGGGTTAAAATTCCTGGTTTGCAGACTGTAAACAGAGTTAATTTTTCCCTCAATTCGGGATTTGAACCGGTGACTTTGGACACCATAAATATACCAAGTGGCGACTCTGAATCTGTTAATAAATGAATCCCTTTTCGATTATCCTTTAATTAAAAAAACTCCTTTATACCCTTCCGGGGGTGTAGTAAAAATGAGGTGTGACAATCATACCCCTATGTAACATTTGATCAACTGATAAACCAAGTTTATCAACATCTAATTTAGTAGCAGTTGCAATGGGTGTGTCTATTTGCTTTGTTTCTTCCATTTTAAACTTTTTGATTAGCTCATTTGCATACTTCTGCTGATGGATCATGGTTCCATTTGGACTTTATTTGATTTGTTAGACCAAGAAGACTTTAAGCTCATCCATCATGCTCATTTAAAACTCACTTCCCATTATTTGGCAAAGTCCTTACTTAGCTTAGCAGTAGTGGCCCCAAAGATTATGTTATCGACATATATTTGCACAACAAGCAGATCGTTACCTTTTTCACTTAAAAATAAGGGACTATCAATTTTACCTCTTTTGTAACGATGCTCCAGCAGGAATTTGGAAAATCCTTCATGCCATGCTCTTGGTGCTTGCTTGATCCTATAGAGAGCCTTGTCTAACTTGTACATATGCTTAGGACATTCCTTGCTCTCAAACCCTGGAGGTTGTTTTACAAAGTCTTTTTCTTTCAGGAGCCCATTCAGGAAGGCACTTTTGACATCCATTTGATGAAGAATGAATTCCATGTGTGCTGCAAAGGCTATAACGAGTATGATTGCCTCTAGTCTTGCAACTGGAGCAAAAGTCTCATCATAGTCTATGCCTTTATCTTGGCTATAGCCTTGTACCACCAGTCCTGCCTTGTTTCTTGTTATTGTTCCATCTTCATCAAGTGTGCATCTGAAGACCCATTTTGTGCCAATGGCTGATTTTTCCTTGGATCTTGGAAGTAGATGCCAAACTTGACTTCTTTCAAGTTGGTTGAGTTCATCTTGCATATCAATCACCCAATCTGCATCCTGCAAAGCCTCAACAATTTTTTTAGTTTCTATAAGAGGCAAAAAGTCATTAAAAGCACATATATTCTATAATTGTGATCTAGTTTTAACGCCAGATGTTGGATCAGTAATAATGTTCTCAATAGGATGCGAACGTTGATACTTGTGAGGTTTCACAACCAACTGGGTTCTGCTAGATGGTTTTTTCCATGCTATGTTGCTGAGGAGCAGGCTCATGAACATGTTTCTTTAAGGGATTTATTTCGATTCCTCTCTAATTAGTTCCCCCTGTCATGTTGCCCTGGGTGTAAGAACTTGTTCCATCACCTGTTTCTTCTGTTGGTCCCACTTTGACTTGTGCTGATGCTTCAATCAAGTCTTTTACCAATCCAATGGCTTCATCTTCATGTTCCTGTCTCTTAGAAAGAATATTAGTTTCATCAAATACTACATGTACACTTTCTTTTACACACAGAGTTCTCTTATTAAACAGTTTATATGCTTTGCTATGTGAAAAATATACCAAGAATACTCTCTCATCACTTCTGGGATCAAACTTTCCTGGGGAGTTTGGTTTTCTCTCTTTAAGTAACTCATAGGGAGTCTTCTCTACTAGAGGTCTAGTCATGCATCTATTGATTATGTAACATGTAGTGTTTACAGCCTATTCTCAGAAGTTGTGGGGAAATTTACTAGAAATCAACATGGTTCTGGCCATGTCCTCAAGAGTCCTATTCTTCCTTTCAACTACTCCATTTTGTTGAGGAGTCCTAGGGGAAGAGAAATTATAATCAATACCATTTTCATCACAGAATTCAACAAACCTGAAATTTTCAAAATCAGTTCCATGATCAGACCTAATGGATGCAAGTTGATTTCCTAATTATTTTTGAGTTTTCTAACATATGCAGTAAACATATCAAATGCTTCATCTTTGGAAGTTAGAAATAGAGCCCATGTAAATCTAGAATAATCATCAACAAGAACCATTACATATTTCTTTCAACCTCTGATCATGGTTCTTATTGGACCACATAGATCCATATGGACCAGTTCCAACGACTTGGTTGTACTTATCATTTTCTTGCTTTTGAAGGATGATCTTACATGCTTCCCCCTTGCACATGCCTCACAAATTTAGTCTTCCTTGAACTTGATATTAGGTAATCCTATCACTAAGTCCTTACAGACTAATTTGTTTAACTGATTTAGACTTCCATGACCAAGTCTTTTGTGCCACAACAGGGGATCATTAACCAACACACTTAGGAAAATGAGTTCAATTAATGAGAGAGTAGATAAATCTACAATGTAAATATTGTTAACTCTCTTTTCCTGCAACAGAATCTTGTCAGTGCTAAGATTAATCACAAAGTATTTAGTAGCGGTGAATGCTACAAGGCTACCTCTGTCACATTGTTGTGACACACATCAAGCTATATTTCAAGCCATCTATCCAGTAGACATTCTCAATGGAGTGAGTACCAATGATCTCACCTTTATTTCCATTACCAAAGGAGACATTACCTCCTTTTAAGTCCTCAAGTGAAAGGAACTAGTCCGTGCTCCCACTCATATGTTTTGAGCAGCCACTATCCATATATCATATTTGTTTACTTCCTTTCACTTGGACCTGCAAAATAAAATCAGAGGTTAGTCTTAGGAACCAAAGCTAGTTTGGTTCCCTTTCTATGGGCAAAGGGATAAATCAGATTTCTTCTAGCCCACCCAAGTAGCTTGTTCTTTTCTTGAACAAAATTTTTGTTCTTTTAACTGGCCTTTTCTTTTGCATTACATTCATTTTTGTAATGACCAGTCTTCCCACACTGGGTGCAGATCTTATTCCCGGGAAGTGTGAGGTACTTGCTTATGGGGTCCCATTTCGGTGCTTGAGTCCCATAGTCAAGTCCTCTTTTATTGTTGTTGTGATGCTCTTGCAACCAAGAAAGTGCATCAGAAGCCTTTTTCCATTTGCATGTTCTGTCTAGTTCATTTTTCACCTTTCCTAGATCTTCTTTTAAGACCTTAATCAATTCATCCTTCTTATTCAATTCATCCTTTATTTTTCCTAAGCTTTCCTCTAGAGTGAAATAGGTGAGATCAGATTTCTTCTTTCCTGTTCCTAGTTTCAGTTTTATATTTTCAGATCTAAGTTCTAGGACACTAGTGTCAAGCTCAAGAACTTGGTTCTTCAACTCAGCATTTTTGCTATCACTCTCATTAGCCCTAGACTATAGACTTTTGCATTTTCTTTTAGAATCACACATTCCCTAGAAAGATCTTCCTTTTCATTGTTGATTGTTTCAGACTCGTTAATGAAGTTTAGTAACACCTCAGATAACCTTTCTTTAGACATAAATTTAATCTTGTCCTTTAGATGAAGAATACTTACCTCTTGTTCATCATCTGATTCTCCAATAGCCATAAGAGCTTGTTCTTCTTTAGCTTCACCTTCTTAGTCCTCATCTGATGTTTCTCCCCAAGCAGCAACCATAGCCTTTGTTAATCCTTTGTTCCTTTCCTATTCCTTCTTCCTGTTCTTTCGTTCAGCCCTTTCTTTCTTCCACTCAACTTCCTATTGAGGACAGTTCTTGATCATGTGATCTAGATTACAACACTTGTAGCAACCCTCATTAGACTGTTTCTCAGGAGCCCTTGGCTTGTTGAAGGTTGTATCTCTTGAAGAACCCTTTCCTCTCATCAAGTACTTTTTGAAATATCTAGTGATCATAGCCATCTCATCATCCTCCAGATCTGAACCTTCAGTAATTCTGAGAGCTAGACTTCTCTCCTTATTGGGTGTATCCATCTTTGTGGTTTTCCTTCTCAGTTCATAAGCAGTAAGATTTCCAATCAGTTCATCCAGCTTAAGGGTAGCAATATTCTTAGATTCCTAAATAGTAGTGATTTTGCTTTCCCATGCGACTAGCAGTACCTTGTCAAAATTTTCTCAGCCTTGTCTTCTTCAAGAATAATCCTTCCAAGAGACTAATGTTCTTTTGTCACTATAATGAACCTAGTATACATCTCTTGGATCGTTTCTCCTTCCTTCATACTAAAATTCTCATATTGGGAATACAACAGTGTTCCTCTAGATCTTTTCACTTGAGATGTTCCTTCATGAGCCACTTGCAAAGTGTTGCAAATTTCTTTTGCAGTAATACAGCTTTGGATCCTACTGTACGCATCTGGACCTAATCCACACACAAGCCATTTCTTGGACTTAGCATTTTTCTCCAACTTCTTCAGTTCTTCAGCAGTGTAGTCAGCCCTTGTCTTTGGCACATCCACTCCTTCCTCGTTCTTTGTAGTTTCTAAAGGACTATCAGTGACTATGTCCCATAGTTCATAGTTTTCTCCTATGATGTGATCCCACATCTTGTTCTTCCACCAAGAATAGTATTGTCCATTGAAAAGTGGAGGTCTGACAGTGAATTGCGCTTCCAAGTTCCCAGGTGGTATACTCTTGTTGATCTTTTCCGAAGGTGTTAGCCTCTTAAAGGATAACCGGCTCTAATACCAATTGATGATCTAAACGTCAATACCACACAAGAGGGGGGTGATTTGTGTGGTACCCAATTTTTGCTAAAGAAGAACCTGGTTCTTCTAGGTGTTCTAACTACTACTGTTTGTGGAATTAAAGTATATAAATAAATAAACACAGATATTTACGTGGAAAACACCTGGCTCAAAAGGTGGAAAAACCACAACCCACTACTCAGTAGAATTTTTCCAAACTTCCACTAAAATCACTAAGCCAAAACAACATTTACAAAAACTCTTTGTAAACCTAAGGATTAACTCTAATCACTTTGTAGCACACACCCTCAACTATTACGACACCTTCAAGTTAGCCTATAACTTGAACACTCAAAGTACCTAGTACAAATGCTTCTATGAAAGCTAAAAGGTACAATTTTAAGTCACCTACTACAATTGAACTAGAATAAGGAAAAAACATAACGGAACTGGTTCTTCTATCTTGTTCAAGTAACTTCAGGAGTGCACATTCGAATCTCACATAAATTGCTTGCAAAATTGCCTTGCTATTTTTCTCTCAATTTAGTTTAAATTCTGCGTATGTGCAGTACCTGCAATAAAGAGAACAATCACTGTTATTTAATGAGTTAGTAATTAGAGTTTGATTGAGACTCAATTGTTGATCTTCCATCAAAGTTGAGTCCTTGAACAACACAAACGTCAACCCTATCTTTTATTCGAATATGTTCTCTTCATATAAGGAGACTTTCTCTCCTTATCTAATATGCAACCTTTTCGATCTGTTCAGGAGATATTGTTGCTTCATCACTGGAACTTATCTCCTTCACATGCATCTCACATATATAGGTTGATAGACACTGTGCCTCACATGATGGACCTGGTCCATGACTAAGTTCATTTGTCATTATTCAAAACTTCACCTGAACTTGGGCCAACAGATAGAATTTGAGATAAAGCCTCCTGAAGGCCTGCAATCACAATAGGCACAACTGGTGCCTGAGCTGGTGCTCTAGAGCATAGAGCATCAGCAACTGGGACCTGATCCTGAATTGTAGCAGTTGGTGGATCTGCAGGTGCTTCCCTCGTTGTTACAAGGTGTAGGGAGTACCGTGAGCATGCCAACCCAGTAAGTAACTAAAGTATATAAGGTCTGAACGCAGTGAAGAGCTAGTTAAAAATTATATAAAAGAGAATACAACAGAATATCATGTAAAACTCAACAGTTTCAAAACCGTTTTCTTCATAAAGCTTCAGTTTCAATTGAAATACTTTGAAATAATTTACTTAGCAGTTTTCAATAGAGGCTCATTATAAAAGAAGAGTGAAATCAGCAAAAATATCATAAATGGACCCTCGGGCAAGGTATCACTCATAAATATAGCCTCTCGGGAAAGCATCACAGTCACTCGTGACTCATCTCTCGTCACATAGTACTCATACTCAGCATTCAGGCTCAATAACACCTCATAATAGTATTATTCATAATAACCGCTGTGCCATGTAGCCCGATCCATAATTTATTATTGAGTACACTCACTGGGGGTGTATAGACTTCGGAGGGGCTATTATTGAGTACACTCACTCGGTGTGTTTGTGTGTGTGTGTATATATATATATATATATATATATATATATATATATATATATATATATATATATTGCAGCCCAATCCATAATATATACATATAATATTATTGCGGCGTGTAACCCGATCCGTAATATTTATCCTCACCATTAGGTCCTCAACATCTCTTATTCATTAACCTTGAAGCCACTTGGGCATAACAGTGGAAATCAGGGAAACTCGGTACAAATAGTTCTTACATTTTAAGAAGTATAGTGATAAAACCAGTTTTAAACAATAATCAGGTAAAACATGACTGAAGATATTCCTTCATATATATTGAGTGAGGAACAATAACAACAACAACTCCCAGTGTAGCCCCTCCGGGTGGGGTCTGGGGAGGGTAATATGTACGCAGGCCTTACCCCTACCCGAAAGGGTAGAGAGACGGTTTCCAATAGACCCTTGGTTTAGGGAAAGGAAAGGAAAAAAAAGACCAAAAGAAAATTAGTAACTCCAGCAGGAATCAATACATAATTATGTAAACATAGAACATAAGTATCATGACATGCAAAAGGAAAGGTAAACAAAAAATATAAGCAAAAGGGTATCCACAAATATTTATTTAGCCACATCCCGTAAATAAAATAGCATGCAATAACAACGACAAATAACTACCAAAAGGGCACACTACAATGCACAGACCATCTATAGAGAGCCCCACCAATCCCCGACCAGCCTCGGGAGAGAATTGCAAGAAATTCTAACAGCCCCTATCCAATAACCCTGATACTAGACCTCCAGACTTTCCTATCAAGGGCCATGTTCTCGGAAATCCGCATCCTAGCCATGTCGTGCCTAATTACCTCTTCCCAATACTTCTTTGGCCTCCCTCTGCCTCAAATCGTTCCAACCACCGCCAACCGCTCACAACTCCTCACCGGGGCATCTGGGCTTCTCCTCTGAAAATGCCCGAACCACCTGAGCCTCGCCTTCCACAGCTTCTCATCCACTGGGCCAACCCCACCTTCTCATCCACTGGGGCCACCCCCACCTTCTCTCGAATAACTTCATTCTTAATCTTATCTAACCTGGTGAGCCCGCACATCGACCTAAGCATTCTTATCTCTGCAACCTTCATTATCTGAACATGAGAGTTCTTCACCGGCAAGCACTCCGCCCTATACAATATGGCAGGTCTTACCACAGCTCTATAAAACTTCCCCTTGAGTTTCTGTGGCACTTTCTTGTCACACAGGACTCCTGATGAAAGCCTCCATTTCGACCACCCTGCCCCTATTCGGTGGGTGACATCCCCTTCGATCTCTCCATCCCACTGAATCACTGACCCAAGATATCTGAAACTGTCCCTCTTGGCAATGACCTGAGTTCCAAGTTTCACGACCCTGCCTACTTCTTCTACGCTCGAATCCGTGCTAAACTTGCACTCCATGTACTATGTCTTAGACCTACTAAGTTTGAAACCCTTAAACTTCAGAGTCTTTCTCCAGACCTCCAACCTCTCAATGACACTGACCCTCGTCTCGTCTATCTAGACTATGTCATCAGCAAATAGCATACACCATGGCACATCCCCTTGAATATGGAGAGTTATAGCATCCATCACCAAAGCAAATAAGAGAGGGTTAAAGGTCTCAACAGGTCGTAACTAGGCCCCAAACATGGCATACATCCCATAATACAGTATAAATTTTTAAAATACGAATATCATAAGATTTCAAATCAGACAGGTGGCTTAATAGTCGCTATGGGACGGACCAAGTCTCAATCCCTACCAGTACACGCCCACACGCTCATCACCTAGCATGTGTGTTACCTTATTTATCAAAAATATACGAACTACCGAGGATTTGTACACTCAGTTCTAGATTTACAATGGTTACTTACATCAAACCGGATGAACTACTACTTCGCACTGCCTTTGCCTCTCGCCTCGGCCTCAACTCGCACCGAATCTTCCCAAAATCAGAATCATAACATAAGATATGCTAAGGAATCGAAGCCCAAGAGAAAATAATCAACCCTACCAAACGGGATTATTATTCTGCCACGAGCTCATACATACCAAGAATACCAAAATCCGACCACAAATGGCCCCTCAAATCCTTAGATTAAAGTCTTATGCTTCCAAGCCCTAACTCCCTAATTTAGGCTTCGAATTCCCCAAATTTCATGTTTAATTAGGTAGAAATAACAATAGGATCGAGTATTAAGTACATAGTTCTTACCTCCAATAAGTTCTCTTTGATTCCCTCTTCAATCTCTCTCAAAAACTCCAAAACCGAGTTAAAAATGATGAACTTAGGCCAAAAATTGCGAAAATGGCCGTTCAAACATTCTGCCCAGCGATTTGATATCCTTCTTCGCAAACGCGGTCAAAGCCTCGCATCCGCGAAGCACAAAATACCCTTTACTAAAACTCCTCTTACGCGAACGCAGAAGAAGCCTCACGAATGCGATGCTTCAACTCACCCAACATTCACAAACGTGGGTACACCTATGCGAATGCGAAGAATAAGGCTCCTGGATCCAGCCACTCTAAATACTCTACGCGAACGCGGGACCCTCGTCACGTTCGCGATGACCATTGGACCTCACCCCTTCGCGAACGGGGGAACCACATGACAAACACAAAGGCCAAAATGACAGCCTCACTTCCCATCCCTTCGTGAACACGAGAGCCTACTCGCGAACGCGAAAGGAAAATGTCTGCAACACCAACAACAAAATTTCTACAACTTTTTCCAACATGAATTGATCCGTTCAACCACCCAAAACTCACCCGAGCCCACCTGCACCTCAACCAAACATGCCAACATATCCCATAACATCATTAAAACTTGTTCCAACCTTAAGAACACTCAAAACAGCATCAAACACCCATTTTGCGTCGGATTCAAGCTTAAGAATTCCAAAATCTTCCAAATTCCTCTTTCGATCAAAAAGTCTATCAAACCACGTCCGAATGACCTAAAAGTTTGCACACACATCCCTAATGACACAAAGGGCTTATTGCAAATCTCAAAATTCCATTCCGACCCCTATATCCAAATCTCACCTATCAACCAAAAAATGCCAAAGTTCTTAATTCGCTAGTTCAAGCCTAAATCTATTTCCTGAACCTTAAAACACATTCCAATCACGCTCCTACGTCCCAAATCACCTCCAAAAGCTATCTGAACAATCAAAACTCACATCTGAGCCCTTTAACACATAAGTCAATATCCAGTTGACTTTTCCAACTTAAGCTTCCCCAAAAGAGACTAAGTGTATCAAACCTTACCAAAAACCCCTTTGAACCCAAACCAATCAACCTGATAACATATAATACAACTGAACAAAGTAATAAGAAATAGAAATAGGAAAAATAGAGCAGTAATTCATGAAACGACCGGTCGGATCATTATAGTGCATTAGTACTAATTTTAGGAATGGACTCTGTTACACATGTTAGCCGAAAGAAAGCTCCTCATTATGGCACAACGACCCTTTCATTGTTTGTGTCTATTACTTGTGTCTCTTTCTTTTGCCGAGAGACAATTGCTTCTCTAGTGTCAGCATTTGATATCTTTGAACCTTTAGCAAATATTATTATCATGTGAACCATACATGAACAAGATAATAGTGACAAAAGTAATTATTTGACCCTAATCACCATAATCGTTCAAAGGAAAAAGAAAAGAAAAAAAGGAAGAGTAGACACATCCTATCATATCCTCGCATAATCACGTTTATGGGAATAGTCGGCTACATAACCATAACTGAGATTCTACTATCGACACGCACTCCGTAAGTTAAATACTTAACCTAAGCTCTGATACCAACTTTGTCAAGACCTAATTTAGGATCGTGACCAGCGCTTAGGAGCAAGTGCTCCCATGTAAGCCTCATCGGTATTTCACAAAAAATCAGAAAGAGTTTCCCCTATTTTCTTGGACTATCCAAAAACAATTCTGTCTCTAAATCAACAAACAACCATCCTAATATCAAACCAAACAATTAACAAGTTATGAATTAACCAAAGTCTCCAGAATTACTATTCAACCCACTATCAACCAAAAATACTAATTTATCTCCATTTCGATAAGAAAGTGCAATACTCGTGATAAGTCCACTATAACAAAAGAATACTCATGACTCTAAAAGAATGAATATGAAGCGACTCTAAAAATTCAAAGAAAAGTTCATAACAATAAATAAAATCTCTGCTCGTGCAAACAAGTGCGAGGCTCACCATGAACTATAAACTTGTGCACTCTAACTAACGTAATCCTTGCATGCGTCAACTGTTGTCTTTGTAAAAATATTTAGCAGGGAATGACTCGCTAGCTCAGTGAGTAATAACACTTAACCACAATCATTTTTATTGGGAATAAGTTAGAAACATTCTAGTATATTAAATAGAAAATATCATGAGAATGCCCATTCAGAAATAATAAATAATTTTCAGTCTCATCATATTTTTCTTGTAGCATAATACAATTAACAATTCAGTAATAAGTTCGGTATCTACTGTGTAGTATCAATATTCTCATTTATGAGGTTTAATGAACGGATCATCTAATCGTACAACTGTGGACTTCTTCACAAAAAGTCAATATAACGGTAGTCCCCACTCGAGGGAAATCAGTAATGGTATGCTAGCTCTAACTTTCCACTAGTGATGGCTATAATGGTAATCTTTAATTACAAGGTGCATCAGGTCTAACGAAACTGTCGTTAGCTATGGGATCCTTCTCCTCCCATTTGTACTCTTTCTTGTAAATAATAAATACTCTTACGAATCATTTTCAAAATAATATAGGGCATATCATTTCTTATCAAATCTTGTAATTTTATTTCAGTAGAGTAACCATGTCTCAAGTAACAGTATATGTCTAATAATAGTAAAAATAATTTAAATAAAATGTAACATCTCAAGTAACGGTAAAACATATCTAGTACCGATAAAAATATTTAGATTAATCGGTAAACATCTAAGTAAATTGTTCGGTACCATATCAAGTAAAGGACTTGTCCCGCATGCAATTTAAAAGCACCAGTAACACATTTATTTTCAAAATCATATATAAACCATGCAGGTTATAAAAACACAAATTCTGGTAAGACTACTACTCACAGTACATGTGCCGAAATACCAAATGCTTCAGCTCAAACAATTCGTACAAATTCCTCCAATCAATATATAACTACATAATATCGGGTCTCATGTTAATTGCCTCATTTAGGCTAAATCCATCACTAATTGAAAATACTCAAACCTTCGAGTTTTATATTTTTTCATAAATTCGCCGAATTATATTTACTCATGCTATGAGTAATTTAAATTAGTCTAAAATATTTTAAATAAAAAGGTATTTATATGGTCTATTTCATGTACTGTTCAATTTCCTTAATCATGCACATAAATTAAAACTGAAATAACAGTACTGTCCATAATATAAGAAAAGAACCCAGATAAGTAATTCATATATTACCCGTAAGAACCAATGCACATTTAAAATTTCTCAAGGTTTGGTTCTAGCCCATTTGTTCTTCTTCCTCTCTTTTCTTCTTTTCTCTTTCTTTCCTTCTCTACTTTTGTTTTCTTCGTTCCTGAAGTAGTTCGTTCCCCTTCCCCTAATCCTTTTTTTAAATTTGGGGGCAGATGTTTGTTATGGGCTTCAGCCCTTTTTGTCTTAAATTCCTTTTTTTGATATGTTTTGTTTTATTAATTTTCTCCCTTTTTTATTAATTATTTTTTCTGGTAAATTACTTAATTACTTGCTTTTTGGTAATGAAGGGTATTACACCAGGGTCGTCTATGTGTTCCTAATGTCGATAGCTTGAGAAGGAGGATTCCTAATGTCGATGGCGATGTCATTCTACTATCAGGTGGTTTGAGCCTGGTGAGGCTTGGTTATATGGTACTGATTTGGTAAAGGATTTCTTGGAAAAGTAAAACTTGATTCAGAAGCGGCTTCGTACAGCACAGTCCAGACAAAAGAGTTATGCGGATCAGAAGGCGCGTGATGTATCATTTAAGGTAGGCGAGAAGGTTCTCTTCAAAGTCTCACCAATGAAGGGTATTATGATATTCGATAAGAAGGAAAAACTGATCCTCATATTTATAGGCCCATTTGAGGTGTTGACATGAGTTGGAGAGGTCGCTTATGAGCTTGCTTTACCTCCCAGCCCGTTAGGAGTTTATCCAGTTTTTCACGTGTCTATGCTCTGAAGGTATCACGCTGACTTTTCACATGTGTTAAACATTAGAACTATTTAGTTGGATGAATGTCTGGGTTATGAGGAGGAGCCAGTTGCCATTATTTCCAGACATGATCACCAATTGAGATCAAAGAGGATTTCCACATTAAAGGTTCAGTGGAGGGGCCAACTAGTCAAGGAGGTGACTTGGGAATTCGAGTAGGACATACGGAGCAGGTATCCGCACTTACTTAGTACTTTAGGCATGAATCTAAACCCGTTCGAGGATGAATGTTTGTTTAAGAGGTGGAGAATGTACCGACCCGATCAATTTTTTTATTTTATAGAGCCTCATTCCCCTAAATAAGACTTTTCGTACTTGTTTTACTGATTTATGACTTGCGGGGATGGTTAGTTCGAGATTTGGAAGAGTTCATATTAAAATCAAAATACTTAGTTCCTTAAGGTTGACTTGGGTTAATTTTTTTACTGACCGACCTCGGAATCGGGATTTAATGGCTCCAATAGATTCGTATGATAATTTTGGACTTGGTTGTATGTTCGGATCGGCTTTTGGATTATCTGGGAGCATTTTGGCGCCAAATAGTGAAAGTTGGTTCTTGATGGTGCTATGAGTTCTTTAAATTTGGTTTGGAGCGGGTTTTGTGATATAGAGGTCCAAGCAAATTCCAAGATTGGGAGTAGTTCTGTAATGTCATTTAAGACTTGCTCGCAAAATTTAGCGTCATTTCGAGTAGCTTAAATACGGTTCGGTATATTGAAATTCAGTTGAAGAACTTGAAGTTCATAAGCTTGATTAAATTATTTTTCGGGTGTGATTCTTTGTTTTGATGTTGTTTCGGGCATTCTAAGAGTTTGAGCGAGTCAAGTTTATGATTCCAGACTTGTGGATATGTTGGGGCGGGGTCCCGGGGCCTCGAGTGTCAATCGGACGAGGCTAGGACCAAGTTGGGAGCTTGAAGCAACAAGTGAAACTCCCTAGATCTGTCATAATCGCACCTGCGCAGCCGCAGGTGCAAGCCCAGGTACCGTAACAGCGGAAGATTGGAAACAGTTGCGTGATAGCAGGTGCGAGTGCTGTAGGCGCAGGTGTGGCTAGTCTCACTGAAGCGGCCTCTTCTGTCAGCAGATGCAAAGAGTGGCCAAGTAAGGGAAATGCGCACCTGCAATGGCTTTCCTGCAGATGCGGCCAAGGCACCGCATCTGCGAAAGTCGTTGGGGATTGAGGGGCTATTTAATACAGACTTAGGCTATTTTATCATATTTTCCTCCACTCTTAGGCGATTTGAGAGATTTTAAGGAGGAGATTTCGACCTAGCCTTGTGAGGTAAGTAATTTCTACTTGATGAGAGTTTAATACATGGATTATGGATAGATTTTATTATGAAAATTGATAGAAATCATGGGTTTAGATGGAAAACCTAGGGTTTAATAAAAATGAGTTCTTACCACAAAAATAGTTATGGAACTTAGTAAAAATCATATTATATGTTCCTAAGGTGATGGGTAACAACTTTCTTCAAAAAATTTCAAAATCCGAGCATATGGGCCCGAGGTGAATTTTAGGAATCTTGCATTTTGAATTGGGTAATCACTTTAATGGTAGGGATATGAATTTTTAATTTATGTGATTTTGACTAGCTTCGAGTCATTTGGCACCAAATTTGGAGGTTTGAGCACCTTTTAGAACCGAGAAGTAGGCTTTGAAATAAGGTAAGTCTTCTTTCTAGCTTTGTAAGTCGGAATTAACCCCATATATAGATTAAATAAATGTGTATGAATATTTTTTGGGGGAGGGGGAGGGACTACGTATGTACGAGGTGATAAGAGTCCGTACGTAGCCACTATTATGCTATTGTCCAGGTAGTTTAGGAACCATGTCATGCTTTATTTAGAACGCCCTTACTTGCTAATTTAATTAGTTAAGTCATGTATGAATTTTATAAAATAATTGTAAAAGGTTAAATTCACTTACTTGAAGATTGAATGGAATACTTGACTGTAAATGAGAAATTTGTGTTTTCTTTAAAAAGATAATTGATATTTGTGGATTGGGACGAACGCCTTGGTAGCAAATAGATACATCTGTGGTTCGTGTCATTCGATCCTCGGCAGTGCAGTTTAAATATTATGTTGGATAAGGTCGTACGTCCTCGACATGATTTGCGCATGATAAATCTTTGAAACTATTCATATTTGATACTGCTTAATTGCCATGGAACATAAACGTTTTCTTTGAACTTCAATGTTTTTCATGTATACAATGCTTAGAATAAAATTTTGATATGTCATTAGTAGCCCTAGTAAGTGTCAAAGTCGACCCCTCCTCACTATTTCTCCGAGTTTAGTCTGGATACTTATTGGTACATGTTATTTATGTATTCATGCTATGCTTCTGTACTTAATTGTACATGATCTGAGGCGAGTACATATGGTTACCAGTCCAGCACGCAAACTTGAGCCTCGCTTAAAGACTACACGGTGAGCTATCCTTCCAAGCCGTACTGCAACAACCGAAGTCTTCCTTTTGTTATATTTTTTGTCTATTACATTTTAAACAGTAGACTAGTATTATTTTGTATATTCTACTAGAATTCCTATACACTTGTGACACCAGGTCTTAGCACACACTGGTAGACTTATGATTTTGGGTTGTATCTCTAAAGTTATGATTTCATTTAGTTATTTCCGCTTTGACTGCTTTAAAATCCATTATTTATTTAAATCCTTTAAATGTGAGGAAAGTTAGTTGTAAATCACTAGAAAGTTCACTGTTGACTTAGCTAGGAACAGTATTGGGCGCCATCGCAGCCTAAAATAGAATTACGTCGTGACACAATACTTCTAATATATTCATTTTTGTTTTATGTTCTCTCTAATAATACCATTTATTATTATTTTTTGTTAGAGTCTCGTGCATTTCAAACTAATTTTTTTTTTTGGGAAGAATTTACTTTTAGTATTATTTTAATTTATGTAAATGAGTATTGTGTTAGGTTGGGCCATTCCTATTCTAAGGAAAAAATATAAAGTTTATGGGTCATCCGAAACTAAGTGCATTCACTATAAATATGTATATTGTACACATAAATATATAAAAATATACTTCCTCTGGTTCAATTTGGATGACACACTTTTCTTGTTACTCCATTTCAAGAATAAAGATACATTACTATAATTAAGAATAATTCAACTATAATTCTTTATTTTACCTTATCCTAATGAGAAGCTTTTATAACCACATAAATTTCATGACCCTGCAAAGCTAAGACCACAAGTTTGAAAAGCCTTTTTTTTCTTCTTAAACTTTTGTACTGAGTCGAACTACATCATCTAAATCGAAGTAGATGGAATATATATTATCGGCTATTCTGTTTTAAAAGTGGCTAATAATATGTTATATTTTTCCTATTTTAATTGAGTTATGATGTATTAGATTGAAAATAAAAAAATAAAAGAACCTGGAATAATAAAATACTACCGAAAAATTATGTCTTTCGGTTAGTATGATTTTTGTATGAGTTCGTGAAAGTTATATGATTTTTGTGTGAAAGAGCAATATTATATGATTTTGGTGAAAAAGAGTTTTTGTTATATGACTATTTGTAAAACTTACCATGTTTCTCTATTGGTCCATTAAATTGCCTTTAATTACCATTTCAAACTGCAAATATTCGATATAACGATCCGACCGATCGTTTTGAGCATTTATACTCCGCTCGGTGGTTTCGAGGGCATGAGTAGCTCTGTATTTTATATAATCATCGGTTTTGATTTTCAGGTTATTCAAAATTCATTTTTGATGGTTCCATTATCTTTGATAAGTGGTTTTCGACTTAGCAGCATGTCCGAATTGTGATTTGGAGGTCCGTAATTGAATTTGGCTTGAAATGGTGAAAGTTTGATTATCATTAGACTTTTTGAAATCGGATTTGGATTGTGGTTATGTGAATTGAAATAGCTTCTTTATGCCATTTGGTACTTGTGTGCAAAATTTGGGTTCATTCTGGGTTGGTTTGCTATGTTTCGGCACGAATTATGGAAGTTGAAGAGTTCAAAGTTCATCATGTTTGATTCGGAATGCGATTCATCATTCGCTATTTCTATGTGTGATTTGAGGCTTCGAGTAGGTCTATAATATGCTTTGAGACTTGTTGGTATGTTCGGACGGGGTCCTAAGTGGCTCGTGTGAGTTTCGGGATGGTTTCAGATCATTTCTAGGCTATTTTTTAGCTGTTGGTTTTTGGCTACAGAAGTGTGCTAGTGAATCGCGATCGCGGAAGGCCTTTCGCACTCGCGTAGAGTAAATTTCTGGTGCACTAACCTGACTTCATAATCTCATATCTCACAATCTATAAGGAATTTGGAGATGATCCAAAAACAATTGTAGCTCTTGCTGTATAGTTTTTAGAAAGTTAACCATTTGTTATTTGGAGTCTTGTACAAAAGGTTATGACTATTATACTAGAAGTTGTCCAGAAGAGTTGGAAAGGCTATTGGGGAATTTGTTCTTCGTGATCGCGGGAGAGTGACCGCGATCCCATTAAGTAAAACGATTCTTGAAAAATTTTGTGCTTCGCTATTGCGGGTGTTTGGCCACGATTGCATAGGGTAAATGACTGGACAACAAATTTAAGTGATGTAACAATTTGGAGCTCGGGAAAGGTAATTTTTGGAGTATTTTAATAAAAACATTGAGGTATATATTCTTTACTCATTTTTATTTTATATCATGAATATATCTTCGATTTTGGCATTTGGTTGATGATTTCAAAAGAGAAATTGGGGGTTTTAACTTAAAATTTCATAATGTGAATTTTTGAGTTTTGAATATCTATTTGAAATCAGATTTTAGTGAAACTGATATGGTTGGACTCGTAATTAAATGAGTTGTCGGATTTTATGAGTTTTGTTGGGTTCCGAGACGCGAGCCCAGGTTGAACGTTTTGGCTGATTTTGTGCTTTTATTCAATATTTGACCTTTGTCGATTGAGAGTGGTTCATTTAGTATTATTTGATGCATTTGAGTTATTTTTGGTTAGTTTTGAGTCGTTCGAGGGTCGGAACACAGGATGATATTTTTGGAGCATCGTTGGCTTGCTCGGTATTGATATTGGCTCGTTCAAGGTAAGTAACACTTTTAAACTTGGTGCTGAAGGTATGAAACCCTGAATTACGTGATATGTTTTTGGTGTTGAGGTGACGCACATGCTAGGTGACGAGCGTGTGGGCGTGCACCGTGTGAATTGCGACTCTATTATTCCTGTGGTACTGTGTATTTACGTGATCATATCTGTAACCATGTAATCTCAATGTACTAGATCTATTAAGCCGTGATCCATGTCAGAAACCATGTCTGGGCTACGTGTATATCCTATTGGGACCCATTGAGGTCATTTTGTTGTTGATCTATCTACTTTCATTGCACTACATACTCAGTCATACGCATTCATATGCATATCATATCTCAGTCTCTGTTACCATTTATTGATATATCACATCATTATTTTTGGGCTGATTTGATTTATGTCATTGAGAGCTCGAGAAACTGGGGGGTTTGATGACTGAATGAGGCCGAGGGCTTGATGGTAGGATGTTTATGGGATCGGGTTGCATGCCGCAACATATTTTATTAATTTATGTCATGATTGGTTTGTTATAGCGCTTGGGCTGAAATAGCCTTTCGGAGTCTGTACACACCCACAATGAGCGCATGTACCTACTGAATGTGAGTGCTAAGTGATAAAAAATTGAGTAAATGTAGAAAAACAAATTTCAAAAGGTGACTACGGTGAGCACCTTTTGTCTTGCAGCCAACTACAGTGACCCCAATTTCTGTTCATCAGGTGAAATTCAAAAATAATCAGATTTATAACTGATAATTGAAAAATAGCTACGGTTTCAAAAGCAATTGAAATATATCCACTTTTCATGTAATGATAAAATCTGAATAAAAATATTCTTAAGAATCTGAAAGTATTCCAGCATAATATACTGGAATTCAGATTTTTTACATATGAGCTTCCAACATAATATGCTGAAATTTTATAATGTTTTGGAGATCCGTCATAATAAGCTGAAAGATTATAATGTTCTGGAGTTTCGTCAAAATATGTTGTAAGTTTATATGTAGGAGCTCCATAATCTCGCATATTATGCTGGAACTTTTCGTGTGCCGGAGTTCCAAACAAATATGCTGAAAGTTTATGCGAAGGAGCTCCAAAATCCAATATATTATACTGAAAATTTTCGTGTTTCAGCAAAGTAGTGACTATTTTTCAATGACTACACAAACTCTGACTATTATTTAATTTTCAGTCCAAAAATTAACTAGCCCGTGCTATTTTCGCCTTTTCTTTGTCTTTACTACCCCCCCAGAAGGAAAACTCATTAAAGGTGAAAAAAATAAGTTTTTCTTATTCCACGAGAGACACTTCCAATTGTCAGATACTCATTAATTTCTTGGTTCAACTTGTGTATGCTATTTCAAATGGGAGCTAGAAATGAGTAAACAACAACAACAACCTAGTAAAATCCTATAAGTGGGGTCTGGGAAGGGTACTGTTTATGCAAATCTTACCTCTACCCCGAAGGGGTAGAGAGACTGTTTCCGAAATACCATTGGCTCAAGATAATAAAAAGACAAAAGAAGAGAGTATTAGATTCACCATGGAAATCATAAGGAAAAAGGAACATAGAAAAAAAATACAGAGCAAAAACGACGGTTTGTAAATGGATCCTTCATCGAAATAGAAAATAGTAAAACACGACATTGCTCCTAGCTATCTTAGACAAAACCCCACCGAACTAGGCTCACAAATGTACAAAGTAACGCAAGACTCAACTATCTCCAATCCTATAACCGTAATACGCGACTTCCATAACTTTCTATCAAGTTCCATGTCCTCGAAAATATGAAGCCTCGCCATATCCTGCCTAATCATCTCTCCCCAATACTTCTTAGGCCGCCCTCTACCTCTCTCGTGCCTTCCACGACCACCTGCTCACACCTCCTTACTGGAGCATCTGGTCTTCTCCTATGTACATGCTCGAACCATCTGAACCTCGCTTCCCGCATCTTGTCATCAATAGGGGCCACGTGCACCTTCTCCCGAATGTTATCATTCCTAGTCTTATTCTTTCTAGTGTGTCCACACATCTACCTCAACATCGTCATTTCTGATACTTTCATCTTTTGGATATGTGAGTTCTTAATAGGCCAACACTCAGCCCCATACGTCATGGCCGGCCTAACCACTGCTTTATAGAACTTACCTTTGAGTATCATTGGCACTATCTTATCACACAAGACTCCAGATGCTAACATCCACTTCATCTATCCTACACCAATACAGTGTGTGACATCCCCGTCGATCTCTCATCCCCCGTGGATAACCGACCCAAGGTACTTGAAGCTGCCTCTATTTGGGATAATATGTGACTCATGCCTCACATCCATGTCCACTTCCCGCGGCCCGGTGCTTAACTTACACTCGAGGTATTTCGTCTTCGTTCTGCTTACTTGAAGCCCTTGGACTCAAGAGACTATCTCAACTTCCAATCTCTCGTTAACACCGGCTCGTGACTCGTTAATCAGAACTATCTCATCGGCGAATAGCATCCACTATGGCACCTCCCCTTGAATATGGTCGGATATCGCATCCATCACCAGGGCGAATAAGAACGGACTAAGTGCAGAGCCTTACTGTAATCTCATTTCAACCGAAAAAGGCTCAGAGTCCCCTCCTACTGTACTAACCCGAGTCTTAGCCCCGTCATACGTGTCCTTAATTGCCATAACATAAGGAACCGACATACCTTTTTCCTCCAAGCATCTCCAGAGAACTTCTCTATGAACCTTGTCATATGCTTTCTCTAGGTCAATAAACACCATTTGCAAGTCCTTCTTTCTCTCTCTGTACAGTTCCACCAACCTCCTAACAAGGTTTATAACTTATGTGGTGGAACGACCCGACATAAACCCGAACTGGTTGTCGGATACAGACACTGTCATCCTCACTCTTGCTTCAACCACCCTCTCTCATACTTTTATGATATGACTCAGTAATTTGATACCCCTATGATTGTTACAACTCTGGATGTCACCTTTGTTCTTATACAACGCAACCACCGTACTCCACCTCCACTCATCCGGCATCCTCTTCGCCTTAAAAATAATATTCAACAAACCAGTCAGCCACTCCACCCCTGCTCTCCCTACACACTTCCAAAATTCTATCGGAATCTCGTCTGGCCCAGTTGCTCTGCCCTTACGCATCTTATGCATAGCCCCCACGACCTCCTCGACCTCGATACGCCTGCAGGGTCCGAAGTCACGATGGCTTTCAGAGTGCTCTAATTCATCTAGCACAATATCACGATCTTCTTTTTTATTCAGATGTTTATAAAAGTAAGTTTGTCATCTTCTCTTAATCTGGGCATCTTCCACCAATAATCTACCATTTTTGTCCTTAATACATCTCACTTGGTCCAAATCTCGAGCCTTTCTCTCTCTCAATTTGGCCAACCAGAACAACTTCTTCTTCCCGCCTTTTTCCCACAGTTCTTCGTACATGCGACCATAAGCCGCATTCTTAGCCTCTGTGACCGATAATTTAGCTTCTTTCCTAGCTACCTTATATCTCTCCATGCACGCTCTCCTCTCGTCCTCACCTATGCTCTCCACTAACTTTTGGTATTTTTCCCTCTTCGCTTCCACTTTTTTTTGGATCATTTCATTCCACCACCAGTCTCTTTTGCACCCGCCAGAAATACTGGTTGAAACCCCTAGCACCTCTCTCGCGGATTTTCTTACACAGTCTGCTGTCACTGACCACATAATATTCGCGTCCCCACTACTCCTCCAAGCTTCCATAGCCGACAACTGACACTCCAACTCTTGGACTTTATCCTTAATCAAAACTTCCCATCTTATTCTTAGTTTTCCCCGAGCAGACCTTTTCTTCCTCTTGAACCTAGTACCAACATCTAGCACCAACAATCTATGTTGCGTCACGATTGACTCGCTCGGAATCACCTACTCGCTCGAAATCACATTGCAGTCTTTGCACAATACTGTCTCAAATAGAAATGAGTAAGATCCTTAAATTCTCGGTAATTGTGGTTGTTGTTGCTATACTGTCTCAATATATGCAACTATAAAATCTTGGCCGGTATCTTCTTGAACAAAGTCACTAAATTATTGCAAATAAAGCATAGCGAGAATACTGAATACTATGATATCAGTTTGCACTTTGCATGGAAGTACTGAATTCCCGAGGAGATACTATTGCAGCAATAATGGTACGGTGGGTCACGTGGTAACTTTTCAATTTAGTGGCATGCGTTCAAAGGAAACTCCTTTAGAGGAAAAACATGAGAGAATATTACTTACTAGTTGGATGCCCCTTTGATTTTATTTTTCCTGTTTTTTTTGGGTATCTAATAGACTTTTTCCAAGAAGAAGGGTGGTCATTTCTTGTTCCAATTCTTGTGCATGCTACAAGGGACAAACTCTGGTTTTTACCCTAAAGAATGTCGTTCCTAGCGAGACCTGGGAATCATAACATTCAATTTTATTTTCACCAAATAGGAATCTTGAAACTTGTGAATTGAATTTCTTTCTATGACGACACTATGATATTAGGTGAATAAATTGAAGAAAATGCTTGAGTCAGTCAATGATGTGAATCGAATTCATTCAAGTGATTGATAGAAAAGAATTGAATAAAATTATGGGGAGTTCACTTCATACAAGTGAACGTGCAAAATTTGGCAATATTTCAAGTCAAGTGACATTAGAGGCTATCCCTTGTGTTTGGGTTTCGTGCCTTCAATAGTATCTTGCCATGATTTCTTTTTGTCCTGTAAAAATGGGGATTATTCTCTCCTTGAAACCAGAATAGTGCAATTTGCATGAGTTAGGTTAAAATAGAAGTTTGCTGCTCTTTTTGGAATCTATATTTATTAAGAATTAGTCTTAAACTAAGCGTACGCATAGCATTTGGCAACTTGCTCACGATCTTGCACAATTTGCTCACGATCTTACGATGCCAAATCAGTCTTACTATACTAAAGATCGCTAAGAAATATTAGAATACAAGAGAATTGCCAAAAGAAGCTTTTGTATTAGAGAGAACTTGATTGTTTTTGCTTGTTGAATTACAAATGAATGACCTCTATTTTATACTAATCACCTAGGGGCTAGTGCGTAAATATTAATTGTTGCATAAGTCCTTTATTATTACAAGTAAGTCCCTTCTCTAGAATTCTCTACATAACTAGAATCTTCTAGGGACTTTCATAATAAATCCATAGGTTTCAAGAGTCTTCCTAGGAAAACCTCTATATTTCTCTAGAACCTTCTCACAAGTGTTACTCTGTTTTATATATTTTAGCTTTCACATGGCATTAATATATGCCAAATGGCACCTACGTAACCTGATAATGTGGCGAGTCGTGACACTCTTTCCCACCCAATTTTGTGCCGCCCTCGGCACAAAGCATTGACACGTACGCGTGCACCTCATCTTGGCGTCGCAGGAGATCTTTATCCATTAGCCATGATGCTTTATGGAGCAATTCGCCTTCCAATTTCACATAGTACTCGTCACCTTTCTTACTTCCCCGTTTGTGCTTTATACGGCTAGCAATGATGGCCTCGATCATCTGCCCATCGGATGCCCCTCCATGCTCTTGGCCTGAACTTTCCCATGACTCAACAAAGTGTAGCAGCTTCTCAAGCACCGGGTCCATGCTCTCACTTCCTATTTGGCTGCCTCTGTGATCCAGCCTTACTGGCAAACTTGAACCCTCTGCTTGGGGCATCGTCTGAGTTTGATAGCATGCCATCATTTTGTAACTCGCCATCCTCTTCAACTATGTCTGTCTAACTTTTATTGATGCCACCATGCTCTATTTGCATAGTGCCAAGATAGGCTTTGGATTCCCCTACTTTCAGCTTAGATTCCAAGCTCATCCCTCCAATGCAGGCAATTTCTCTTGTGTCATCCTTATATGCTTGAGCAAAGTTCCCTATCACTGCCCCAAGCTTCCCTAACTCTAGGCATTCACTTGTCCAATGTTATCTTTTACAAAAGTAGTACCCTCCATTAGGCACGTACTAGCAACTATTTTCCGGCCCTTTATTATTTCTCTTGGACCCCTTTCCGTTATGCAATAGCCCCTTGCCATTGCCCTTGTATATATCAGTTATGCCTTTCCCATTGTCCTTGGCATGGTCTCCCCCATCCCTCTCGGTGTTGCTTTTTTTGGACTTGGCAGGCTCCATCTTGGAGTAAACAAATGACTCGGCTACTCCCGTGGCCTCGTTCATGTAGGCTACTTGATGTCTTCTTAGCTTTCACTTTACCCATTTTTGCAACCCTTCCATGAAGTAGAAGAGGGAATCTTCCTCGGGCAATGACGATCTTTGCTGCATTAAGGTGGTGAACTCGCGCACATACTCCCGAATTATGGCCTCTGTCGGAGCTCCCTTAGCTTTCGCCAATCTGCCACCTCGTGTGTGTCCCGTGCACCTCCATACTGCTTTCGCTTAGGGACCTTCACGTTGATCCCTTTTGCAAGTACGACATCCTTGGTAATTTCGGTCATGGTTCCCTACAAAAGCTTCATTCTAGCAATATCTTATATTCTTTATAACATTCCCTTAGTCATAACCTTTGCTCTGATACCACGTTGTCACATCCTTAGCCTTAAACTAAGCGCACGTGCGGTATTTGGCAGCTTTCTCATGATCTTGCACAACTCGCTCACGATCTTGCGTTGCCAAGTCAGCCTTACTATACTAAAGATCGCTAAGGATTGTTAGAATACAGGAGAACTGCCAAAAGAAGCTTTTGTATTAGAGAGAACTTGATTGTTTTTGCTTGTTGAATTACAAATGAATGACCCCTATTTTATATTAATTACCTAGGGGCTAGTGTAAATATTAATTATTGCATAAGTCCCTTATTATTTACAAGTAAGTCCGTTCTCTAAAATTCTCTAGATAGCTAGAATCTTTCAGGGACTTTCCTAGCAAATCCATAGGTTTCTAGAATCTTTCTAGAAAAACCTCTATATTTTTCTAGAACCTTATCACAAGTGCTACTCTATTTCATGTATAAGCTTCCACATGATATTAATATATGCCAAATGACACCTACATGTCAGTTCACCGCATACAAGTGAACGTGCAGAATTTGGCAATGTTTCAGGTGAAGTGACATTAGAGGCTATGCCTTGTGTTTGGGTCTCATGCCTTCAAGAGTATCTTGCCGTGATTTCTTTATGTCATGTAAAAATGGGGATTATTCTCTCCTTGAAACCAGAATAGTGCAACTTGAATGAGTTAGGTTATAATAGAAATTTGCTGCTCTTTTTGGAATCTACATTTATTAAGAATGAATTTAGCTTGTATTCATTGACAGTGTAAAATTATATTATTGGTGTAATTTTAACTAACATGCCAAGTTCTTTCTTTGTTTTTAAGTTAAGTTATAAAATAAAATATAAAAAAAAAGAAGCTTATTATCAATAACTATTTGTAATTATTTTTAAATGATCTGATTAAGAATAGCTCGTTATCAGTATATAAAGTTAAACTGATTAAGAATATGTATAGCTAACAGGTATTCCAATTACAAGTAGGTAGAATTTGTACTACCGTTGCCGCAGTGCTCATGCTTCTAACCAAATTATCTATAATTAATAATTTGACTATAATATACACAATTTGGAGAGAAATTGATTCGTTTACTCGTCTTTCCCTTTCCTTCATCTTTGCTTGTTGGATTATATTAACCTGTCACTAATCATTTTTATTTGATGTAGAAACTTAGTGGCGTAACTCACTTAAACCAAAGACAGTAGGCTAGAAGATGCCTCTACTAGTATTAATACTTTAGACTTTGCCTTAGGTTTGGTTCTTCAATCTGATTTATATTTGTTCTCTTATACAGCTGTGATCTATATTGACTATTGAGATTGAATGGTCCAAACCACCCTGAGGGTAGCTCAAATGGTACTGGCATTGTCCGCAGAGCCACTGAAGGCAATACAAATCGGTCGTATTTCTAGGGCCCTATGGAACTAACCGTGCACCCATATTGAAATAGTAGGACCCGATAAGTATAGTTAGTCGAGTTCGCAAAGCGAAGCCTGAAAACCACGGTTATTGAAAAAAAAATTGAATGGCTCATTTCTATTGATCCCTTTCCGAGGGTATCTTTCTTTCTCTCTTTCTTGTGCTGTCTTCTTCTAAGTCTTGAAACCCAAAAAATTTTCCTTTCCATTAATCTAGTTTCAAGGGTTTATTTGCACTTTTTAAATTTTTCTTCGTTTTCGAAGATTCCTATTTCTTCAAGACGACTGAATAAAGATAAAAGAAAGCGAGATAATTAGCTGAAAAAATGAAGGGCTTTTTCTATTTTTGAAGCACTTTTTGTAATAATAATTGTAGATTCCTATCACTTTGGTCGGTAGAGAGAACTCCTGAGCTAATAATTGTAAAGATAAAGATGCATAACAATCATATGATAAAGTAAAGGGAGAAAACTTCATTTTTTTTTTCATTTTATATATTTTGATATTTATCTACTGAGCTGGGGAGGATGGTGCAGGAAAAGAGCTACGGATCTGGAAATGATAACACGTGATACATATAGATTAGTAGCTCTACTAGATAGCTAGGAGTGAGTTTTTATTTTATTTTTTCCTTCAATTTTCATTGTTTTCTTCATTCCTGATTCACCCCTGTTTCTTGGTAATACCATATATTTTCTTTTTTGGTTTAAAAGACTACATTTTATTAATTAACGATGAAATAAAGGAGCATCTGCTTAGAAGCAATCTTACAAAAAGTTTGAAGAGTACTGTCTAATAAATTATAATAAGCAGCGAAAATAATTTTAATATCAAAATCACATATAATCTAGACAACTAACTAATATAAACGGAATTTTACGTGTTACCTTTTGAAGCGTGAACAAAATTTCTTTATCACGTGAGCTTCAATTTCACAGCAACTCAATGAATTCTCCACTACCCGTACGATTACGGTCTCCGAACGTTCCACGGTCTTCTATACCCAATTATTACCAGGAAATAGAAATTTCGTGTGGACGAAATTTTCTAAAGAAAGGGGACTGAAATTCGGCCACCATGTTCTCATTCGTCTAGATGGAAAATCTTATATATTTATTGCACAAGTTTTAAGAGTTAAAACCCTTTTTTCAAAAGTTGTTGGGTTTTATTTTCCACCAGAAAAAGGATTCTATTATTTCCTATTATTAGGCACAGTAGAGTCCACGGAATTAATTAACAAGGCTTCCAATTATAGAATTAATTTGTAATTTTCGAAATTAATATCCAGCATAATTAATTACGAATTATTCCACTAAAAATTTTGTAATTGTACTCCTTATTTAATTTCAAAATTCATCCATTAAATCTTATTTAACTCCACATATTAAGATTCAGATACTAATCAATTAAATTAAATTACTGATGATTAAATTTATTGATTATTTTCTTTAGATTTGGGCTTAACTTATTTCATGTGTCGGATACAAAATCCACCGATCAAGTTTACTCATGAAAACTTATAAGCTTCCATAAAGGTGTATCATCAATCTCTAAACTGAGACATAGATTCCATCAACTAACTATTATTTCGCCAATCTACATTATTATTATTATCCAATTTACGAGGCATATTGACCCACGAAAGAATCTTGTCTTTTAATAAATCAAAATAATAATAATGTACACAACTAATAATAATTATATCAAGATTAAGAGTATAAGTACATTTAATGGCTAGATAGTTTATTTTATTAAGTTAGTATAAAATACTTATCTTTACTTGGATTGTTCTATATATACAGAATGTACTAGAATAAGAAGCTGGAATTAAACCATTCTCATAATCAAGATAAACTATATTTAATCTTGTGCTACAATCATTATTGATGGTTTGTCCAATTCCATCATTAGATTGTGAACTCAAACTTTATACTTATAAGAACTGATGATATAATCTTCCTTGTATAAGCTAAACTCTATACACTAGATCAACTACTATATAAGCAAAGGACACATACTAATATATAATCTAATTAAAACTTTATTACAATTGAATAAATAATTATTTCATAATAAATAATATATCTAAATCAAACTCATGGTTAATAATATATATCCCAACAATCTCCCACTTAGACTTTTAATCATGACACTTATTAGAATATACTATATCCAAATGCATGGTTAATTGCCCCAATAATCTCCCACTTAGACTCATAACCATGCATCTACAACTTTTTGAGGCATTCTTTTACATCACTATTAAAAGTCTTCACCAAATAAGATTTTGTTAAAGAATCTAGTCAACTTATCTGATGCAATATTTGTCCAGTAGTGCTTTGTCGTAACTGTCTAGTTTGGTATTAAACTCTTCAGGAAACCTGTTACCGAAACTATCCCAAAAGTGTGCACCAAACTATGATTTTCTTTAGCATTCTCCCACTACGATGAAGTACTACTAATATTACCTTCATTACCTTATTGTCACGACCCAAACTGGATCCGATCGTGATGGCGCCTTTAGTGAGGACAGCCGATAAAACCCCCCAAACCAATTAACAGTTACAATAATTAATAATTAAATCATCAATAAGTGATAAATCCCAAAAAAAAGTGTGAAATAGGACAAATGCAGAAAAATACATAGCCTGACATCACGGTGTCACCAGTCATGAGCATCTATACATCCGTCTAAGAGTATGAAAAAGGACTACACTATCTATTACAGAGCTAGTACAAAGGAAAGTAAAGATAGGAGGGAGAAGCATTGGGCTGCGAACGCCGAGCACATACCTAGTGATCTCCGAACAACTTGCTGGAAGCAATCATCCCTTGCTAGCGTGACCTGAAACTCCTGGATATTCACATAGGGTGCAGAGAGTAATTTGAGTATGCCAACTCTATAAGTAATAAAAGTAAAGGCAGCTGATTGATAAGAAAACGCATAAAATACAACAAAATATTACAACGAGGCATTATAAAATCAGAGTAATGCAATAAGGCAGTAAAAGCTCGTAGAAACACCTTAGTTCAGCAAAAAACTTTTTGAAACATCTTTTAGCAGCTCAACGAGTAAATGAAAATAGGGAGAAAAGATAGAAACATAAAGGAGCCCCTCGAGCAAAATACCAACAGAACTAGCCACTCGGGCAATCTCATAATCACTCGTGTTAGCCCCTCAGGCAATAACATAGAACAACAGCAGTCCCTTGAGCTATATCACATCTTACACTCAGTACCCGTGCTCAATGGGGTGTACAGATTATCGCTTCCGACTCGACGCTACGTAAAGCTAGGAAGAGCGGGTCGCAATAGCTTTTACCCAAATAGTGGTTCGTGATCGGATTTTCACAGGGAGCTAGTACTGGAGTTGTATTGTCTATCTAGTCTAGAGATGCGGTTGTGCTTCTAATGTCACTTCAAATATTTTTGAGTTTTTGCATTATAAATACTATTGTAAACTAATAATTAAAGCTAAATTATGCTAAGAAAATATTGCTAAGTTGTAATTAATGGGAAGAAAAGACACTAGGGTCGTGACATCACCTAGGTGGTTAGTTAACGGGTAGAAACTACTAAGGAAGACTGACATATTTGGGGATTATGCTATAACCGTTGCACAATTATACCCGATCTCACACCTCTCGGTAAAGAGAATAATTTTTTCCAATTGACTCTCTCGAGACCAATTGGGTAGGCCAATTAGACCAAGCAACTAGGGTTCAGTTAGGGTGATTACTCTCTTGATATTAGACTCATTAATTGGGACTACCATTTCTCATGGGTCTACTCCAATTCTTTGTTGGATCAATTTTAGGATCATAGACTCTCTTTCTCAAGAAAAGTTAAACCCACAAAGATAGTATCAGTGTTTGCAACAACCAATACTTAATTAAAACTTAAAATCAATCCAAATAACAAACACCCAATATCAATCTAACCCTAGACGGCAATACCCATCAATTACTCACACTAGAGTTGAGCCACAACCCTAGATAATGGGTTTAGCTACACATAATTAAAGAAGAAATAGATGAAGAACTAAACATATTAATTAATTAGTAAGAAAAAAATACAATGATCTATTGTTAATGAAGGCCAAAATGCCAAATATGGCTTCAAACTTGTTCCGAGGTGCACAATTGCGTTTCTAAATACAAAATATAACCTAAAAATGGCAAAATATTCTATTTATACAAGGCTGGAAAAATTGAATAAAAATACCCACGCTCAGTGCGGGCCGTACAAAAGCGTTCACCACCGCACTGGCTCTTTGACTTAGCAATTTTCAACTCTCTAAGCTGGAGGACGCGGACCGCACAAATGAGTTGTGCGGCCGCGAAAGGGGTCAGGCACGGACTGCGTGGTGATGACCACGGGTCGCGTGGCTTTGACTTGTGAATTTAACAACTCTTTGAATCTCCTTCAAGTGGACCGCATAATATAGTGAAGCGGCCGCGAAGCTTGGCCATGGACCTCAAGAATCCAACCACGGCCGAGTAGCCTTTTGTGAAAACTAAACCTACCTCTGAATCTCCTAGTGCGGCCGCAGTTCCTTTTGTGCGGTCCGCACTTGGTCCTCTTTTCTTCACTTCACTTAATATTTGACACTTGAACAAGTTCCACTCCTTTTTGTGACAATCTTCGATATTTCGTCACTTTGTTGATCAAACATGCATTCAAGCACAACTTGTGAGCATTTCAGGACTATTTACTAGCAATTTATACTCAAATCAAAGCAAGTAGGGGTATAAACACATTAAAATCCTAACTTATCAACTCCCCCAAACTTTAAACCTTTGCTTGTCCTCAACAAAACAAAATATGACCCACCCCTTAGGGAGGAAATCCAAGTAATTCTAGCTATGCTAAAGTAACCTCAACAAACATCAATTGGGACTAACAATTCCCTCAATACGAATGCATCATTAACACATTTAAAACTTTGAAAAACTATGGATCAAGTGTGACAAAAGAGCATCAAGAGTTGACACGTTTCATCAAAGAAATTTTCTCAATTACTTTTGTCATTGTGGAACCCAAACTCACACATCATCGACTCTCCCTAAGCGAACCTCATCTTTTAAGTATTGACACACAAACCGAGGTTAATAGAATTTCACTCATCTCTCTTAAGCAGAAGGTCACAAGTCCGGCTCTCAGTACCATATGCTTGCCCCTTATGTAAGTATCCACTAATGTAGGCTCCCTTCAACTCAAGATCATCTAGGACTTTTGTGGAGTCATTGTGACGGTTTTTGGGTAAGGGTAGGACATGTTTCTATTCAAGTGGGTTCAATCTTCCTTTAAGCACTTCTTTTGATTCATTTTGGCACCACTCTCTTGACTCTTTTGAGTATTTCACTTCTTTACAAGGTGTTAGAGAGACATATTTTCACTCTTTCTTATGCAATTCAAAACATTTCTCCTTTTTCCACTTTTTCCACACCTTTTTCAATTTTGTTTTTCTTGAATCCCTTTTTATTCCTTTTCACATTGGACTTTGTTTTTATCTTTTTCTTTTCTTACTTTTTCTTTGCCTTGCTTTTCTTTTGCTTTTGTACCTTTTTACCACTTTGTTTCCTTTCTTGTCTCTCCCCCCAAACTTATATATTTTCCATTACTCAAGGGAAGATTTGGGTGCCAAGAGAGGGTAATCATTTAGAACGGGTATAGGCTTGTAGCATTGGTTCTTGAACGAAAAAGGTTTTAGGCTCAAACGGGTTAGCTAGGGATCATCTCATTGGTAGGCTATGGAATTGATCAGCTTAACATTTGGATCAAGGAGAGCCTATAATCACTTCTCAAGTCAAATTGCACCTAGGATTTTGCCTCAACAAACATTTAGGGCAAGTTCTAGATCATTGGCTCGGGACTTGGACTCGCAATTCTATTTCTCACCACTCACACTCAAGGACTACTAAATACATAGAGTCGAGGGCCTATAATGACCATAGTTACGATTTAAGCACACAATGGTTTGAAAAGACCACATGACGATTGTATGCAAGAGTCTCAAATGTGCTAGGCCCAAGTGAAGCTTTGCCTGAGGTACCCTTAACTACAACTATCAAAAATAAAAGAAAAATCAAAGAAACGGACTCAGGCCCTTAAGAAGGTTGTCATGCCATCTATCATTGGGAAGAGCAACCTGGTTCGCACAAACTCCACCCATGAAAATAGCCGTGGCATTAAGAAAATCAAGGGCTTATTGGAAGCGTCAATAATAAAACAAGAGGCTACGAGCCTAACTAAAAAGCTAAAAATGAAAAGTATTTGCGAAAATAGAATGAATATGTACAATAAGGGAGTAGAATATACAACGGGGGATGAATATATACATAAATGTAACTTTATACACATACCAAAAGACAGAATAAAAAGCAGAAATTACGATAAAAGTAGCTAAATGTAAAGTTATATACAACCCAAAATAGAAAATCAACAAAAATATAAACTAAGAATCTATATATACAGTCATCCAGATAAAAGTAGGGTGCACCCACAATGCCAACTAACAAATAAGCATCAAAATCAAAGCAAAGGATATAGAAGCTCACTAGGACTGGTCCGTCTGCATGGGATCGCCAGCGGTCCCCAAATCCTCTGTATATGCTGAAACCTCAGTCAGGTTCCCAAACTCCTACTTCTCAGCTGCTGGGACTGGGGCGTGCTCCTAGACCGGCTGAATGATAGGTGCATCACTAGAGATGACCGCATGTGGATCTGCTAGCTCAATAACTGTGCCAACTGAACTGGGAAGCTTCCTCTTCTTTCTTGGAGGCCTGGGTGCCTGCTCCTGCTGTGGTTGTGGCACTGCTGCTGCTGCTGGGGCTGGATCCCCAAATAGTAAGTTTACAGGCATATGATCTACCAATAACTTGTCCAAATCAGTCCTTAGCATTTTCATCGACTCCTTGGAAGTCCTTGACTTCCTCATCTTCTTGTGCTCCTTGAAAAGCTCTATCAAAGCCTTGCCATGTGAATCCACCGCCTTAGTCAAGGCATCTTGAGTCTTCATAATCTTCTCCTAGTTGTCTAGGAGCTCTTTCACTGATTCCTCAGTGGACTGAGGAACCTGAGCAGTGGGAGGTGTTGGATGGGCCTCAACTATAGCAGACAAAGTTGATAACTTGGATGTCGCAGCTGACATCCAGTTGTTCAAACTAGCCAAGGTCTGCTCAACTGATAGGCCGTGAAAGGGTGATCCCGGGAAGAAGGGGCCCCCGGGCCAGCTGAAGTACTAGGTCCAACTGCAAAGGATGGTCATAGAGGCAAGTCATCACTAGCAATGGCAGCAGGCATGGATGGAAGCTCGGTAGAAGGCTCAATAGAAGGCTCTACCGCAACTAGCTCCTCAGACTGGCCATTTGGGGGTAGAATTTGGTGGTTTGTACTTCTTGTCCTTTGGGTTGTCAGGCCCCTATATGCTAAACCATAAGAATGGATCCACATGTCTTACCTTCACATCATAGGACGTTTTCTTTACCTTCAAATCTCGGAAGTATATGGTGAGAGTGTTAGGAAACGAGTAGTTCCGGTTGCTGGGGGTGCTCGGGTGTTTCCGATCACTATCAGTCCCATCGAAGTAATACATCGGTGCATCACATTTCCCATATTGATAGGGAAGCTCACCATGATAGAAGCAATCACAGATGCATGGGGAAGTGGGATAGTTTGATCATGGGAAGTGGGGTGAATTCTGTTAACAAAAATGTCAACCACCCTCAGCCTCAAAGTTCAATGTCCTCCGAACAATCTTCACTCCCTGTTGTATCCAATCTGGAACATTACTTGGGCTAGCCAAGTACCTAGCTACCCACAGGCAAACCTCTTCACCCGTTGCCAACTTCTCATTGAATTGGGTTTCATCCTCGTCATTAAGCCCCAAATAATCATTAAAAGTTTTCCAGAGAACACTACACTTTTGTTTCGCACTTTGGTCACAATTGAGCCCTTTTTGACGTGGGCCACATTGCAGTAGAACTCCTTCAAAATATGCTCATTGGTATATACTAAATCATCCCGAAAATGCTCCCATCCTACTCTGGTATGAAATTGTCTATGTACATTTGGAAATAAAGGTAGTAGGTCACTTGTGATGATACTCCTCTCTAGAATCAATTTTCATACTGACTACCATTCCCTAAACTTATGAAATGCCACTTGGCTAACAAATCGGTCTTCCTAAACTTCATGTTTTCTAGCTCGTTCAATACCTCCAACCTGGGGAACACTACTGTACGGTACCTCATCATCACTATTGGTCCCACCTTCTGCAGTACCCCTAAATACTGAAGATGTGGGAGAGGTGGAGTATTCACTGCTGCCTGCTGCTGAGCCATCAGACAACTCAGAATATACACGTTATGGAGCTTGGGCAGTAGATGAAGTTGGGACTGAGGGAGCTGGCCCTGAGTCAGAAGAGACGTCTTGAGAGGGTAGGTACTCACTCCCTGATCGGTCATCATCTATAACAACTTGTTTTCAGTTTAGGTCGGGGGATGAGTTTAACTTGTTTCCCTTTTCCTCCCGAGGAGGAGTAGCCTGGGTCGGGTTGTTTGGAACCTCGTCCTCGTTGTTTTACCATAGTCTGCAGGCAAACACATCTAGCATTATTAGTTTAAGCACAGGCAGTGAAGCAGGTGAATGAATTAAAGTTACAAACAACAGAAGAATATGTTGCAGATGCTACAGCAGAACCAGGCACCGCGGACTGTACCATCAGAATTGCGACAGCGTTGGAGGCATCACATACCGTGCTAAGGTGATCGCGGGCCACTCTGAACAAGGCCCCAAAAAACACCTTTCTGAATCTCCCACCGCGGTCCGCACAAATGGGGGTATCGGATGCAGTGGGTCAGTGCGGACCGCACAACGTGCAATGTGGCGGCACTGGAAGAAATTTTTGTTTATCATTTCAGGTACCGCGGTCTGCGCAAAAACAAAAAAAGTAATGCGGACCACGTCAAGCTACGCGGATCACGCTAGGGTGATCGCGGTCCGCGCTAAGACAAATTAAGGAACTAAATTAGGGTTTCGAGTTTTCTTCCAATTTTGTTCAATTTTTAAATCTTAATTGTCCCTACTCATTTACCCAACATTGAATCACACCCATCACACAAGACCCAACATATAAACTATCCTAACTAACAAATCCAAGAAAAACGGGAAGAAGAAAGAAGCTACAACTACTGGCTAGAAAATAAAAGTTAAAAATATGAAATAATAATGACAATTGGATGAAATTTTACTAGGATTAGGAAGAATCAATGCAATCTATCCAAGCTAGCATGATTTACGATCTTAGAAGATGGATGAACAGTACAATTATGGTTCTGGGTTTTCAAATTGCGAAAAGGGTACAATGAGACTCTTGGTCTCTATTTATAGACAACCCGTGGGCCTCGTTCTTACCTACCACCATGGACACACAAAAGAGATTGTGGAACGTGCTGTGTTTGTTCATGCAACCTTGCAGTAAGCAATTCATGCGGACCGCACAAACATGGAACGGGGCCACATTGGTCCACCGTGGACCATACTAGATTGACCGCGATCGCGGGGAAGAACTTCAGAGAGTCCCCTTCGCAGTTCATGCCAGTACGGACTGCATAAGGTGCATCGCAGTCGCACTGGCAACTTCAGAGACTATGAAATTTATATGCTATGTTTTGCACTGCAAAAAATAGCTAAAAATGCTAAGTTACAAAGAAAATCAAAGAGGAAGAAAAAGACATGGGTTACCTCCCAAGAAGCGCCTGAGTTAATGTCGTGGCACGATGCATGTTACCATCACATAACATCAAATGAATGAGTGACACCACATGGCTGTCATAAATCTTCCCCAAATAATGCTTGAAACAATGCACATTGACTCGGAAAACTTCACCATTTTTGTTCTTGATATCAATAGCACCAAATGGGGTCACACATACAACTTCAAATGGCCCACTCCACCTTGACTTGAGCTTTCTCGAAAATAACCTCAACCGTGAGTTGAAAAGCATAACCATATCACCAACCTTGAATTCCTTTCCCTGAGCATATTTATCGTGAAGATAGTTCATCTTGTCCTTATACAAGGCCAAGTTGGAGTAGGCATGAAATCTACACTCATCAAGCTCATTTAGTTGCTCAACACGGAGATTCACCTCAACATCTTATTCCAACTTCAACTTCCTCAAGGCCCACATAGCCTTGTGCTCCAATTCCACCGAAATATGGCAAGCTTTCCCAAACATCAACCGGGACGGAGGCATACCAATTGGGGTCTTGTAAGCTATCCGATAGGCCTAGAGGGCATCATCTATTTGTTTTTTGACCAATCGGTCCTATTAGCATTGACAGTTTTAGAAAAGATACTATTAATTTCTCGATTAGAGACTTCCACTTGACTACTAGCTTAAGGATGATAGGAGGTGGTCACTTTGTGACTAAATCCATATGTATCAAGCAATGAATCAAAAGCCTTGTTACAAAAGTGAGATCCCCTGTCACTAATGATAGCACGGGAAGGGCCAAACCTCGTGAAGATATTCGTTTTTAAAAATTCCACAACACTCTCGGCTTCATTATTGGGTAAAGCAACGGCTTCAACCCGCTTCGAGACATAATCTACAGCCATGAGTATATAAGTGTTTCCGCAAGAGCTAACAAAAGGACTCATGAAGTCGACGCCCAAAACATCAAAGATATCCACTTCGAGAATTGTGTTTAGAGGCATCTCATCCCTTATAGAGATCTCGTCGGTCCTTTGGCATTCATCACATCTCTTGAAAAAATCACCGGCGTCTTGTAATAATATAGGCCAATAAATCCGCAACTAAGCACCTTAGAAGTCGTCCTTTCCCCGCCATGATGGCCAACATAGGGTGAGGAATGTCAAGACTCCAAAATACCCAATTTCTCCTCCTCTGGGATACATCGTCAAATCACACCATCGCTATAAATCTTACACAAATAAGGATCGTCCCGATAAAACTCCAATCTATCCCGCTTGAGCTTCTTCCTTTGGTTAGAAGAGAGCTCACATGGGATGATTCTGGTAAAAAGATAACTTTCAACGTCGCGAACCACGACATTCCACTCATTGACACCGCAAGGAGTTGCTCGACAGGAAATGTATCATTAATTTCAAGGCCGTCACAAGGCCTCCACTCCTCCTCCAAATAGGACAAATGGTCTTCCACTTTATTCTCACTCACTTTCCGGTCCACAATTTCTAGATCAAACTCTTGAATAAGAAGAATCCATCTCATCAATCTTTCCTTTGAATCTTTCTTGGTCATCAAATACCTATAGGTGGCATGGTCGTTATGCACAATAATTATGCCCCCCATAAGGTAAGGACAGAACTTTTCCATAGCAAAACCAATAGCTAATAACTCCTTCTCGATGATTATGTAATTCCTTTGCGCTTCATTCATGGTCTTGCTTGAGTAGTACAATGGATGGAATATTTTGTTGATCCTTTGGCCTAGAACCGCCCCCAACGCCATGTCACTAGAATTGCACATGAGCTCAAATGGTAAGCTCCAATTTGGTGCAGTGATGATGGGTGTATTTGTCAACTTGTGTTTTAGGAGCTCAAAAGCCTCCACGCACTTCTCATCGAAAACAAACTTGGCATATTTCTCTAGCAACTTGCACAAAAGGTTAACTATCTTAGAAAAATCTTTGATGAACCTTCAGTAGAAACCCGAGTGCCCAAGAAAACTCCTCACCCCTTTGATAGAAGTAGGGGGAGGAAGCCTTGAAATAACCTTGATATTTGGCTTATCAACTTCAATTCCTCACTTTGAAATCTTGTGACCCAACACAATACCCTCTTCTGCCATAAAATGGTACTTTTCCCAATTGAGAACTAGGTTTGTGTCTTCACACCGGGCCAACACTTGATATAAGTTTCCTAAGCACTCTTCAAAATAATTCTCAACCACTCTAAAATCATCCATGAAGACCTCCAATATATCTTCCACCTTATCGGTGAAAATAGCCATCATACAACGTTGGAAGGTCGTCAGAGCATTACACAATCCAAATAGCATTCTAGAGAAAGTAAATGTGCCATAAAGACATGTAAAGTTGGTCTTATCTTGGTCCTCCGGGGCAATGGGAATTTGATTGTACCTGAGTAACCATCCAAAAAGCAAAATAAAGCCTGGCCCGCAAAACGTTCGAGCATTTGGTCAAGAAATGGCAACGGGGAATGTTCTTTTCTTGTCACCTTGTTAAGCCTATGGCAATCCATACAAACTCTCCAACCTATCACCATCCGAGTAGGAATAAGCTCATTGTTTTCATTGGTCACCACAATCATCCTGCTCTTTTTCGGTACATATTGCACTGGAGAAGTCCAAGAATTGTCAGAAATAGGATAAACCACACCAGCGTCAAGCCACTTGATAACCTCTTTCTTTACCACTTCTTGCATAGCCTCATTTAGTCTTCTTTAATGTTCAAGTAAAGGCATTGAATCCTCCTCAAGTATGATTTTATGCACGCAAAAGGCGGGGCTTATACCCCGAATATCGGAGAACATCCATCCAATCACCTTTTTGCACTTTTGAAGAACCACCAAAGTGGACTCAACCTGCATGTTAGTTAAGCAAGACGAAAGTATAATAGGCAAAGTATAATTAGAGCCCAAGAATTCATACCTGAGGTGAGGAGAAAGTGTCTTCAACTCCAACATCGGTGGCTCCTCAATAGATGGCTTAGTTGGTGGAGTTTTGCGATTTTCAAGGTCCAAAGACAACTTCCTAGTATCATATGAATATGAACCCATACCATGCAATGCCTTTACGCACTCCACTCTCCCAGCATCATCATTGACATACATATTCAAAAGCACAACTTCATGAGGATCCTCAAAATTGATCATCGAACTTGTGTCATCCACTATCACAGATGTGACAATTTTGACAAATGAACACACATCCGTGCTATTGGGTTGTCTCATTGATTTGCAAACACAGAATACCACATTCTTATCACCCACTCAAAATGTCACCTCACCCTCTTCAACATCGACCAATGCCTTCTCCGTAGCTAGGAAAGGTCTCCCAAGAATAATCGGCACTTCAAAGTCCATCTCACAATCTAATATGTCAAAGTCGGCCGGCAATATGAATTTATCAACATGGACAAGCACATCATCAAATAGGCCCAAGGGTCGCTTCATTGATCGATCTGCCATTTGAAGTCTAATTGATCTAGGTCAAGGTTTCCCATTTCCCAAAGTCTTGAAGACCGAGTACATCATCAAATTAATGCTAGCCCCAAGTTAAAAGGGCCTTAGAAAAATCCGCACTTTCGATAGTACAAGGTATTGTAAATGCTCTGGGAACCTCAAGCTTGGGTGCCATTGAATGCACTACGGCACTCATTTGATGAGTCATCTTAATTGTTTCACACTCCATCGACCTCTTTTTTGTAACCAAATCTTTCATGAACTTCACATACCCCGGTATTTGCTCAAGTGCCTCAACCAAAGGGACATTGATTGTGAGGCTCTTCATCATTTCAGTGAATTTCTTAAATTGGTTTTCACTCATTTTCTTAGAAAACCTTTGAGGAAAAGGTGGAGGTGGCGTAGGCAAAGGTGCCTTGGCTTTGGGCACCACTGGCTCGGGCATATAAATCACGTGTTCACTATATAGGTTCACGACATCTTGTGTTTCCACCTCAACCCATCATCAATAGCAATTTTCATATCATTGTTCACATTTTGTTCAATCACGTCATCAACATTCACAGACATATTATCATCATGCAACACAACATCATCCACCACAACTTGCTTTTCTCTTGAGGCATGCACATCACCGCCTCTTCCACTCCTCGTTGTAACTGCCATCACATGGTTGTTATTTCCACCTTTTGAGTTCACTATCATGTCACTTGGTAGAGCACCATTGGGGCGAGTGTTCAAAGCTTGAGAAATTTGCCCTAGTTGCACTTCCAAGTTTCGGATGGAAGTGTTATGAAAAGACAATTACGCATCCGTATCTTGGTTCTTTTTTATCATTTGCTCAAACATGTTTCCCAGTTCTCCCCATATCAGTCATGGAAGAACTCGGACCTTGAGAAAGAAAGGGAGGTGGATTGTTCGGTTGTTGGTACATGGGGGCCTTTGAAATCCCTGCCCTCGGTTTCCTTGGTTTCCTCTATTATTCCACCCAACTGGATTGGTGTTGTTTCTCCAATTATTATTGTTCCCATTCCAACTGCCTTGGTTTTTACCTTGGTTACCCTAATTGTTGTTTTGATTTTTGTTCTAATTTCCACTACCTTGTTGTTGGTTGTTGTAATTCCAATTACTGCCACCTTATTGATTGACCCAATTTCCTTGGGGACTCCATTGTTGATTCCCTTGATTTCCTTTATTTATTTGGTAGTTATTGACATATTGGACTTCCTCACTTTAATCATCATAGCACTCATTCGAATAACCACCAACATCGCTGTTGTTGTCAAATTGTTCACAATTACTTTGAGGTTGTTATTGCCCTATTTGCCTTCTTTTCAACATTGAGACACCTTCCACTGCATTGACTTGGCGCGGGTTTTGGACTTGTCGCAATTGCGCCTTCGCCAATTGATTCATAGTTGTTGTAAGCCTGATAATAGCTTGGCTATTGTCATGCAATTCCTTGTGCAATTGATTCATAGTTGTTGTAAGCCTGATAATAGCTTGGCTATTGTCATGCAATTCCTTGTGCAAATGGATGAACACAGGGTCACCTTGAGGCACATTTTCTCGGCTTTTCCATGCCGAAGAGGTATCAACCATTTCATCAAGTACATCACATGGCTTTTGGTAAGAAATTTTTATAAAGTTCCCTACGTACAATTTGTTCACAATGCATTGATTCGTGGTGTTGATGCCCCGATAAAAAGCTTGTTGTATCATCACCTCGGTCATGTCATTGTTGGGCTACTCTTTCACCATTGTTATATATCTTTCTCATATCTCGTGCAAAGGTTCTGTTGGCTCTTGCTTGAAAGCCATAATCTTATCCCGAAGAGCCGCCATATGACTTGGAGAAAAGAACTTGGCAATAAATTTGTCTGCCAATTCATCCATGTGGTGATAGAATGATTGGAGATCCTCTCTAACCTATCCAACGCTTTACCCCAAAGAGAAAACGGAAAAACCTCAATCTCAATGCATTCTCGGACACTTTTGTCTGCTTGCTACACTAGCATATATCCACGAACCCTTTCAAGTGTTTGTAGCCATTTTGATCGGAGGCGCTAGTGAAATACCCTCTTTACTAGAGCAAGGTCAACATAACATTTGTGATTTGAAACTTTCCCGCCCCGATTCGGGGAGGAGCAATAGCACTGGCGTATCCTTGATTGGGTAGAACTCTGGGAGCTACTCTCGATGGTGGCGGAGGAGGTCCTGGAATATTGTTGTTATCATTGGCATTTTTATTTGCATTAGCATTTAGGCCTCTCCGTGAAACTTGAGGTAAGGCCTCATCTTGGTCTAGATCCTCTACCTCTTCCCCCGCTATCACATTACCGAGAGTGTAATTTGCATTAAGAGACATTTGTACCTGATTGATTGATACAACAAAATTAGTAAACAAGAAGCAAAGAGAATCAAAACAAAAAACTAACTACACAGATAGTCAACACTGTAAGGTCTCCCGCAACGGCGCCAAAAAGTGACCGCTGTCGACTCGATGCTACCCAAAGGTAGGAAGAGCGGGTCGCAATATATTTTATCCGAATAGTGGTCCAAGATCAAATTTCCACAAGGAGCTAGTAGTGGAGTTGTATTGTCTGTCTAGTCTAGAGATGCGATTGTGCTTCTAATGTCACTTCAAATATTTTTGGGTTTTTGTATTATAATTACTATTGTAAACTATGATTAAGCTAAATTATGCTAAGAGAATATTGATAAGTTGTAATTAATTGAAAGGAAAGGAAATAGGATTGCGACATCACCTAGGTGGTTAATTAACGGGGAGAAACTACTAAGAATAGACTGACATATTTAGGGCTTATGCTATAATCATTGCACAATTGTACCCAATCTCACACCTTTCGGTAGAGAGAATAATTTTGCCCAATTAATTCTCTTGAGACCAACCGGGTAGGCCAATTAGACCAAGGAGCTAGGGTTCAAGTAGGGTGGTTACTCTCTCGAGATTTAACCCGTTAATTAGGACTACCATTTCTAATGAGTCCATCCCAATTCATTGTTGGGTAAATTTTGGAGACATAGACTCTCTTTCTCAAGAAGAGTTAAACCCACAAAGATAGAGTGTTTGCAACTACCAATCCTTAATTAAAAGATAAAATCAACCCAAATAACAAACATTCAATATCAATCTAACTCTAGATGGCAACACCCATCAATTATCCACACTAGGGTTGAGCCACAACCCTAGCTAATGGGTTTGGCTACACATAATTAAAGAATAAACTGAAGAAATAGATGAAGAACTAAACATACTAATTAATTACTAAGAAGAAACTACAATAATATATTGTTAATGAAGAATAAAAATACCAAAAATTGCTACAAACTCGTTCCCAGGTGCACAGCTGCATTTCTCAATACAAAACATAACCTAAAAGTAATAAAATATTTTATTTACACTAGGTTAAAAAAATTGGATAAAAATACTCCTTCGGGATCATTGCGGGCCGCACAAAAGCAGTTGTGGTTACACTAGCTCTTTGACTTAGCAATTTTCAACTCTCTGAACTGGAGGACTAGGACCGCACAAATGAGTAGTGCGGACACAAAAGGCATCAGGCACGGACCGGGCGGTGACAATCGCGGGCCACGTGGCTTTGACTTGGGCATTTGACAACTATCTGAATCTCCTTCACGCGGACCATATAAAATAGTGAAGTGGCCGCGAAGACTGGACGCAGACCGCGAGAATCCAACCACGGCCGCGTAGCCTTTAGTGCAAACTAATCCTGCCTCTGAATCTCCTAGTACGGCCGCAGTTGCATTCGCGTCGTCTGCATTAGGTCCTCTTTTCTTCACTTCACTTAATATTTGACACTTGAGCAGGTTTCACTCTTTTTTGAGCCAATCTTTGACATTTCCTCACTTTGTCGATCAAACTGCAATCAAGTAAAACTTGTGAGCATTTCGGTACAATTTTGTAGCAATTAATACTCAAAGCAAGGTAAGTAGGGGCATAAACATGTTAAAATCCTAACTTATCAACAGACTCCGGGAGGGGCCCCTTATGGCCCAAGCGCAATAGCAAGCCATCTCGTGGCATAATCAGACAGGCTCTCGGCCTTATATCAAGCCACCTTGTGGCGTTATAACTCGGGACCTCGAACTCATAATCATGAATCAGTATAATACTGTTGTGGCGTGTATCCTGTTCCCATAGTATCCTCATAACACATGCCATCGTCCTTACTTAGTCAGAATCTCACAAGTCATTCAGACAATAGTAAAACATGATACTCAGCCTAAAATATCATTTAAAATATCAAAATGAGTAAAATTGTCCGAGTTATGAAAACGGTAGAATAAAGCATGGCGGAGTACAAATACGAAGTCAGAACAGTAAGGAATAATTGTAAAAATTCCCAAAGGGTCCAAACTATTGATATGGAACAAAGTTACTCAACCAAAGCATAGATTTATTGTGTGACTAATAGTTAAGTAAAGGCTATTCACTCAGGAGAGACTTGCTCGCACATTCAAGTGGAAAATGCTAACTGCTACTTGTGTAATTCAGGTATTATAGAAACTCCTTAGCACTTATTTGGAGAGTGTCCCTGGTTCAAAACCATTAGGGAGGCCATGCTATTATGGGTAGGCATTCAAATGCGCCTAGTACTGTCACACAAGTGTTCACAAGTATCAGACGGAAACATTGAAAGTGTTTATAAAAAGAGACTGTTGCATCCATTTGGAGTGTTCTAGTTTACCATACATATGAAGAGCTCGAAACTGGAAGTTAATTAGAGGATTAAATGTACATTTATAGCAGTGCCGACTCAAGGGCCAAGCGACTATAGCGGGCGCATTAGGCCCCAAATCATTTAAGCCCCTAATTATTAAAAGTAGGTTTTATGTGTTAATTTTTTAAAAAATATTAATAATTTAAAAAAAATTAATTTCTGATATATAATCCAAAGTATTTTTATTCTCTTTTTCATTCTCATAAAAATACCTTGTATTTTAGGTTGTTTATTCTTTTTTCCTTCTAAGCTATCTATTGTCATAAAAATAAGTGTTGAAGGGCATTGAATAAATCAAATTGTACATTTTCTTCATTCTTTCTCGAGTTGTTAGACATTGCAACAAGCAAACTAACAATGAAATTTTGTTTAAATATCAAGTTACAACTTCTAGAGTCAATTTTATTATATTGTTCTAACTTTTTATTCTCTTCTCTTTCTTTTTCTAATTTGAATTTTGTTATTATCTTTTAATATTTTAATTCATAGGTCTATATTTCTTTTTATATGATCATTTATAAATATATCAACTAAAAAATATAAATCATGTAATTACTCAAAATTCATAAAATAGATAAAAAGATTGGAATTTTAATGCAACCTCATAATGGTGCTCTTGATAAATTTTAATGGACAATAAAAAATAAACTAGAAAAATAATGAGAGTGCTCTTAGAATATGAACAAGTCATAAGTTGATTGGAAGTGCATACCTGAAAGGAAATAATAAAATAATATATGCAATAAGATTTGAGGGTCGGATTTTTTCGTCTCTATTTTTAGTTTTAATATAATGTATGCAATATTTTGCTTCGCCAAAAAATGCCATCTCCGGCAAACTTTCTTCTCTTCTTAGCTATTGAGTCACATACAATGATACAAAAATATTATATTATGTATAAATACACTCAAATACATTATATTTTTTGTATATATACATTATATTTTCCCATGTATTTATGTATTCTAAATGTTTGTATTTTTCTAATACGGTCGAATACTATTTTGTGATTTTTTGTTTGAATATAACCAATTTGAATATGGTAAATTGAATACAATATATAATAGTGACTAATGAATATAGGTGAATTGAATACAATATATATAGTCTAATTGAATAGAACAGTATACACCCTATTTCTTGATTTTTTGTTGTTTGAATACAACTGAATTCAATATAGTAAAATTGAATACAAGCCAATATTACAAATTCGGTTATTAAACACCCGTAATCACTATTTTTAGGTGGATTATCTCATTTTATTTATAAATACATTCGTGTGAATACATGAAATACATAATTAAACAGATGTAATCCCTATTTTTTAGGCGGATTACTTCACTGTATTTACAAATGCAATCGCGCCATACATGGTATACAAAATTAAACAGCTATAATCCCTATTTTTTGGGCGGATTAACTCACTGTATTTATAAACAAAGTCGCGCAAATACATGAAATATAACACACTAGCAACGAAATTTTGTAGAACTGATTTGAGTTAAATTAGGAGTGATACACAATAATTGATTTTCTTTTCGTTATTAAACAGCTGGACTCCCTAATTATAAGTTGAATTCCGCGACTGTATTCATGAATATAGTGGCGTGAATATGGAGAATATAGTCTGGTAGCAACGAAATATTAGATATAGGAAGTATATATGTATATATAGCTATAGAAAGTTAATAGCCGCTAAACTTTAGTGGTTTCTAAAAATCCTCTTAATGAATGAGAAAAATGGGCTTTTAACACAATTGTCGGTCGGCCAAAAATAATTACAGTTAATAGCTAAATACACAAAAATGTGCACTATGTTTATCCATCTAGTAAATAAACCTTTCGCAATCCCCCTTTTGGGTTTTGTCCATTAAGTTAAGAAGTTCTACAGAAAGAGAATATAAAAGAAACCACCAAAATGTAGCTAGGTGTTATAACAATATTGCTTCACATTCTACGGTGGCTACTTCATATGGCTCTTACTGTGACTTATTCCTTCTTTGCACAGTGTTGCCTTAATTCCTTCTCCGAGCGCTAGGCCAAGAAATGGATTTAAACTACTACTATGGTACACTTTAGTTTGATTATTCTTCAATTCCAAGAAAGAATCTGCAGGTTGAATGAATAATAGTTGCATGGATATATGGAGGTCCATTTGAATTCTAGCCTCCAGAAGAAAAGCATAATTTCCACATAATATAAAAAGAATCCGTTAATGGGATTCCCTATAGCCACCATTCAATATAAACCTTACACATCCCTTCACTTACAAAAGTTCGCAAGTATGGCTTACTATTATTAGTAAAATAAAATTTCTCGATATAGTACTATTATTATCTGCCCAGCTCAAAACAGCTAAGTTAAAATACACTATGTTCAATCTCGAATAGAGTTGTATTAGGTTAAACATGTATTAAGTAACATGCCATAACTTAACTTTTCCAATTCAATACAACTTCTCGAATAGTTTCTTGTTGCTGAGCCAAAAGATTTCTCCCCATTTCTGTATCCATTTATATAACTATTTCATTCTTACATTTAGCTTTAAGCTAGAAAATTGAGCACTCTATGAAAGTTGGATAGTGGATATTGAGAATATAATTTATTCATTGTGCTAAACTCTTTCATTCCTTTAGTTTCTAGTCAAAAACGGCGGGCAATTGGATTTATCAGTCGACGTGCATGTCTTAATTATGTAATTGACGCATCTTCTGGGACAAGTTGGATGCATAAAGTAGTATAATTTTAACACCATGAAGAAATTAATCATGCTACTGGAATATTTATAAGTTTTTTTATTTCTTCCTTAGTGACAAATACTTAAGGCTACTGGAATAAGGTTCTGAATTGAACGCCATTTGACCTATCTCACTCACACTGATGAATTAAGAGGAATGTGAACGTCTGAGAAGGACTAATGATATTTTGTAAAGTGAAGATTGGAATATTAAAATATAATACTATTGGATTAGCTAAGCAATTTTAATGTCATCTTAATTCTTACGAATCCTCAAATATCTTCACCCTAATCAGACTCCTATTTTTTATTTTTTTAAAAAGAATAGAAATATCGCTAACGTTCATTCCATGTCCATATATCTGAACATGACTTTGCCTACATATTTGTTATACAATAATTTTAAAAGTATTCTGTATCGAAACTGCTTTAATTTTCAAACGAAGAACCACTCAGTTGCCACTAACTTGTGAGACTTTCAATAATCAATTAACGGGGTATATTATTGGGGGCATTGTATTGAATTTACAGGTATATGTATATTTTTGTTAAACCTTTTTAAACAAATGCAATCATATCTGAAGCACCAGAGTGAAATTTATCATGTTTGTGTGTATATGTGATGTGATAGCTCACTTAAAAGGTGGTATTCAAAGATTGAGATATGCTACACATCAGTAAAAGAAATAAAGTTTCAGTGACAATGTTATCGATCCCTTAAGTCGTCACCAACAGTAGTTCTATATTATTTTTATTATTAGATTTTGTAGCGACTAAACTTACCATTAAAAGTAAACAAATGCGCCACAAAATAAATTTTAGGTAGGTCATTACTCCAAAGAGCGACATATCATACTACTTTTGGTGACAACTAAAGAGGCCGCAACAAAACATTGTCACTTAAAATCTTATTTTACTGTATTACATATTCTTAGTTGGAAATAAAGTTGAAATTCATGGGCAGATCGAGTTCGTAATCAAAATATTCTATACTCCCTATTCATCATTATCTCCTAAATTTTACAATAATGCATTGAATTCATGGTCAGATTATATATTTTGTGGAATGATACATATTATATTGTAACACTATATAAGTTTCCAAATTCCAATCACGTCCATAATTCAAAAAACAAGCAATAGTAACGTCATGTTTTGAGATACGTGATATCAACAGAAATGAAATCCACATCCCATTTTTTTCTTCTCATATTAGCACTTTTGTATGAAAGAGCAACTCTTGAATTTCTCTCGTTTTACGTGCTTTCACATGGAGTACTGCCAATTTCAATTAACCACATTAGTTTCATGTATCACTTTTCGTTACTGATACAAAATGGATAAATTAAAGCAAAAAATAAGGATTAAGAAGAGGATAAAAACCCATTACGAATTGAATTAATCTGGTTCAGAAATTAACAAGGACCAAAAAAAAAGTCAAAAGGAAAAATCCAGAAACGAAACTCCATGCAGAAGGGATTACATAACATGAAAAATAAATCTTAAGGAAAGAAAGCATTAGGCCACATACTAGTGTTGTGGTTATCATTAAAATTAGGAATAATCATCTCATCTCCATGTCCAAATCCAATCTGTTGTTCACTCGTTTTGTTATTCATCCAATCATTAAACCACTCTGTTTGTGTCCTCTGCATCCCCTCCAACCCTAATTCCCCCTCCAACCCTAATTCCACCACAGGCTTTTGCTCCACTGGCGTCGGAGCAACAGCCTGTGATACAACAGCAGCAGAAGAAGAGGATAAAAACCCATTACGAATTGAATTAATCTGGTTCAGAAATTAACAAGGACCAAAAAAAAAGTCAAAAGGAAAAATCCAGAAACGAAACTCCATGCAGAAGGGATTACATAACATGAAAAATAAATCTTAAGGAAAGAAAGCATTAGGCCACATACTAGTGTTGTGGTTATCATTAAAATTAGGAATAATCATCTCATCTCCATGTCCAAATCCAATCTGTTGTTCACTCGTTTTGTTATTCATCCAATCATTAAACCACTCTGTTTGTGTCCTCTGCATCCCCTCCAACCCTAATTCCCCCTCCAACCCTAATTCCACCACAGGCTTTTGCTCCACTGGCGTCGGAGCAACAGCCTGTGATACAACAGCAGCAGAAGAAGAGGATAAAAACCCATTACGAATTGAATTAATCTGGTTCAGAAATTAACAAGGACCAAAAAAAAAGTCAAAAGGAAAAATCCAGAAACGAAACTCCATGCAGAAGGGATTACATAACATGAAAAATAAATCTTAAGGAAAGAAAGCATTAGGCCACATACTAGTGTTGTGGTTATCATTAAAATTAGGAATAATCATCTCATCTCCATGTCCAAATCCAATCTGTTGTTCACTCGTTTTGTTATTCATCCAATCATTAAACCACTCTGTTTGTGTCCTCTGCATCCCCTCCAACCCTAATTCCCCCTCCAACCCTAATTCCACCACAGGCTTTTGCTCCACTGGCGTCGGAGCAACAGCCTGTGATACAACAGTAGCAGAAGAAGAGGATAAAAACCCATTACGAATTGAATTAATCTGGTTCAGAAATTAACAAGGACCAAAAAAAAAGTCAAAAGGAAAAATCCAGAAACGAAACTCCATGCAGAAGGGATTACATAACATGAAAAATAAATCTTAAGGAAAGAAAGCATTAGGCCACATACTAGTGTTGTGGTTATCATTAAAATTAGGAATAATCATCTCATCTCCATGTCCAAATCCAATCTGTTGTTCACTCGTTTTGTTATTCATCCAATCATTAAACCACTCTGTTTGTGTCCTCTGCATCCCCTCCAACCCTAATTCCCCCTCCAACCCTAATTCCACCACAGGCTTTTGCTCCACTGGCGTCGGAGCAACAGCCTGTGATACAACAGTAGCAGAAGAAGAGGATAAAAACCCATTACGAATTGAATTAATCTGGTTCAGAAATTAACAAGGACCAAAAAAAAAGTCAAAAGGAAAAATCCAGAAACGAAACTCCATGCAGAAGGGATTACATAACATGAAAAATAAATCTTAAGGAAAGAAAGCATTAGGCCACATACTAGTGTTGTGGTTATCATTAAAATTAGGAATAATCATCTCATCTCCATGTCCAAATCCAATCTGTTGTTCACTCGTTTTGTTATTCATCCAATCATTAAACCACTCTGTTTGTGTCCTCTGCATCCCCTCCAACCCTAATTCCCCCTCCAACCCTAATTCCACCACAGGCTTTTGCTCCACTGGCGTCGGAGCAACAGCCTGTGATACAACAGCAGCAGAAGAAGAGGATAAAAACCCATTACGAATTGAATTAATCTGGTTCAGAAATTAACAAGGACCAAAAAAAAAGTCAAAAGGAAAAATCCAGAAACGAAACTCCATGCAGAAGGGATTACATAACATGAAAAATAAATCTTAAGGAAAGAAAGCATTAGGCCACATACTAGTGTTGTGGTTATCATTAAAATTAGGAATAATCATCTCATCTCCATGTCCAAATCCAATCTGTTGTTCACTCGTTTTGTTATTCATCCAATCATTAAACCACTCTGTTTGTGTCCTCTGCATCCCCTCCAACCCTAATTCCCCCTCCAACCCTAATTCCACCACAGGCTTTTGCTCCACTGGCGTCGGAGCAACAGCCTGTGATACAACAGCAGCAGAAGAAGAGGATAAAAACCCATTACGAATTGAATTAATCTGGTTCAGAAATTAACAAGGACCAAAAAAAAAGTCAAAAGGAAAAATCCAGAAACGAAACTCCATGCAGAAGGGATTACATAACATGAAAAATAAATCTTAAGGAAAGAAAGCATTAGGCCACATACTAGTGTTGTGGTTATCATTAAAATTAGGAATAATCATCTCATCTCCATGTCCAAATCCAATCTGTTGTTCACTCGTTTTGTTATTCATCCAATCATTAAACCACTCTGTTTGTGTCCTCTGCATCCCCTCCAACCCTAATTCCCCCTCCAACCCTAATTCCACCACAGGCTTTTGCTCCACTGGCGTCGGAGCAACAGCCTGTGATACAACAGTAGCAGAAGAAGAGGATAAAAACCCATTACGAATTGAATTAATCTGGTTCAGAAATTAACAAGGACCAAAAAAAAAGTCAAAAGGAAAAATCCAGAAACGAAACTCCATGCAGAAGGGATTACATAACATGAAAAATAAATCTTAAGGAAAGAAAGCATTAGGCCACATACTAGTGTTGTGGTTATCATTAAAATTAGGAATAATCATCTCATCTCCATGTCCAAATCCAATCTGTTGTTCACTCGTTTTGTTATTCATCCAATCATTAAACCACTCTGTTTGTGTCCTCTGCATCCCCTCCAACCCTAATTCCCCCTCCAACCCTAATTCCACCACAGGCTTTTGCTCCACTGGCGTCGGAGCAACAGCCTGTGATACAACAGCAGCAGAAGAAGAGGATAAAAACCCATTACGAATTGAATTAATCTGGTTCAGAAATTAACAAGGACCAAAAAAAAAGTCAAAAGGAAAAATCCAGAAACGAAACTCCATGCAGAAGGGATTACATAACATGAAAAATAAATCTTAAGGAAAGAAAGCATTAGGCCACATACTAGTGTTGTGGTTATCATTAAAATTAGGAATAATCATCTCATCTCCATGTCCAAATCCAATCTGTTGTTCACTCGTTTTGTTATTCATCCAATCATTAAACCACTCTGTTTGTGTCCTCTGCATCCCCTCCAACCCTAATTCCCCCTCCAACCCTAATTCCACCACAGGCTTTTGCTCCACTGGCGTCGGAGCAACAGCCTGTGATACAACAGCAGCAGAAGAAGAGGATAAAAACCCATTACGAATTGAATTAATCTGGTTCAGAAATTAACAAGGACCAAAAAAAAAGTCAAAAGGAAAAATCCAGAAACGAAACTCCATGCAGAAGGGATTACATAACATGAAAAATAAATCTTAAGGAAAGAAAGCATTAGGCCACATACTAGTGTTGTGGTTATCATTAAAATTAGGAATAATCATCTCATCTCCATGTCCAAATCCAATCTGTTGTTCACTCGTTTTGTTATTCATCCAATCATTAAACCACTCTGTTTGTGTCCTCTGCATCCCCTCCAACCCTAATTCCCCCTCCAACCCTAATTCCACCACAGGCTTTTGCTCCACTGGCGTCGGAGCAACAGCCTGTGATACAACAGCAGCAGAAGAAGAGGAAGCTCCTTTTTTAAATGCTTCAATCCTCTTATTAATCTCCTTCAAATTCTGATCAATAACCCAACCAAGATCATTCAAATCTCCCAAGTTTAAATTCTGCATCCCTTTTCCAGCCAAACACTGGTACATAACTTCAGTCATCTCCTTCTCTCTATTCTCCTTGCTTTGTTTCTTCAGCTGCTCGCTCGCTTTTGCAATCCTTTGTCTGATAAAACTCTCTTGATTCACCATTTTCTTGCTTTGTTCTATCTCTGGCATTCTCTTGAACTCCGCGAGCACGCGTTGAGCTCCCATTGTATTTGGCCATACCTCAGGTTGGTTTTCATAAGGGCTATAAATAATAGCACAAGCATCAATACCACAAAGGGTGCTTAATTCACTCACCTTCTTCATCAGACCCTTCTTCCTTTTCTTGAATGTTGCTTTTCTTGCTGAGTCATTAGTTATGAAAGCTAACTTCACCTTTTTCCTTGTCATTTTCTTTCTTCCTTGGATGCAACAGATATGCAAACAAGGCGGAAGTATTTGGTAGATATGTGCTTATTTTGACAAGAACTATTGGGATGTTTTTTGTTGCTTGGAATGGCAATGTTATATACAAAAATGAAGATGTTCTTTAATTAATATGGAAGATTTTGCATTTGTTTGCATAGCTGGAAGGAGACATTGATGACCCAAGATATTTGGAAAGAATTTAGTACTACCAAATATTTACATTAATTACATTTCATTTAATTAGAGAAATGCAATTTTTGTTTTTCCTGACTATTACTGATCATATATGCGTTCTCAAGAAGAAAAAGATTTAAACTTAGAAATAATAATATTGGTAATAAGTTTTCTGCAACCATATCTGATATTTATCAAGGAAGTCGTAATATAATAAGCTAACTAAGTTTGTGCAGAAACATACTATAAGATCGATTAACTAATTATGGCGTTGTTGAACAATTGTACTTCTTTTTATCGGAACTTAATTATCTTTTTTTTTTTCGGTTAAAAAGAGCTACTATATTATATAGTTAGGGGTGGCAAAATAGTTAAAGAAAATAGTTAACCACTCATATTATCCATTATAAAATGATGAGTTAGATAATGAACTTTTTAAAAACGGGTCAAATATGGATAAGAACCATATTATCCATTTTGAAAATGGATAACCAATACGTCTAACTTTTACATTTTTAAAGCCTCAAATTGGAGGTTCCTCGAGTTAGTGAGAATTAAGAATTCTCTTAAAAGTGTTCATATGCCAGAAGTCATGGATAATATGATTACTCATATTATCCGATTAACACATTTTTTATCCGTATTAAATATGTGTCGGATCAGATAAATTATCTATTTTTTTTTCATTAACTGTTTTCAATACGACCTGCCCGTTTGTCACTCCGTTAATATGTATCATTACAAAAGTAGGAGTCATTGATAGCCCTGATGTTCATACTACTACTACTGTCCGAATTATAGCGGCATAATCCTACTAAAAGAAATTCCTAATTTGTTTACCTTTAATGCTTTCACAAAGCAAACATAGGAAGAACTGACAAATTTGATTATCCTTCTTCAGCCGGTAAATGCTAGTAGTAGCTTTTTTTCCTTCACATTTAACCAATTAGCACTTTTTTCTTTTTGGACGGACCGAAATAAAATCTCGGTGAGTTTATTAAAAAAAGGTTTTTCTATCCTTTAAATATCAAGAAAATTTTCACTATGGTTTTATTACAACAAAATACGACTAATAATAACAAAATTTTCAAGATGAAATTTGTATAACTTTCATATAATTTTTTTATTAGGGATTTCTCTCCGGTGTCTGCTAAGATGCTCCGGTCTTTGGTTGATACTATTATGTGAAAAAGATCCTGATTTTCTCAAAGATTAAAGATGTCACTAGTACTATCTTTATGTCTTTGACCTATCGATTGAGGGGTGCTTTAGAGACTCTATGGTGCATGTAAACATTTTAATGCACAAGCTGTATAGAGGGCAACTTTAGTGAACTTTAAGATCAAATTATAACTGTTATTATATGTGATCTCATGAAGTCATTAGATACATGGATAAAGATATAGTCAATCAATTTGGATTAATAGATAAATCATACATTACAGACACTACATTTCTTTCTAATTAGACCTCACAATTTTATAGACGGATAATAAATAATAATTAATGTGCAAACTAACCAAGATATTCATAGGCATGACGGAACATACACGAATCTGTTGAGATACAAGATGTTACATGATTATATGCAGTGTATATACAGTGTATATTTATTGTATTTTTGGTATACAATAGCTGGGCTGTGATGATTGTCTTATTTGGGCCACTCCGAGCCCAATTCACACTTGAGTCATATCGGAGCCCCATTTGTTTTGGGTCCTTTGACCCGATCCAGTGTATGTCTATATATTGGGGTCCCTAGATATTTTGGGACCCCCCCCCCCCCCCCGGACTTCATTCTTTCATTTGTTTTGTTCTCGGTTAAATAAACTCTCTGAGTTCCAGAGACTTCTCACCTACTCCTCCTTCTCTCTACTTTCTCTCTCTATATTTTTCATGATTCATTGGTTTAATCTCGATGTTTACATGGTATTAGAGCCTCGACGACGATCCGATCATGTTTCTGTGTGCTTCGTGGTTCTGGATGAAGTCTGTTTCGAGGTTTTTGGGGGTGATTTCTGAGACCTCATGGTCGATGAAGATTTCAACCTATTGGAGACCTTTTTGAGTGTCTCATCGTGATATCCGAGTGTATTTTACTCTCCTGAACATTCCGGAAAGAATTTATGATGATTTTGGTTGGTTGATTTTGGGTGACCTATCGGCTTCTAGGGTTTCTGACGGTTTAACCTGAGGTTTTACTGTATTCCGGTGGCTCGATTATCACTTTGTGGACGCTTTGGGTGCATTTTCGACGTTCCTGACCATATTTCCGGTAAAGTTTGTAAGTTTGTTTTCAAGGTTACACCTAGGGTTTGATACCTAGGGTTTCTCCGTTGTTTGAAGGCCGATCTTCTCCGGTCGCGAAGAAGGAGGGTAACTCTGTCCTTATCTTCGGCATTATATGTGATTATTTGACTCTGTTCTTGTGAGCATCTGGTGTTGTTTGTGAATATTTGACCTGACTGTAGTCTGTTTGTTGGTTGTTGTGTTTGAATACCTGTTTTGGTAGTATTATGTTTGTTGAAAAGTTGTTCATTTAAGCCGGTTCTTTAACTATGGCTTCTAGCACAAACATTGATCCCTCTCCTGCTGTAGACTCTTCTAATCCCCTTTTTGTGTACTCGTCTGATGTCCCTGGGGTATCACTTGTTCCCACTCCCTTCTCGGGTAGTTGTTATGGGGGCTGGAGACGTAAAACGCTTGTTGCCTTAACAGCAAAAAACAAAATCAGTTTTGTTGATGGCACATACACCCGACCTACCACCAATGTGGCTCAACAAAGGTTGTGGGATAGGTGCAACAGCATGGTGATCTCTTGGTTGATTGCTTCCCTTTCCCCTGCAATTGCTGAATCTGTGCAGTATGCTGACACTGCACATAGCATATGGTCTCAACTCCAGACCAGATATGGCACTGCAAACAGGACCAAAATCTTTGAACTGAAAAGAGAGATGTCCCACACCTCGCAAGGGTCCTCAGATATAGCTTCTTATTTCAACAAGCTGAAAGGTGTATGGGATGAACTTGATTCTATGTGTGCTAATCATGGTCTAAGGTGTGTATGTGCTGCAAAAGATGGTATAGTTCAGGAATGTGATGATAATAAGGTCTTTCAGTTTTTAATGGGTCTGAATGAAGTGTATATGGGAGTTAGGAGTAATATTTTGATGATGCAGCCTCCTCCTTCCCTTGACAATGTCTATAATATTGTACTCAATGATGAGAAGCAAAGACAAGTTCAGTCTTCCTCTCAATTTGATCCAACCTCTGTCTCTTTCAATGTGCATACAAACAGGCAGCCTGTTGGATTTAACAAGGCCACAGTGTCTGTTCCCCCTCCTCCTTTTAGACAGAGAGTCAAATTTGATCAAACCAGGGGACCTTTATTTTGTCGATACTGTAAAAATCTGGACACTTAATTGATAAGTGCTTCAAGATCCATGGGTATCCACAAAGTCCCACATTTAACAAGGGAAGGAGGCCTGCTGCTGCTCATCTGAATACTGGTCTGGATTTTCCTATTTCTGATGGACTGTTGTCTGTTCCTCAAGGGAATCCTTCTGCTAACCATCAATCTGTTGCAAGCCTAGATGGTCAAAGCTCTGTGATTCCAGAGTTGAGCAAACATGATTATGACCAGTTGATGAACTTATTACACCAGAGCAAGTTGGGGGAATCCACTGCTCAAACTCCTCCTCCCATATATGCTGCAAACTTTGCTGGTACTTTGTTAACTGAGAACCCTATTTCTGATTCCAAACTTTGCTTGCTTACTCACATTAATTCTGTCACCTGGATTATAGATTCAGGTGCCTCTAATCACATGACACATGATAAACAACTACTTTTTAACATTATACCTCTAACTCTGCCATATCTTGTCACTCTTCGAAATGGCTATAAAGTAAAAGTAACTTGCACTAGCTCCTTGCCTTAACTCCTTCCATTACTCTTCACAATGTACTGCTAGTTCCTTCTTTTAAACACAACTTGATTTCTGTTCACAAGTTAGTGAAGCAGTTACATTGTATAGTTATGTTCACTGAACATTCCTGCTTCCTACACATGATACAGGACCCTTCTCTGAGGAGGCCACTGGATCTTGGTAGAGAAGCTGCTGGCCTGTATAAACTAGCTTGGGTTCCTTCTTCCCCTTCTCCCTCTGTTAATTGTTCTTCTACTTCTGTTTGTCCTGTATCTGTTTCTTGTAATAATAACCAAGTTGTTGCATTGCCTTCTGTGTCTTCTTGTAATGATGACATCTTGTCTGATAACAAGGCTGTTTCTATGCATTCTCATGTAAATAGTTCCACTTGTAATAATGATCTTACATCTGATATGAATTACATTTGGCACTTAAGACTTGCACATATTCCTTTTGCAATCATGAAATGCATTTCTGGTCTGTCTTTTCCTTTTGCTTCCAAACAATCTTTTTCCTGTACAGTCTGTCTCATGGCCAGACAGACTAGGCTTCCTTTCCCTGATAGCTCCATTAGAACCTCTAGGCTTTTTCAACTGATTCATGTGGACACTTGGGGTCCTTATCATACTCCAACCTCTTCTGGTTGCAAATATTTCCTTACAATTGTTGATGATTTTTCAAGGGCAACCTGGACACACTTATTGGGATCCAAAAGTAATGTCTTTTCTATGCTTAAGTCCTTTCTTGCTATGGTCAGAACCCAATTTAATACTGTGGTTCAGACTGTTAGAAGTGACAATGCCTTAGAATTGGGCTCTAGCAATGAGGGAATTTCTTTCTTTAGCAGTCAAGGGATCATACATCAAACCTCCTGCCCTCACACCCCTCCACAAAATGGAGTTGTTGAGAGAAAGCATAGAACTCTTCTTGAAACCTGTAGAGCATTGCTCTTTCAATCTGGCTTGCCAGTATCTTTCTGGGGGGACTACTTGTTGACTGCCACCTATCTTCTTAACAGAATACCCACCAGATTGCTTCAAAATAAGTCTCCTCATGAATTTTGTATGGCAAACTTCCTTCTTATACTCACTTGAGGGTTTTTGGTTGCCTGGCCTATGCCACTGTTCCCATCCCTCAAAGGGACAAGTTAAAGCCCAGAGCCATTCCTTGTGTTTTCCTGGGTTATCCTTTTGGCAAAAAGGGTTATAGGCTCTATGATATTGCATCTAGAAAGTATTTGGTCTCCAGGGATGTTCTATTTCATGAATCAGTTTTTCCTTTTCAAACTGCATCTCCCTCTGCTCCTCCTCCTGCTTCTTCTTTTCCCTTTATTCCCTCTGGAGAACATGATGATATCTCTGATTCTCTCATTCCACTCTCTCCTGCCTCTTCTGCCACATCTGTGCAAATGCCCTTTCCTGCTCCTCTCAGTCATGCTGGTTCACCTCCTGTTTTAATTCCTTCTCCCTCTGTTCCTGCTCCCAGAAAGTCTAACAGACACCATAATCCTCCTTCCTATCTTAAAGATTATGTCTGTCAACTCCCTGCCTTCTCTGGCTCATCTTCCTCCTCTTTGGAATCTGAGCCACTATACTATTCTCAGGCAGCATCTGTTCCAGCTTGGCAAGCTGCATTAGACAGGAGTTTGAGGCTTTGGACACAAACCATACTTGGGATGTTTTTCCTCTTCCTCCTGGTAAGAAACCCATTGGTTGCAAATGGGTTTACAAAATTAAATACAAGGCAGATGGCAGTGTTGAAAAGTATAAGGCCAGGTTGGTCATTCGGGGTGACACACAGGTTGAGGGGATTGATTTTACTGAAACTTTCTCTCCAGTAATAAAAATGACTTCTGTAAAGTGCCTTATTGCTGTGGCTGTCACAAATCACTGGCCTCTTTTTCAGCTGGATGTCAATAATGCCTTTCTTCATGATGATTTGGATGAGGATGTTTACATGAAACTCCCTCCAGGTTTGACAGTCTCCCCTTCTCCTTCTGGTTCTGGTTCTTCTCCTTCTCCTCCTCTGGTCTGCAAACTCAAAAAGTCTTTGTATGGGCTGAGACAAGCATCCAGACAATGGTATGCCAAATTGTCTTCTGCTCTCTATTCCAGAGGGTATACTCATTCTTTGAATGACTACTACTTATTCATCAAAGGTCAACCTGGCTCTTTTGTGGTGGTAGCTGTCTATGTGGATGATATAATTCTCACTGGGGATGACAGTGATGAATTGACTGCTCTGAAACTATTTCTGGATGCCCGGTTTAAAATCAAGGATTTAGGGTCCTTGCATTATTTTTTGGGCCTTGAAGTGTCTGCTGTCCCTGGTGGGATGCACCTCAATCAGCACAAGTATATCTCTGATTTGCTGCACCAGTTTGACTGTGTCGGTGTGTCCTCTGTTGTGTGCCCTTTGGACATCAATGTCAAACTCCATGCTGATTCTGGTGACCTCTTGCCCTCTCCTGACCAGTATAGGAGTCTAGTTGGCAAGATGCTCTTCCTGACTCACACCAGGCCTGATATTTGTTTTGCAGTCCAGCATCTGAGTCAATTTCTCAAAACCCCCAGGCTTCCCCATATGACTGCTGCCTTGCGTGTTCTGAGATACCTTAAAGGCACTCCCTCCTTGGGCTTGTTTTATTCTGATTATGCTGATTTTTCTGTTGCTGGGTATTCTGATAGTAACTGGGCTGCCTGCCCTGATACTAGGCGCTCTGTTACTGGGTTTTGTGTGCTGTTGGGTGGCTGTTTGATCAGTTGGAAATCGAAGAAATAGCCTGTTGTTTCTCTTTCCTCTGCTGAGGCAGAATACCGAGCCCTAAGCAAGGTTGTTGCTGAATTGACTTGGCTCTCTCGCTTGTTGGTTGATCTTGGGGTCTCTGTTTCATCTCCTGTTTCTATTTATTGTGGTAGTATGGCTGCTGTTCGTATTGCTAAACAATCCTGTTTTTCATGAACGTACGAAACATATCGAGGTGGATTTCCATTTTGTTCGGGACCTGTTGCTTTCTGGTTTTATCAAGTTGCTTCATGTGCCTACTTCTCGTCAGCTGGCAGACTTGCTCACCAAGCCTCTCCCGGGCACTTTGCTGGTTCCGCTGCTCACCAAGTTGCAGGTGGTTCCCCCCTCCAACTTGAGGGGGGGTGTTGAGATACAAGATGTTACATGATTATATGCAGTGTATACACAGTGTATATTTATTGTATTTTTGGTATACAATAGCTGGACTGTGATGATTGTCTTATTTGGGCCACTCCGAGCCCAATTCACACTTGAGTCATATCTGAGCCCCATTTGTTTTGGGACCTTTGACCCGATCCAGTGTATGTCTATATATTGGGTTCCCTAGATATTTTGGGATCCCCCACCCCCCCGTACTTCATTCTTTCATTTGCGTTTTGTTCTCTGTTTAATAAACTCTCTGAGTTCCAGAGACTTCTCACCTACTCGTCCTTCTCTCTACTTTCTCTCTCTATAATTTTCTTGATTCATCGGTTTAATCTCGAAGCTTACAGAATCACATGCTGAAAACTGATTAAAAAGTAAAATAGCATAAAACTAATACTCACCCATTCCAATTTACATAATACCTCTTGCGTTTTTAGATCTTCAAAATATTTGACACCATTCTATTTCTATTCAAATTTAACAAACGTCAATTAATTAAATTCATTAACTTATTTACAATTTAATTATATGATGTGACACACTTAATTTCTCTCTTTTCGACTGCTACTTTCTTTTACCATTGCTGGTACACACTAAAAGGTAAATTAACATCTTAAATTTCATACTAAATTTACGGGTTCTAACATATAATTTTCTTACGACATATAATAAAATGTAGGGGTAGTAACAACTAATTTTAACCCCAAAAAAAAACTTTAGTGGCCATACACATAAAGTTGTAATAAAATTTAGCATCCAATAATTAAGGATACAAAAGAGCAATTTGAAAACAATATAGATTATCATTAGAAACCTTTGTCCTTGCCCCTCAAAAAGAAATATTTAACCATAATCAAACCACAAAAGAGGTATGTTATATAAAAGTAAGTGTGACGGGTGATCTCTTGAATTATTCCTAAGCATGACAAATTAACCAACCAAAATAATAATTTTGTTACTAATAAGATCTCAGATGTTATTTTCTTCTTATCTCCTTTTAGCAGTCAAAACGGAGGAGAAGCTATGCTTCAGCTTTTGCTTATGTTGTAAATAGGAAAATTTTATTTTGTGTTTCATACAACTTATACTAGTTGTATGAGTTAATTTTTTGTCTGACAGTTTTGTGGATCCAAAATTATATGGACCCAAAAATGTAAAGTTGTGGTTCACTATTTTATGAGACAAAAAAGAGCCCCATACAACTAGTATCAATTGTATGAAATACAAAATAAAACTTCTCTTGTAAATACACTTGCCACAGGGTGCTAAATATCAGTAACGTAAATAGTTGAATTGCTTTTTAGTTTACAAACTTATATAATTAAGGGGCAACTAATGCACAAAGCATCCCGAATTCTTACGTTGCAAAATTACATGACAAGATAAATTGGTTGAAGTTCAAGTTTCTTATAAATATATTATATTATGGATGTTCATTTAATACTCCGCTGTAAATAAGCTTCCTGAAGAAGCTTATCCATATGGGCCTCCTCCGTAAGTACGTTTATCTATTTAGTGCTATATTGGAAATAAGCTTCCTAGGAAGCTTATTACTTCGGTACCCGATTATGGATAAACATTATCCCCGGTAGAAGATTACCTATACCGGGTATAATAAGCTTATCCTTTCAGTATCTGATTATGGATAACATTATCCCCGGTAGAAGATTATCCATATCGGGTATAATAGCAGCTTACACAGCATCTTGTTACACAGCAGCTTCCTGAAGAAGCATATCACTTCGGTACCCGGTTATGGATATACATTATCTATGGTAGAAGATTATCCATACCGGGTATAATAGCAGCTTACACAGCAGCTTGCAGTAGCAGCTTACACAGCAGCTTGTAGTAGCAGCTTACACAGCATCTTCTTTTCTTCTATAAATAGAAGAGATTTCAGTTCATTATGTATATCAGTTTGAAATTTGATTAATATATCAGTTTCTCTCTATACTTGTCTTTACTTTACATTCTTTATTTTATAACATGTTATCAGCACGAGACTCTGCCATCTCGAGCAAATATTCTGAAAGTATCTGAGGAAAGAACTTTCTTTTTTCTATATAATGTCAAATCTTTCTAAACTTGAATTTGTTGCCCTGGATATATCGGGAAAAAGCTACATGTCTTGGGTGCTTGATGCTGAAATTCATCTTGACGCGATGGGTCTGGCAGACACCATCAAAGATAAAAATCAGGCATCAAACCAAGACCATGCCAAAGCAATGATACTCCTACGCCATCACCTTGATGAGGGCCTGAAAATAGAATATCTTACTGTTAAAGATCCAGTCATACTGTGGAATAATTTAAAAGATAGATATGACCATCTGAAGATGGTCGTTATTCCACATGCACGATATGATTAGACCCATATAAGGCTACAAGATTTTAAATCTATCAGTGAGTATAATTCTGCTATGTTCAGAATCATTCTCAGTTGAAATTATGTGGTGATAATATTACTAATCATGATATGTTAGAGAAAACTTTCACCACTTTCCAAGCCTCGAATATGCTCCTGCAGCAGCAATTCGACAGATGGGATTTAAAAAATATTCTGAACTTATCTCACATCTTCTTATAGCAACATAATGGACTATTAATGAAAAATCATGAAAGCCGACCTACTGGTTTTTGTCCATTCCCTGAAGTGAATGAGACGAACTTCCACCAAACTAAACGTAGAAGAGGTCGTGGCCCCAGTCGTGATCATGACCGTGGTCGGGGAAGAAATCCCAATCATGGTAATAATAATGCACCAAAGAACCCTCCTCGCCACCAGCAATGAAAAGGGAAGGAACAAAAGTCATGTAATCGGTGATGAATCTGTAGAAATATAAATATTTTTATTATTTGTAATAGATAGTATGGCTATGTAATTGTTATACATAAATCAAAGTTATATTTTGATAATGATGTTTATTATAATATATTTATGTCATTTTGAAGAAAATGGATAACATCATTAGATCAACTTAAACTCTAGCAGAGTTTGCTAGAAATATACAACCACTAGAAGTGGTTATATTTCGTATATCTCATTATAACTATATTTTTCTAACCACCAGAAGTGGTATATGCCTATGATCAGCAGAAGTGATAATTTAGACTTTCTATGGTTATAATTGAAGATAAGCTATATAAATATTCTCTATATTAAATGCACATCTCGATTTGCTCCTGAAGTAGTAAAAATTTTAAAAGAGGTCGAGGCATCACAATTTGATGTGAATATATTATAATTCACCTCCAGAAGAGGTAATATAATTGAGAAAATATATACTCAATATTTCGTATATTAGATTTGCTCCTGAAGAAGTAACATAATTAAAATTGCCTCATGAAGTAAGACAATATTATGAAGAGGAGTCTTTATGTGCTTAAACAATTATTTTACATTGTTTATTTGATTGTGATTTTCTCTTATGATATCAGAAGTGTCTGAGAAATATTTGATAGTACAAAATATATCAACAACTCCCGAAGAACTAACTAACGGATACATGGCACCAGTAGTGTCCAATTAATATTAGATTGTGGAGAATAAATGAAGGCTCTCGAAGAGCTTATATACAAATATATCATTCATATTATATGGTTGTGGCCAAAATATATGTTGTAGTAAACCTGAAGTTTACTGCTACAAATGGCTATCATATTGAGACTACAAATGAATGGAAGATTGATAATCTTTATGTTTCCACAATCATAGGGGGTAAAATAATATTTATGTGAGAAGTTACCCACCTTATTCTTTAATTTGTACTAAATCATATATCACAGTACACCCGAAGTTTACTAAAGAAAAAGTTTATGCCATAGTAAACCAGAAGTTTACTAAGAGATAGCACATGTTATGATAAATTTGAAGTTTTCATTTGCCATTTTTAAATGAGCTATTTGAGAATTTCAGATAAGCATATACTGAAAAACTAAAAGATTCTTCAAGAATTCTCATGTGTTGCTTGTTCTCATGATAAATGGATTCTACCAGCTAAAATTGGGATTAAAACCCCTGATTCTGAAAAATATAAAAGGTGAATATGGGCCCATTCACCTGTCATGTGAACCGCTTATAGATGCATATATACGATAGTTACATGTATGTTTATGTCAACCTGCAGTGTGACATTTGAGATTGCTTTTCTCAATTAAGAGCATAACTTTCAGATTATGAGATCAAGATAATTCATCTCGATAATGCTGGTTTATATCCAAGCTGGTTTAGCAATGAATTCCTCCTACGAATGGCTAAACTATTGCTTGTGAGAACAAAGCTTCATATGTTGGTCTAAGATATTCTAAATTGCATACAACATCATTTGTATGCATCAGACCAGCAATATATGATAAGTCCTCCCCTCACAATTGGTTTAGGATCAGAAACCAGATATTTTTACTATCTTTTGATTATGGTATATGATTAATTTCTCTATCACAATGCACCAAGATGTGTTTCCAAAAGAAGATTAGGAATATATGTTAGTTTTCTAGCATTTAGGGGATGGAATAAACAGCTGAAAAATATGCTATATGAATCAAATTATCATCAATATAATCCTCACTCAGAAGATAATTCAAGTAAAATGCCGGAAGCATTTGCTGATCCAAAATTAAATATCATATTTCAGCTTCAAATGTTCCTATTAAAATTAAAATTTCTGAAGGATAGAGTTTACTATACGCATGAAGCGTGGTAGATCAATCGGTTCCGAAGGTAACAACCCTTGAAAAATGATAAGGAGCTAATGATCAAAATGATAATAATGGGGAGGTAATGAGCTCTAGAAGAGCCCATGACATAACATTTCATGAAACTCCAGAAGAAGTTCACGTACCTGAAAATAACTAAAGTCATGAGATCTCAACAAGTTATATCGCTTAGGAACTGATACAAAATGATCCTCGACGATATATTTGATACAATATAGTGCACAATATGATAAAAGATTTTGAGGCTCGGACTTGCAGTCCAGACACCAGAAGATGTCATGTCATTCATAACCTATATGGATTATTTGCTTAAATCTATATGAATATTCCTGAAGGATTTAAAATACCTGAAGCATATAGTTCGAAGTCTCGAGAAATGTACTAGATCAAATTATAAATATCTTTTTACGGTTTAAAGCAATCCGGGCGCATGTGATATAATCGAATCAGTGAATATTTGCTAAAAGAAAGTTACATAAATTATGTTCATGTATTTTTATAAAGAAAATGTCATCAGAATTTGTTACACTTGTTGTTTATATTGATGACATAAATCTTATTGGAACTCCAAAAGGGTCTTAAGAATGCTTTTACATGGACAAAGTGTACCTAATAAGTACACCAATGGATATTCAATCACTTGAAGTGAATAAGGATATGTTCCAACCTCTAGAAGAGGATGACGAACTCATTGGTCTTGAAATACTCAATCTCGGTGCAGATAGTGCACTTATTTATCTTACTAATTCTAACAAAAATGGTGCATATCATATTGGTAATGCAGATGCAAGTTATTTATCCGATTCCCACAAAGTTCAATCTCAAACCGGCAAGCAAGAAGTGCATATAGATCAATGATTCATTCGAGAAACTTGTGGGTTGGAATATGATAAAAGACACATAATATTATACGAAGACAATGTTTTATGCATAGCCCAATTAAATGGGGGATGTATAAAACGATATAGAACGAAGCACATTTCACCAAAATTATTCTACACATACGACCTTCAGAAAAATGGTGACATTGATGTGCAACAAATAAGGCTGTATCCGGTTCCGGTTCTGGGTCTATTTGGGTAAACGGTTCCGGTTCTGGCGGTTCCCGGTTATGGCGGTTCCCGGTTATGGCGGTTCCGGTGGGAGTTTGTACGGGTGGGTGTTCTGGGTCATTAGGAGCAGGACTAGTAGGTGTATCATCTAAATCTACCGGAGGTTAGGTTTCGTCATCATCATCACCCTCATTTCCCTCTGATATTGGTGCATTAGGATAAAGCAAATTCGTAATATCATCATCTATTCTATCACCGACTGCTATATCATGTAGAAAATTAACATCGCTAAATTGAAAACACGGGTGATCACTATCAAGTATTCCTAAGTTTTCATTAGTATTTCTAGGTTGGCTACTAGTTTGAACTTGTTTATCTTTTCTAGATCGGGGAGCCGGGGGAGGGGTAGGATTTTGGCGACTACTTTCACCGGATTTAGATGTACCTTTTCCGAACATTTTTTTCAATGAAAATACCATACTAATTATAATTAAGGAAAATAACAACACACAACAAATATTCTTAGCACGTAAGAGTTGAAACGAGTTTACCGAATTGACGAACAACTTCTTGAAAATTGAAAATCGTTGTAATTGAACACTTGAAAACTTCAATTCAACAACTTCACAATGTTTCACGAATTTGCAACAAAAATTAAGCACTTGCACAGAAAGATTGAAAGAGAGCTTGAGAGAGATTGAGAGAGATTGAGTAAGATTGATGAATTGGTGAATTAAAATGAAAGAATGAGGGGGTATTTATAGTTGAGAAATGGGAAATTGTGTAATTATATAAAGTTTGGGGTTAAATTAAATTTGAGGGGTCAAATGGCTAAATTTTAAAAATGCCAAACGGCTATTTCTGCAATACCACCGTTCTGATTTTCAGAATTTAAAAAAAAAAAAAATTTTTAAAATATGGCCGTTGGGAACCGGATAGAACCGGAACCGGAACCGGACCGGTTCCGGCGGTTCTAAACGGTTCCAAACGGTTCCAAACGGTTCCGCCAACGGTCTGAATTTAAAATTTTTTTTTTAAATATCGGAACCATTTAGAACCGCCGGAACCGGTCCGGTTCCGGTTCCGGTTCTGGCGGTTCCGGTTCCACGGTTCTAAAGGGTGGAACCGGACCGAAACCGCGGAACCGGAACCGTGGAACCGGAACCGTATAACCGGAATCGTTTAGAACCGCAGAACCGCTAGAACTGCGGTTCCGGTCACGGTTCCGGTTCGGAACCGTTACTCAACACAGCCTTAGCAACAAATCTGTTCAAGTGATAATCCAACAAATTTATTCACTAAATCTTTGCCAACTTCAACTTTTGAAGATGTATACAATATTGGAATGCGGAGACTCAAATACTTGAAACACGATTTTCATCAGTGGGAGTAAAATACGCGATGCACTCTTTTTCCCTTACTAAGGTTTTTTCCCATGGTGTTTTCCTTATAAGGTTTTTAATGTGGCACCAAGAAATGCGTATTAGTAAATATGTGTACTCTTTTCCCTTCACTAGGATTTTTTCCCACGTGATTTTTCCTAGTAAGATTTTAATGAGACACATTATCTTTTAATGAACATCCAAGGGGGAGTGTTATAAATATATTATATCATGGATATTCATTTAGTACTCCGTTGTAAATAAGCTTCCTGAAGAAGCTTATCCATATGGGACTCCTCTGTAAGTATGTTTATCTATTTAGTACTATATTGGAAATAAGCTTCCTGGAGAAGCTTATTACTTCGGTACCCGATTATGGATAAACATTACCCGCGGTAGAAGATTATCTATACCAGGTACAATAAGCTTATCATTTCAGTACCCGATTATGGATAAACATTACCTCCGGTAGAAGATTATCCATATCGGGTATAATAGCAGCTTCCACAACAGCTTGCGTAATAGCTTACACAGCAGCTTTCTGAAGAAGCTTATCACTTCAGTGCCCGGCTATGGATAAACATTATCTCCGGTAGAAGATTATCCATATCAGATATAATAGCAGCTTGCAGTAGCAACTTACAAAGCAGCTTGCAGTAGCAGCTTACACAACAGCTTCCTTTTTTCTATAAATAGAAGAGAATTCAGTTCATTATGTAAATCAGTTTGAAATTTGAATAATATATCAGTTTCTCTCTATACTTGTCTTTTCTTTATAGTCTTTATTAACAAAGTTATGATTCTTAAAGAACTACTACTATTTTAGACTGGGCCAGGCTCCCTTGTTAGATTCACTTATGGGCCAAGTGACAACAATGCCATGGGCTAGTTCAGTCTGGGCTATCTTTTTGTGATCAACTCTTTAAAGTACTATGTCAGTAAAAATAGAACGAACTAGTTAGTTTTCGGATTGGTTATTCAAAAATATTTAGCATTTACAAAATTATTGAAAAATAGTCACTATTTTGCTGCAACAGGGATTGGTCCGGCATAATATACTGGAGATCGTTGCACATGTATATGAACTACCAGCATATTATGCTGGATCTCCAACACGCGAAAAGTTCCAGCATAATATACTGGGGATTGAAGAACTTGTGTATGAACTTCTAGCATGTTATGCTTGACCAGTATATTATACTGGAACTCCAGCATATTATGCTAGAGATCCAGTATATTTATGCTCGAACTCTATTATAATATGCTGGAGTTCCAATATACTTATGCTGGAACTCCAGTACATTATACAAGAATATTTTCCGGATTTTAAATAATGTTTTCGTTCAGATTTATTTTTACATAAAAAGTGGCTAAATTTCGATTACTTTTGAAACCGAGGCTATTTTTGAATGACCACTTATAAATCTAACTATTTTTTAACTCTTTCCCACTATTTCAGCCAAACATAGACGGGGCCACCCTCCCTCGTTTGATTTTGGGCTATGTGGTGGGAGAAATTTAAAAATAGCTAGATTTATAAGTGGTCATTCATAAATAGCCACAGTTCTCAAAAGTAATCAAAATTTAGTCACTTTTTATGTAAAGATAAATCTGAACGGAAATACTGTTCAAAATCCGGTAAAATACTCCATTATAATATACTGGAACTCCAGTATATTATACTGGAACTTTCCGCATATTAGAGTTCCCGCATAATATGCTGAAAGTTCATACACAGGTGCACGATCTCCAGTATATTATGTTAGGACTTTTCGTGTTGCGGCAAAATAGTAGCAATTTTTTAATGACTTTGCAAATGCTGGCTATTTTTGAATGACCAGTACGAAAACTGGCTAGCCCGTGCTATTTTAACCCAGGTGACAACAGCTTAGCCCAAGAAGCCTGTTGCTTCCACGGTAGGCCCAATACATATTTTTTCAATAATTATCCGCATTTTTCAATAATTTTCATATAAAGCCCTAAAGAGTAGACATTTCAGTTCAAAATTCACACAGAAATCGTAGATTAACGCATCCATTTTATCTTCAGAAAAGGTTGATTTATTTTCCGAAATATAATTTTTTATTAGTTTACAGTCAATAGTGTTCTCAATTTTCATTTCAGTTTAGAATTTACGAATTCCCTTTTTGTGGACTCACTTTTTTATGGTCTTGAAATTGCAGAGAGCGAGCCAATGAAAGTCAAGATTTTGCGTATCCTTTTGTGATTATTCGCTGATTTAATGTTAAATGAAGACTGCGGAATAGATGTTGCTTTCATAGGAGCAGATAATAAAGTGCAGTGAATTATAGCAACTGTTACTGAATCATTTCTGATATGAAAATACATTTTCTGTCTGAGTATGTAATTAATGATTAAATGTATGATCATGGGGTTTTAATATTATTAATTTCTTGACCTTTTGGAGAATAAGTAGCCATTGAACTCCTTATGGATTACAAAGAAGCATTTTTACTAGTCCTTTGGTTTTTTGCTCTGAAAATTTGCTTTAATTTATATACTGTCCAATAGTTCACATTTTTTATGAGGTGTATAGGTGCATATTCCGATTTTCTTAACTAAATTGAGGGTAGCTTTATATTGCAAGTAGATTAGATGCTTTGGCACAACAACTGTACATAACTTTGTTGTGACTGTATCTAAGTTAAATCCACATTTAGTGATTGTGGAAGAAATGTCAAAGTGAGGTTGAAAGTTAGCTTGATAAGTAAATCACAGTGTAAACTTTTGTATAATCAATTGAATTTGAATTCTTAAAATTTAGAATAGGAATCATAAGAATCTGAAGAATCATCAAAATACTTTGATTTCTTGCTTATTTACAGAATCACATTTCCAAAAAATAAAAATCACCTTTGCCTTTCTTGTTATATACTTTGAAGAGTACACAATTGGAGCCGTTTGGTATAGTAGATTGATATTGATTGGTGGTCAGGACTGAATACTAACATGAACTTTCCCTTAACCTGTTCTGTTGGGCGTTTTGCTGGGTTCGTGAATAGAGTATGTCCTCTTCATGGCGTGTAATAATTTTCGTACTTAAGACAGCATGGTGTGCTTACTTGTTACTTGTGTATTGCAGATGGCATGCAGTTTCTTCGTGGACATGGGATGCTCAGGATGAAACTTGTGGAATATGTAGGATGGCTTTTGATGGTTGTTGTCCTGATTGCAAACTCCCTGGTGATGATTGTCCACTAAGTAAGCCTGTTTATTTCTGCTCAATACTTTCCTCAGTCATTTAAGCTGCTGAATTACCATTCTCGTGTAAACATGGTATATCTGCATATCCAGCGAGTTACCCCAATTCTAATTTTGTACATAGATAAAAGGTTCTGTTTTGTAGATTGCATATTCGTAGTGCCTTATTTGTTTGTACATTATCAAAAGCCCTACTGGATGACATGATTAGTTATAGTTCATTTGATTTGGTGTAAGACTTTGGAGGTTATATAGTAAAGGCGAATGAATTTTACCTATGGATGAGCTGTATAAGATGTTGTCTTCCTTGTATTCATTTCACTGTCAAGCTCGGATTGTTCTATTTAGTAATTGACTAATTGTTAGGATTTGTGTTTCTCTTTGTGATGACTTGGTTCCCAAGGTCTTTTATTTATGTCGGCACATTTTATGTGTTCTCACCTATACCTGTTGTGTGGTACTAGCTTTTGAAGGTCACTAAGAGAGACATAGATTTTTTGAAAGGGATAGCGTAGAGTTAGAAGAAATGGAGTTACAACATCGGAGTAAAGGTCTGAATCTCGGCAGAAGCATGTCATGTGAATTCCTCCCATCTCCCAAAAACTTGAAGGGTACATGGTACCTAACTGGTGGGAGGAAATAGATATTTGTAGATTAGTCGAGTTGCACGCAAGTCGACTCTAACACCACTTTTTTTTTTCTCTTCACATGTCACGATCTTTCTGGTTGCTTTATCTTCTCCCCCTTCCCTTCCGACGCAAGTTCTTCACAGTAGCCTTAATAAGAATAACACAAAGAAAAAGACGGAATAACAAAGGATAGAAAAGTGATATGTGTCATCTCAATGACCTCTAGGTCTTATTTCTATCTATCTAAACACCAGTTATAAATGCAAGAACAAGTAGAAGTTCTGCCCTGAAGTAATCTCCTCACTGTGGGCAATCTCTTCCAGAGTTTAGGCACTTAATTCGTACTATATATAGACTGCTACTCGACGAGCCGATTAAGTTATCCATTTGATACTTCAAGGGATATTATGAACACCCCCATGCTACCACTTAACATTGCAAATTTTATCAGTTTGCCAACATACTCTCTGCAAATTGTTGGTAGTCCATTTCATCAGTAGCTAATAATACTGATTCATATGCTTTTATTATAGTGAAACTACTGCAGTCTGCAGATACAAGTAAGCTTCAGGATTCTTCTGTAGTTCTTTTCTTAGTTTAATTGAAAAGTCTACCGGCTTATATCATGAAAGATGGAGATACTACAGCTAGATGGGAAAGACTAGTCCGCTAGATATGTTAGCAGAGCTGTCTCTTTTATTTATTTCATCGATTAAGGCCATGAGTGCATTTAGATTTTGAAATCCTTGTCCGTTTATTTATTTTCTGGAATGAGTCCCCCTATGCCCCTACACTCTGTGCATTTTTATGTATATTCATTATCAGTACATTTTTTAATATGCATGAAAAGACCATTTGGATGCATGATTTGTCTCTTTTTAATTAGCTACCACAGCATGTCGTTACATTTTTTTTTTGGTTGAAACATCAAGTTGTTGTAGCCCTTAGCCTCACATTCTCCTCCCTCTTCTTCTAGACATACTATAGCTTTCTCTCAATCTCTAACTTTAACAGATGATAAACAAATCATGCTGGCATGTCCTGGTTGAGGATAAGGTAACAAACACATTGTTGTTACCAGAGAAATTCGTAGAGCACTTTGATTCATGACCCGTAACAATCGCTCGGTTCAACTTAAGTTTTAGTTTTTTAAACCAGCTATTGAGATCCAAATAACATTGACTGTTCCTTTTAGAGGTGGTTAAAATCAATCATAAACGTAGTTGTTCATCTATCATTTATCAGTGAATATAGTTCACATTATTGAACAATTGATTTTTGCATTATGGTTAGAGTTAAATATTTTGTCTGTGGTTGGTATCGCCATGACCTCTCTGGAATCTGGCTCCCTTTTTTAAGGCTATTATTCATGCTTTGAAGTTTACTTGTCTTTGCAGTATGGGGTGCTTGCAACCATGCATTTCATCTTCATTGTATCTTGAAGTGGGTGAATTCTCAATCGGCTCAAGCACATTGCCCTATGTGTCGTCGTGAATGGCAGTTTAAGGAATGAAAAAAAATTGTGCTCATCTTTTGCTCATGAATGAAGGAACGAATCATACTCTGCTTCATTCCTCTTGGGAAGGGGTAAAACGCCTGTTTTATAATTGTACTTTGAGTTGTAGTGTCTATATATGTGTGATACTAGGATATTCTAGCAAGCAAAGCTGATAGCTGTGTTGATATGTGCTCATCCCCATATACAATTATTAGTTTAAGGCCAAAAATTGGTAGCGTGTCTGTATCAGCAATAGAAGGTGCAGATGTTGTATGAGCCATCCATCCTGAGTCTTTCAATACATCAATGTCCGACCGTTGATTTGAGGAAACGGACATACTGGACTCTTGCTTCCACTCCAAGCTGGGCTGCCGTTAGTCAGGCTGCCTTTACAATAGTTTCCTCTCCTCCATATCTGCCCATATGAAATTTGAAAACAAGTATTAATGGACTCTAAGCCTTTTGACAGTCCTGTCCATGTCCATGAGCTATCAGGCACATATAGGCATGGACCATGACATAGTTGGCGTAGGGACAATATTTCGCTATCATCTCAGTTGTATTATGTTTACAACAACAACCCTGTATAATCCTACTTAGTGGGGTATGGGGAAGGTAGTGTGTACGCAGACCTTACCCCTACCCTTGGGTAGAGAGGCTGTTTTCAAATAGACCCCCGGCATCCTTCCCTCCAAGAACTTCCCACCTTGCTCTTAGGAAGACTCGAACTCATAGCCTCTAAGTTAGAAGTGGGGGTTGCTTACCATCAGAGCAACCCCTCTTTTCATGTTTGTGAATTGAAAATATCTTGGGGTGTTTGGGAATATGATTTCCGGATTCTGGTATTTCCTCTTTCCATGTTATTCCCATTTTAAATCTGTCTGTAACATTCCGTTCATGTTCATTGTGGTTTTGAAATTTTTTTTTTATGTGATCATGGATATGTCATTTGATTTGCATGTAGAATGCCTTTCCGAGAATACCTGATGACGCTTTTTAACCTGTGATTGAGATGTTTTAGTGGGGGTGGTAGCTTTAATTCTGTTCTAACTACAGGATTTAGTTTTTGTGTTTCAAACCGATTATCCCAAAATCTAATATATTATTTTTATTTGAAATAGAACACTGTCCATTATATTATAGGAAATTACTTGTTTAAAAGAGTCTTATTTGCTTCTATATGTCTTCTGGATTGGTGACCAGTTCTCGAAATTGCGTTTGTATGCTTAAAGATGAAGAAAATGCACATAAATTGGAGACATTTGCTGACAAACACTAGTAAATTTGCCGACTTGGGGTGCGTAATTTGGCAGAACGTAGAAAATTTAGTCATAGTCAGGGCTTTATTATTATTATTATTATCCTAAAAAAGCACCACTATTGTCATTTGCTGCTTTGGCCTTTGATGATGCTTGTGATTTGTGAGTGCACTTTGTCCCCATTTTTCTTTTCTTTTGTAAAAAGATAATATTATTTACCCCATTAAAATATCAAGTTGATAATTATCAGAAGGTTTGTGGATTAAATCGGACACGTCTATTGAAGTACACTACCTGCCCAAACTACCGCACTTACACTACCACAGAGTGAAGTTATAGACTGATGCCAGCTGTGGCACAAACAACATAAGCCACGTGTTTATCATAGTATAATGTAGTAGTAGCAATTATTTGTATATCCAATTAAAATACAGAATGGAAGTCACATTACAATCCCAAATGTAATGTCGACATTGAAACAGGATAAATATCTTTCATCAACAATCTATCCAAATACATCTCTATTGAAATACACACGAGAAGAGTAACCAAATAAAAACAAAAACAAAGGGGTAAACTCAGAAGAAACAACATCCAAGAATAAATAAAGCAGAAGCTAATACTCCATTAGCGGATATGAAGATATTTACTAATGGCCTTCGAATATCCTGTCAAACAAAAAGAAGGAATTAGATACTATTCTTCCTAAATACTATATTATATTATATGAACTTTAGAATATCTTCTCAGGAAATTGATAGAATCTTCAAGCTGTTAGATCTTAGTTGAATAAAGCTTGTACCCTTTTTCACCAGGGGAATTGGTGGTTGGGGGTGAAAACTGGAAAGAGATTAAATTTGAGAAAAATTACCATAGGGAAGGAAGATGATAGATCACTTTGTGAGGACATAAATAGCATAGACAATACCAGGTAGCCATCCAAAGAGAGTCAGCAAAACACAAATCCAGAATTCCGCCTGTTTTCAGAAATATATTAATAACGCTAACAAAGAAATACAAAATTTTCAGACCATAGGAAATCTGCACCTTCTGTATACAATTTTCCTTTTTTTTAATGAACAAAACTTGTACTAGTATTTTAAGTTAAGTGGAGAAGAAAGAAGGGAGTGAATACCTGGCAGCCAAACTTGAGGAAAACACCAAGGGGAGGCAATATAATAGCCAGCAGAATGTCTATGAATGTGAGTGTGCTGCTTCTCATGTTTCCCTTCTTTCTAAACAACTTCTGATCAAATGCTTAATTTTAAACACCAGATTTAGGAGTGTCACATTTACTTTAAATACAGGAGCAAATTGTTATCCTATATATATAGGGCGAGAAAAGTATAGTAGTGTGCTTCTCTATTTGACTTTGAGGGCTAGTTTAGTACTTTCACCTTGAGCCTTCGTATTTCCTTAACGCGTTTGCTTCATCAATTGCTTTCCCCCTCTTTGCCTTTCTAACTTTGGAAAAGGGTCATATATGCCTATAAACTATATGTTTTGGATCAATAATGCCCTTCATTCATTTATTTGGTCAAATATGTTTTTTTATTAATATTTTTGGCTCACAAATGCCATTTGAGTTAACGGAAAAATACGTGTCATCGTCCTGTTGGTCCATTCTAAATATTTCGTAATTAATTAAAAAGACACATTATTCATACCCAAAAAATAATTTTCAAAAGCAATTTTTCTAAAACTTTTTTTTTACTAAAAACTGAAGAAAAAAATATATTTTTTTCCAGTTTTTACAAAAAAATAATTTTTTTTACTAAAACAATGTTTTTGTAAAAACAAAAATAAAATCTAAAAACAATATTTTTGTAAAAACTAGAAAATAAAAGTAGATGTTTTTTCTTAAAATTTCTAGCTTTTTCCAGTTTTTACAAAAGACACATTTTTTATTCTAGCTTTTTTTCTCAAGTTTTTTCTAGTTTAACAAAAAAATTAGTCACATCAAAACAAATTTTCTAGTTTGCTAAATCTAGTTTTTTCTCATTTTTACAACGATGATATATGTGTATTATTGTATTATAATATAGAGTTTAAGTTGGATACGTGTCAAAAATTTTTACACAATCACATCATATTTTTTTAGCTATTTGTTTGCAATTGTTTTCCAATTTACTAAAAAAACTAGAAAAAAATTTAGAATAAAAATGGGTATTTTGTAAAAACTGAAAAATCTCAAAATTTTAGCAAAAATATCTACTTTTTTTTTCAGTTTTTAGAAAAATATTTCTTTTTAGATTTTTTTATACAAAAATATTGTTTTAAAAAAAACTCTTTTTTTTTTGTAAAAACTAGAAAAAAAATCCTATTTTCAGTTTTTAGTAAAAAATATTTAGAAGAATTGCTTTCGAAAATTGTTTTTTTTGTATGAATAATGAGTCTTTTTAATTAATTACGAAATTGTTATAATGAACCAATAGGACGATGATACGTATCCCTCCGTTAACTCAAATGACATTTGTGAGCGAAAAATATTAATGAAAGGACATATTTGATTCAATAGGTGGATAAAAGACATTATTGATCCAAAATGTATAGTTTGATAAAAACTTTTTTGCTCGAACGAATATAATTTTCACAGATGTTCATCGGTAAGTGTTGCCAAGTGGCAGGTGAGCTGTTATCATGGGCCCTTCCGTGGAGTGTTTTCCACCCTATGCATTTCAGGTCGACCACTAGGATTCTCTTTTTTCATCCCTCTTGACTCTTGAGAGAAGGGGTAAAAGCGCTTGTTTTCTTTTGTATTTTGGTATTACGGTGTCTGTGTGATACTGTTAGTTTAAAACTTAACTGTAGGTATACTAGGTAGCCAGGGGCGGAGCCAACAGCTATAGTACTCACTTTATCTTCCTTCGTTTTAATTTACCTGAACTTATTTGATTATGCATGAATTTTAAAAAAAAAGAGAAGATTTTTAAACTGTAATGTAAAATAAAACAAATATATTTTGTGTGACTTTAAATCATTGTATAAAGATAAATTATTTTGAAATAGAAAAATGGGTCATTCTTTTTTACGCGGACTAAAAAGAAAATAGATTGACATAAATTAAAACGGAAGGAGTATTTGTCTGAAAAAAATAATTGAATATACACAAAATATTAAGATAGAATCGAATTACTTAAAAGAACTAAAATTATGAACCCATAAATTTCAAATCTTACCTTCGTCCGAATTGCATATTTATGTCGGCCTCGGAAGCTAAGTGCAGATATTCTACGAGCTACATGAAATTTGAAGCACAAGTACTAATTGACTCTTACCACATTATTGTGCCTTGTGACTGTCGTTTGGCCATACCCATAATTAGGCAAATGCAACATGGGCCATGTTATGGCTGGCATAACGAAATATATTGTTTGTTAGATGTGTTTACCTAAAATTCGAGTAATAATTAAATTTGTATTGTGATTTTAAAAATATATGATTTAATTCAATACTAATTGATAAGCAAAGAACTAAAGGTATAAATTAAAGAGTATAGAGCAAGTCAAACCAGTATGCAAATAAATCTCGGCCTCGAGCTAAGGCAGCCTTGAGATGGGCTAGCGAGAACAATAAAATAATAATGCAATTCTGATCAACAGAAAGCAAGAAAGTGATGTTTGTATATTCTCTTCTCAATGATTCATCTGTTACAAATGATTGAGATCCCCTTTATAAAGTAGGGGAACCCTTTATAAGGTACACTTTTAATTGTAGTAGGGAATATTATTATACAACTGTCTAACCGCCTAGTACAAACCCATTCCAAAATTCACGACGTGATCTTAGGGTCATAGCGGGAATCTACCTCTTTCTATTATGAAACCGCAACGGTATTATCTTGAGGTTGGTCATACTTGGACTCGATGTTCATCAAGCACTTTGATCTTCGAGTCTTGTACTCCGCTATCTGGCTCGAGCCTGGTCTATCTCGAACTTTTTTTCGGAGCAACCCCTCGAGCTTACGAAATCGGGCATACCTGATTTCGACTATATACAGATAGTCCCCACGTTTCTTAGAGTAAGATGATAAGAAACGATTTGAGCCTTGAGTTTTTGGAGCCCCTGATGATGTCATCCCCGTGAATTATGCACTTGGAGTGACCGAAACGTCCCGTCGGTCGCTTTCCCAAAATATTAAATGCTTGCCAGTGGCGATCGGCCAATAGCGCCACCGAACTGTCGACATTCGCCTATAAATACAAGGCTAGGGGTTTGCATTCGATTTATCGATTCGATTTTGACCCTTATCGATTATCGATTTGTACATATGTGATTTTTTCGATTTATCGATTTTGAGGGCTTATCGATTACACTAATAAGAAAATTTGCGGGATTCCACGAAAAGTATATCGCTATAAATGCGCCTAACTAATATGGACAAAAGAAGCTAAAATAAGATGAACACTATTTATAGCATAAAAATTATATCAACAAGCACATGCAACAAAACTAAAGTAAGTGATCAACGTATGCCACCAACACTCCAACGGTATAAAAAATAAAACAAAACAAAATACATCATCACGACTAATTTTGTTTTCCATTAATTTGAAATTCATTCGCTTGATCATTAAATATGATCATTCCTTAAATATGGTAGAGGAAATAATATGTTAAGGGATGTAGGGTAAAGGAAATGGTATAGATTAGGGAAAATGATATTGTCTAGCCGCTTTCAAAATAATAGCGGAATATATATACATTCTGTATGTTATATTAATCTACACAAATAGGTAATTACTCATTTTACAAGTGTCTACAGTCTAGGGGTATGCATTCGATTTATCGATTCGATTTTGACCCTTATCGATAATTACTTATCGATTATCGATTTGTACATATGCTTGTCGTTATCATTTCAATAAGGTTTCAATTTTTTCGATTTCGATAATAAATAATCGATTCGATTTATCGATAAACCGATCTGAATGCACACCCCTATACAAGGTCCCTTCTTTGAATTAAGAACTTTACTTCCCTCTTTAAACCTCCTCCTAACTTCTCTGATACCTATCGTCCACTTTATCTCTTTCTCTCACCACCTGCTATTTCTACCCTTTTAACGCCGAAAAATATCAAACTCTGCCTCTTTCCGCTTCTCTAAACCTAAATCAATGGCGAAAACCTCTAAAACAGTTCCTCAAAAGGAGAAAGCTTCCTCCTCCGCCTACTCCTCTTGGTCAGTCGGTGATAAAGCGACGACTCTTCACTAGATTATTCCCGACCCCTGTGTCATAAAGAAAGACTTCAAAGTTTAAACCCCCCCCCCCCCCCCCCCGCAATTCTTGGTTGATGCGAGCATGTATCGAGGTATATCAACTTGATAACGGAGAAACACCTCAAGTCCATGAAGAAGGACTGTGGCTGGTGGGACAAGGTTGTGGTAAAAATCCTCGCCCCCGATGAGAGCATCACTACTCATGTGGAGGGGTTCCTAAGTGTTCACACTTACCCCTTCACGTTGGGTACCTCGATCCAATCGTGATCGACTTCTAAAGAGGTACTAGGTCACCATCGGCCAGATACATCCTTCTTTCTGGCGTATAGTAATGATGATTCACTATTTCTCCAGTAAGGCCGAGGGGCTATAGTTCACCCTTAATCACCTTATCTAATTGTATTAGCCTTAACGTTTTTTAGGGTTGATCAAACTCAAACGTTGGTCGACCAAAGCCTTCATTACTAGCAATGACGAGGATAAGGACAAGGGCTGGATGATCAGGGCTCGTGCGAGTGAGGACCTCTGATATCATCCCCAAGGAAAAAATGTCGTTACGAAAGAAATGGAACCCCAATCATTAGTGAAGTCTTTTTTTCCAGTAGCCTTTTATGTTCTGTATTCGCATTGCGTGATGCTTCACCTTTTTTCAACGGTTTCTTGGATTCTCTATGCGGTCGCCGACCTCAAAGACTAGTTCCAAAAACTAGCTGCGACCTCCTCGTATGACGAGAATTGATGGTGTGACTTGGCAGGGGCAAATGGGAAGCCATACACCACAATAAGTTCTTCTCCAAAGTTTTTATGCTTCCCCTTTTATTGGAGATGTCACTTCACTCATGCCTAATTTTCATTCATGTAGGCATTGGAGATGTCTCTAAAATGAGGCCAGCCCCACCCGGGGAAGAGACTGAAACTCCATTACAAAATCAGGGAAAGATAATAAGAGAAAAATGGTTTCGAAGCCCGAATACCCCCAAGATAGAAGGGGTCCTCCTCGAAGACGCAGGAGGAACCTCATTCACGTGGAAATAGATACAGTACACCAACTGAATGATGAAGAAGAAGATGAGGGCGAAGAGTCGGTGCTGGTCACCCGAGTCAGGAACCCTGTTGAAATCGCCAAGCCCTCCAAACCGGAGGACCCTGGCTCAAGGTGAGGAAGCTCCGAAGGAAGACGTGGCGAAAACCCCCAAATTGTTCGAGGTCGATATTGTTCCTCGGCCTTCAGCAAGCACATCAAAGGGGAAGGTTCCAAAATCCCTAGGGTTGAACAGAGCGCATCGAGCGATTTTCTCGGGGCCATGACAATAGGACACTCTTAATCGTTACTAGCTTATTCTCAAGAAGTGAAGCTCGAGCTTTGGGAACACCTAACTTAAGCGGAGTCCCCGGTGAAGATGATCCTTCCTGAGATTTCTTTACTAGGGTTGATGATGTCGCCGACCTCAACGACGTATCTACTCTATTCAAAGAGGCTCAACGTATTTTCTCTCAAGTAAGCATTAATTCCTATCATTGTAATTTCTTCCACTCCCCTTACCCTAACTGATATCGTATTCTCTATGTAGGCCTTTACTAGGTGTAGGGATGACCTGAGCCAATGTGAGGCCGAGCTAAAGAAGTCCTCGGATGAAGGGAAGGCCCTAAATCTCCTTTGCAGCAAAAAGGAGGAGGATCTCAAGGACCTTCGGGAAGACTTGGCCAGGGCTCGTAGAAATGAGGTCGTGCTAGACAAGTAGGTAATTGTCATTTTGAAAGAGTATGGTCTAATTGACTCAAATGTGGAGGCTAACACTTCAGTGTCTCAGGCAGTAGAAACTGGAGATGATCGGGCTGCTTTGATTGGAGGTCGATCAGGTTAAGGCTGACTGCAGTTGGTGGAAGGAAATTGTGGACCGCCTTGCTGCAAAAAAAGAGGATGCTCTAGCCAAACTAGCAATTGTTGAGACCTAGCTCCGGGGTGCTAAAGAAAAAAATTTGGAACAGGACAAAAGTATCGATAAGCTCGAGGTCAAACTTGCCGAAGCCGGGGCTGAGGTTGTTGACGCCAGAGATGAGGTTGAGAAGACGAAGGCCACAACTAATTAAACTGTTGTCCTGTACTTAAAGGATGTTGAGGCTGCTTAAACGAAGCTAAGGAAGCCTCCAACCGGTAAAAACGGAGTAATGATTTGGCCAAGTTCTAATCTCGAAGAGATACCCTCGAAGAAATCCGTGCTCGAGGTTTCGACCTCACCGAAGAGATAGCTCGAGCAAAGGCTCTCGAAGCTGATGCTAGATTTCTCGTCTCCTCCTCCTCCGACGATGATGATAAAGGCAACCAAGGCGGGTCCTACAATGAATAGGGGCCCAAAGAGGAATATGCTCTTGAGGGAGAAACCAGCCTCGAGCATATACATGAATTTTCTTTCTCTTTTTGTATTTTCTTTTTGTAAAACCTTTTGTCGATTTCTTGTATATATCTTTTTTCAAGTATATAAAAGAAAATAATACTTGAATGTCTTCTCAATGTTTCTTGCCTTACAAAACTCTTGCAATAATTTCATTATTTGATCAGTGTATTCGAGATTCTACCTCGGATGGATTCTTTGAAGTTGCCTTGGTCGAGTTCGAATAAGGTTTGAAATTTTGGGGCATAGAACCTTAGGAGGTTGTGCCGGATAATGGTGAGTCCCCGAGCCATAATCAAGTTATTATTTATTTGATCTCGGGATAATTGAACTCTTGGATTAGGATCGAGTGAGAACCAGATCTCGAACGCTAAGTATATTGGCCCTTAGGCTCGTTTAGATCAGATTGTGATGGCCTATAAGAGAAGGCTATTATTTCCCTTTGCCGGCTTAAAGACTTAGCAAACAATTCCTTTATTCCTTAGCACGCATTTTTACCCATTGGGTTTTTTGAGGGTTTAGTATCGATCGGAACCCTTTTGTTTTTGTGCCTTAGCATAAGTTTGTATTTGAATAATTTGATACCTCTTAAGGTTTTTTTAGGGCAGATTTTATCGAGGCCCTTTGGTTATTTTGCCGAGGGTAGACTTCATTAATCGATTTTCAAAGAATTTGAAGGCATGTTTCTATTGCGGGATTTGGACGTCTCCGAGTCTCGTTATTTTGGCCGTAGCCTTTATTCCAGTGTATCCTTTAGTATGGTTGTAGCCCTTGGGTATGTCTCTTGGACTTGTTTCCCGATAACATTTCGAGCTTGTTCGAAATATTCGTCCCCGAGTATAATGGCCTTGGCCTTTACGATAAGGGGTGCCTCTTTGAGGTCTTATTAAGTCAAGTTTAGATAACTCGAATGAGTTGATAGTCAATGATAGTCCCCGAGTATTCAAGCTGTATTTGCATTTTGGCCCTTGAGCCGTTTCTCACAGAATCACAAGTATGGAGCTCGTGTAGTAGCAAATTTCTTTGGGACACAATGTGTTTGATATAGAAAAAATGCTTCTTTGAATAATTCATACATTCGTACATGTTTTTCCATCATGACTCGACTATTCTATATGGACACGGTTCATCCGACCGTTTTCCCCATTACAAAGTTTTCCTATAGAGACCCTTTTTGGCGTGAAGTCTTTTTCTCAAAAATAATCTCCAAGGGTGATGCCCCTCAATATTCGAGGTTGATTGAAAAAAACCTTGGATAGCCGTAGGTAGCACATATTGCCTCATTAAAAGCCTCGCCGGAAAAACCCATTTTGGACGATAATCGGATTAAGGGAAAAAGAGTGCAATGCGTGCTTTAAAACCTAATATCTTCGTGTTAAATAGTTCCCTTGATGCCTCTATCGAACACCTTCAATAAGTTAGTATCGAATAAAAATGGAAATGGGTAAAAGTCATACTTCAGCAATAATATCGTTTGAGTAGTGACACGTTCCAATTGTTCAACAATTGTTCGCTTTCCTTTGTGCCAAGTTTGTAAGATCCATTTCCGATGATACCAATGACTCGATAAGGTCCTTCCCAATTTGGGCCTAGTTTCCCTTCATTTGGGTCTCGGGTATTTAGGGTGAAATTTCTTATAACTAAGTCCCCGACTCCGAGTGGCGAAGGTTGGCCCTTCTGTTGTAATATCTCTCGATTCTTTACTTCTGCGCAACCATCCGAACAAGTGTGGCTTCTTGTTTTTCATCCAATATCTTGAGAGTAGTATTCATAGCCTCGTGATTTGATTCCACCATCGCATTTCAAAATCTAGAGCTAGGTTCCCTGACCTCGATTGGGATTAAGGCCTCGGAGCCATATACTAAGGAGAACGGGGTTGCTCCCGTGGTGGAATTTGATGTCGTTCGATAAGCCCAAAAGACTTCGAGTAGGACTTCTCGAACCCTTTAAATTAGATAACACCGACTGCACCAAAAAGGCTTATGTTGGACACAACCTCACGGAGCCACGTGAGTATCGTGAGTTTTTAACTAACAATGCCGATTTGTTTGCTTTTTCCCACTCAGATATGCCAGAAATCCCAAGGGACATCACCACACATAATCTGAATGTCGATCCACTTTATCTACCGGTATGACAAATGAGGAAAAATTTCAATGTCGCTATCAATGAGGCGGTCAATGAGGAGGTTGATAAATTACTCGCCAATGGTTCCATTAGAGAATCGAAATACCCCCAATGGGTCGCCAATGTGGTCATGGTAAAAACGAAGAATGGGAAATGGCAAATGTGTGTTGACTTCACCGATTTAAACAAAGCATGCTCGAAAGACTCTTTACCATTACCCTACATCGACCAACTTATCGATGCAACATCGGGGCAAGAACTGCTGAGCTTCTTGGACGCCTACTTCGGTTATAACCAAATTCTAATGGCTGAAGAAGATCAAAAAAAGACCACGTTCATCACTCATCGAGCAACGTAAGGCTATAAGGTGATGCCACTCGGGCGTAAGAATGCAGGGGCCACGTATCAAAGGTTAGTCACCAAAATGTTCAAATAACAATGCGGTAAGACAATGAGGTTTACATCGACGACTTGCTAGTAAAGTCGACGAAGAAATAAGATCATATTGGTCATCTGGGGGAAGCCTTCGAAATACTAAGCCAGTATGGGATGAAACTGAATCCCTAAAAACACACTTCTAGAAAGTTTCTTGGTTTCCTAGTGTCACAAAGGGGAATCGAGGTCAAACCGGATTAAATTAGGGCCATCAATGCAATACCAGAGATACTAACCAGCAAAAAACAGGTGCAGAAATTAATAGGGCGAATAACTGCCCTATCAAGGTTTATTTCACGATCCTTGAATATATGCCACAAATTCTTCAATGTACTAAGGAAAGACCACAGGTTGCAATGGAACGATGAATGCGTCGACGCCTTGAGAAAGATGAAAACGTATCTATCCTCGCCACCACTACTCGTCAAAGCGGACCCAGGTTAATGTCTACTTGTGTATCTAGAAGTCTTTGAAGTTGCGGTAAGCGCAGTCTTGGTTCGTGAAAATAAAGGTATGCAATTGGAGTACTATATCAGCAAAACTTTAATCGATGCCGAAACAAGGTACCCTCACCTTGAAAAACTATATCTGGCATTGGGCGTAGCTTCACTAAAGCTTAGACTATACTTTTAATGTCACACTATAAAGGTGGTGACAACCTTCCCCCCCTAAGGGGTCTCCTACACAAACCCAAACTATCGGGGAGACTAGCCAAGTGGGCCATAAAACTAAGCGAGCACGACATAACGTACCAACCGTGAACTGTCACTAAGTCGCACGTGATTGCAGGTTTGAAGTTAGCCCTCAAATATGGCGCTCGATGACTCATCCTCCATTGTGACTCTCAACTCATGGTTAATCAAGTCACCGAGACTTTCCAAATCAAAGAGCAGAGACTACAAAAGTACCAGTCAGAAATCCACAAGCTACTATCGGAATTCAACGAATGTCTGCTCGACCAAATACCTAGGATGTAGAATATTGAAGCAGATGGCCTCGCTAAAATAGCTGCGTCCACCATGAATATCAACAAGGAAAATGGGGGTCACCAGCCTTCATTTCGAAATAAACCATGTCAAGGTACATTCTATAAACTTAACTTGAGAATAGCGTAATCGCTTCGCAGCCTATTTGCAGGATGGAAAACTCCCGCAAGATAAAAAAGAAGCCAAAAAACTCCGGGTACAGGCAGCCCGATACAACCTAATAAACGGTGATCTCTACAAAAGAATGTTTGGCCGCCCCCTACACAAATTCCTTGGGCCACATCAAACAAGGCGAGTGCTGGAAGAAGTACACGAAGGGAACTACGGTGCCCACACGGGAAATCACACCCTTGTCCTATGCCTCATCCGCGCCGAAGTTTATTGGAAACCATGAAAAAAGAAGCAGCGGACTATGTCTGGAGATGTTAACAATGTCAAAAGTACGACCCTATGTTGCATCAATCAGGGGAACTCCTTCATTTCATCACCTCGCCATGCCATTCACAAAGTGGGGAATGAACATAGTCGGCCCCCTCCCGGCAGGACGAGGTAAGATACACTTTCTAAATGGGTGGAAGCAGGTGTATACACTCAGATACGTGAGCAGGAGGTCACCACCTTCATATGGAAAAGTATTATATGTCGTTTTGGCATCCTCAAGGAAATTAGCGACGACAACGAACCTCGGTTCATCGGAAAACGAACGATTGAGTTTTTCGAAAAATGGCACATCAAACAAATACTCTCCACGGCATATCACCCTACCGCCAATGGTCAAGCCGAATCCTCCAATAAAGTAATACTAAATATATTGACAAAAAAAGCTTGAGGAAGCTAAAGGGTTATGTCCCGAACTACTACCAGAAATATTATGGGCATACCTCACTATGCCAATAACTACCACAGGAGAAACGCCATATTCACTGTTCTGCAGGACCGACGCACTTATACCTATCGAGTTCGGAGAGCCCAATTTGAGATACTCCAATGACATCGGACCATGCAACTACGAACGTAGGATACAAAATCTGGATGAAGTCGAAGAAGGAAGAGACATGGGCCACATAAGAATGGTAGCCCAGAAGTAGCAAGTAGAAAGATACTACAACTAGAGGGCCAGGGTGCGACCACTCAAAGTCGGAGACTACGTCCTCAAGGCCAAATCACAAGCACCAAAAGACCCTAATGAGGGAAAATTGGGAACGAACTGGGACGGACCATACAAAATCGTAGCTGCAGCAAACAAAGGAGCATTCGAGTTAGAAGCAATGGAGGGAAAATTACTCCAAAACAACTAGAATGTTGCCCACCTCAAGTACTTCCACTTCTAAAAGAAGGCGTTACCTAAGTCGTACTCTTTTTCCCTCACCCGGGTTTTGTCCCAATCAGGTTTTTCTGGGGAGATTTTTTAACGAGGCGACAAGGGGGAGTTGCCTCAAGGATTGAAGTGTTGTTTATTACCTCGACACGTCGACATGATCTTCGGAGCAAAGTAATGAAGGGACTAGATATAGATAATCGAATCTCCATTGTATTTGTAGAGTCAAAATGTGATTCTCACAAGAATTTAATCAAATCTCCATTGTATGTGCAGAGTCGGCATGTGACTCTCACACGAATCGAATATCCATTGTATGTGCAGAGTCAACATGTGATCCTTAAAAGTATATAATTAAACCTCTATTTCATAAACTAAGTCATGTCTTCCTACGGGAATACGATCAAATCTCCAACAAAAAATGGATAAGGCCATCAAGGATAACGAGTTCGACCTCACTCGAACTTCGATAGGAATATGATCAAATCTCCAACAAAAAATGGCTAAGGCCATCAACGATAATGAGTTCGACCTCGTTCGAACTATGACGGGATCCTACTTCGACGACAGTTGAAAGCAACATCCCAATGGCTAAGGCTATCGACGATAATGAGTTTGACCTCACTAGAACTACGACGGGATCCTACTTCGATGATGGTTCAAAGCAACATCCCAATGGCTAAAACCATTGCTGATAATGAGTTCAAACTCACTCGAACTACGACGGGATCCTACTTCGACGACAGTTCGAAGTAACATCCCAATGGCTAAAACCATCGAGGATAATGAGTTTGACCTCGTTCAAACTACGACGGGATCGTACTTTGACGACAGCTCGAAGCAACATCCCAATGTCTAAGGCCATCAATGATAATAAGTTCGACCTCGTTTGAACTACGACGGGATCCTACTTCGGCGACAGTTCGAAGCAACATCCCAGTGTCTAAGGCCATCAACGATAATAAGTTTGACCTCGTTCGAACTACGATGGAATCCTACTTCGACGATAGTTCGAAGCAACATCCCAATAAGTCAAGACTGTTAACGATAACATGGGTTCAATAAGTGCATGAAAGGACAAATCGATGAAGCAAAGTTTACATAACATCAAAATGTTATCTACACTTTCCCTTACAAGCGGGCTCAAGTTTGCACCCCAAAAAAAACCCCAAAACAAAAGCAAGTACAAACAAAAACTACATATCATCCCGGGGGGAGGGTATGCGTCTTTGTACCACAAATCCGAGGCAAGGAGGTTTGCATCATTGGAATTGATGTCATCTCCATCAGGTGTGAGGGGGGTCGTACCTGCATGTTTCATGAGATGCATAAGCTTCGGTGTGCACAACCTGGAGCTCCACCTTAGTAGCCCTATCCTCGGTATAAAAAGCCTTCTACACATCAAGTCAATCCTCCTGCATAGACCCACAACTCATATAAAGTATGGGGCACGACCAGATCGGCTGAGGCACGAACGTAGAAGGGTGAGAATGTCGACCTGCATCCTCTGCCCTCAGCGAGGCCATTTTTCCATTTAGCGCAGTCAGATCCACCTCCAGCTCTTTGACACGCCCTTCGGGCCTAGTAACCTTACGACTAGAGGCTTCTTTCTCCTCGGCCAACTCCGACCTGCACACGTGAAGGGCATTCTCCAAAGATGTAGTTCCAGAAATAGCTGCCGTTAATTTATTAGTGCCGACGCTCAGCTCGCCCTTAAGACACTCCACCTCTGTTGCTTTCGCATTTAGCTCGGCGATCAAACCGCCCACCTTTGCCTTTATGTCGGCATTTTTAGCCATCACCCCCTTAATCAACTCAAGCTCGTTGTCCTTCACTTTGAGAAAAGCCTCGAGTTTGCTATTTTGAGTGACTATTTTTATGAGCTCCTCATCCAGCTCCTTCAACTCTTCAATCTTACGCTCTAATTGGTCCTCCCGCTGTTTGAGCCCCTCGCAAAACAACTGGAACTCGGGTTCCTGATGATAAATGTCGGCCATCGCCGGATGCTTAACACGATATTGCTGATATTTTGACGACATATTCTCATAAAGGCCCATCCTTCTCCTCTCTCGACGCTCTCTCTCAACCTCCATGACGAGGGTATGACAAAAAAAGAGAAGGGGAGAAGTTAGAAACAAAATACAGAACGACGATCACCACAAAAACCCAACGAGGAAAAGGGAAGAAAAGGCATCTACCTGTAGGTCTGTACTCTCGACCTTCTAAGACAACTCCACGTTTTTCATCGCCCTAAACATCTCGCTTTTAGGAGTGGAACATAGAGGATCTAGGGCAGATGCCACTTGCTCATTGTTCAGCAGCAAGTTGTAGTCTCTCGGGACAACTACATGATGGTCAGATTTGTACATCCGAACCTCCATATGGGTATGGCCACCCACGAAATCATTAACATCCTCTAGGTTGACATCTGAATCTGAGCCGTGACCCTCAATATGACATCCTCCAACGTTGGACGATGCACCCTCTATAGAGCGCATTGAGCCAGCTCCTGGACAAACTCCTTCCACTTGGGGAGATCTCCCCGAAAAGTTGGCTTCGGCCATGAATAATGGTACAGGGGCTGTCCGTGATGCCCTGCTTCTATCAACGTCTGTGGCCACGCCCTTCCCAAGCTCCAGCCTATTTCTTTTTCCGACAGCGGCTCATCCCCATTAGAAGTTTCATCCGAAGGATGTGAGGCCGACATCAAATAAGCCTCTTCCCTCATGGACACAACTCGAGATGGATCTTCCAATTGAATAGGTTGAGGACGACCCTCTCGAATAGACTCACACAAAACAAACTGCGTATTTGCAGTAACAACGTCTTGCCGGAAGGCAGGAACTGGCGCCTTTCGCCTAGAAGCTCCTCGGCCTGTCATCACAAAGGGTCGTACCATTAAATAAGGTCCCACGGCCAACGAAATAGTAAGTAACACATTTACCAGAGGGAACATTAGGGCCGTAATGCTTCATGAAGGCAGACCAAGCTCGATTTTTTACTACATGAGGTGGGCTACCCAATCCCTGATATCTGCAATATGGCGAGGCGGATGGCCCATAGCTGCAAAAAGACAAGTGAATAAACTTTATAGTGAATATAGAAGAAAAGGGAACAAAACGAGTGACGATACTTACGAGCCTCGTTCCACCGCTCCGAAAATTTGGCGGAGTCAGAAACGACGTGCTCAGTTTAGATAAAAAAGTACTTGTGCCAAAACTTGCGGCTTGCCCGATCATCCGTTCGATCACCAACCCTTTCGTGCCACGAAGCCTCAAATATACCATGGTACCCCTGAGGGATCCAGGTGTGAACAGGTGCAAAAGGTGATGGACAAAAACGCTACACTCCGCAAACTCTGAATACTCGGTCAACAGCAGAAGCACCTTAAGCGTGTATGGCAAAAGTTGCGCTGGGAAAATATGGTAGAATTTATAGAATTCTTCCGCTAAGGGGAAGAGAGGAAGAGTATAGCCGATTATAAAAGGGTACTCATAGAAAGCGCAGTACCCAGGTATGTGGACGTCCACATAATCTCTCCCCGGCAGAACCAACTCTATATGAGCAGGAATGCCATGCTTTACACAAAGAGCATCGATATGAACTTGCTCCATCTTAGAAAATATGGGGTTAGGGGTAGGAGGGGGATCTTTGAGGAAGTCACTACGGGATAAGGGGTGTTTCGGTAGTAACTCCTCCTCGTAGGAGGGTTGTCACCCTCTTACACCATCGTATCTTCGCCGCCAGAAGGGGGCGCCATGGACAACAGGTTGGCCTCAAGAACCTCTTTATGAGAACGATGAGACCTCAACATAATATTGTTCGAAAGAATATCAACACCGGATGAAGAAGGAAGAAGAAGCTTCAAATAAAGAACGTAAGAAGAAACAGAAGGATATGAGAGAAAATGAGGAAGAGTAAAAGAAGTTAACAAGAGTGAAATGGCTAATTTTTTTTGGAAAAACAAATCCTTCACCTATCAATATGGTTGGGTGGCACCAGAATCGAGGCGATAGGTCACAAAGCAATGCGAGAATCGAAGCATCAAGCCGTCAATCACCAATTCATTATACGATTTAACACCTAACTCTTCTTCGAATGAGCTCAAATTTAAAACATAACCTCCAAATATCATAAAGAACAAACCCTAATCACCAATTGTCGAAACAACAATAAATCTAACGAACTATTTTTGCAATTAAGAAAAAGAAACTCTAACCAATAGTTAAAAATAAAGTGCCGCAATAGCTCACTACTATAAAATATCATAAATTACTTTAAAATATGTTCACAAATATTATATGAAATTGCTAGCATCCGAAGAACACGAAATAAAGAAAGAGAAGAAAAGGTCTGAAATTATTTAAACTTTGGTACTTGTTTTAAAACAAATTAAAACAAATCAAATGGATAAAAATTAGATGAGGGCGGCGATCAAATAGAATACCTCGTACAATTTTTACCATTATAATGTACTAGTCCTTCTGCTACTTTTCTCTTGGGGACTATGAAAGAAGCAAAAAAATGTGAGAATCCAAAGCTAGTTATTGATGGTGGATGGGATAGTGAGAATTGATATTTTGGTCTTAAATGACTCCGAGAAAGAAAAAGAGAAATCTGGAAAGTGAAGCTTCCACAAGGATCAAACACTACTTAATTTGCCGACTTGGATGCCTGATTTGGCTCTTGTAGTGCAAACTTAAAGGATTTAGCCATAGTCATGCCCATAATTAGCAAGTGCGGCAATATAAACTAAATAGTTAGAAATAGTTAGATAATATTGGTCAGATAAAGCAGTTGTAGTCACATGAAAATGTTCTAAAAAATCTAAAAAAATTTTAACGTTAGTCCAATCTTGATTAGTTAGCATGTCATTATCTTCCTCCCCACAATCCCGAGAATTATAAGTAGCGTTAATTGGGTTTCTATATTCGTACGCCACTACTAAACTTTCGTACATGTAGTTCCACCTAGTCGGACAAGGTTTAGGACCCTTTCTTTCTCTAAGGCCATATTCGTCACATTTTTTAAAATATTCTCTAAGTCTACTTCTACGGTTAAAATAAAAAAGCCAATTAAAAGCGAATTTAACTTTTCAATTTCTATGTTTAAAATTCTCATACCATCACCAACAATTAAATGATAAATATGACATATACATCAAACATGGAAAATATTAGTAAAAGCAGGATTAAGTGTTCTAGTTAAAATACCTATTGCACTAGTGTTGCTACTAGCGTTATCCATGAAAATTGACATTATTTTATCACTAATACAAAAATATCTACATACATCTGAAACAGTGTTAGCAATAACCTTACCCGTGTGCCGTGAATTAATTATTCTATATACAATAATGCGTTTTTGCATTGTCCAGTCTTCGTCTATCCAATGACTGGTTACGGTTAGATAATCACAATCATTTCCACTTCTACCAATATCAGTTGTAATAGACATACGATTACTTATATGGGTAAATAAATAGCGCAAGTATTGTTCATATTCATGCTTGTATTTGTAAATGTCGGCCTTCACTGTGGCGCGAGGCCAACCTTTATACGTAGGATTAAATACTCTTCTAATATAATGAATCCAAGCAGGATTAGAAGCAAAAGAATAAGGCAAACACATAACAGTAATCATTTTAGCTAATTCTTCACGATCCTTATTTGGATCGTAATACAATATACCTCCGGTGACTGTGTTTATTCCTGGTTGAAATAGATTTGAACCAGTACTTGGGTTAACTGTTGAATCAGGACTTGTCCTCCCATCTTGGTGCGCTTTCAATTGGAAATATCTAGCCTTATCGTTAGGGTGTAATTTTATATGTTTAACTAAACTACCTGTGCCGCTACGATCTCCAGTATACCTATGCACAAGTAATTTCCCACAAGATTTACACTTAGCCTTATTTTGTTCTCTCAGTTGAATAAAAAACTGCCAAACTAATGAAGTTTCTGAACATTTAGGAGGTTGTCTAACAAATGTGGGAGTTTGTACGGGTGGGTGTTCCGGTTCATTAGTAGCAGGACTAGTAGGTGTATCATCTAAATCTACCGGAGCTTGGGATTCGTCATCATCATCATCCTCATTTCCCTCTAAGATAGGTGCATTAGGATAAAGCATATTCATAATATCATCGTCTATTCTATCACCAACTGCTACATCATGTAGAAAATCAACATCGCTAAATTGAAAACACGGGTGATCACTATCAAGGATTCCGAAGGTTTCATTAGTATTTCTAGGTTGGCTACTACTTTGAACTTGTTTATCTTTTCTAGGTCGGGGAGCCGGGGGAGGGGTAGTATTTTGGCGACTACTTTCACCGGTTTTATTTTTTCCTTTTCCGAACATATTTTTCAATGAAAATGCCATAATAATTATAATTAAGCAAAATAACAACACACAAGAATATTCTTAGCACGTAATAGTTGAAACGAGTTTACCGGATTGACGAACAACTTCTTGAAAATTGAAAATCGTTGAAATTGAACACTTGAAAACTTCAATTCAACAACTTCACAATGTTTCACGAATTCGCAACAATAAATTAAGCACTTGCACTAGAAAGATTGAAAGAGAGCTTGAGAGAGATTGAGAGATATTGATGAATTGGTGAATTAAAATGAAAGAATGAGGGGGTATTTATAGTTGAGAAATGGGAAATTGTGTAATTATATAAAGTTTGGGGTTAAATTAAAATTTGGGGACCAAATGGCTATTTTTGAAAATTCCAAATGGCTAATTTTGAAAAGGAGCCGTTTGGAAATTTTTAAAATTTTTTTTTTTTTAAATTCGAACTGTTGCAGAACCGGATGGAACCGTTTGGAACCGCCTGAACCGGTCCGGTTCCGCTTCCGGTTCTGACGGTTCCGGTTCCGCAGTTCCAACGGATGGAACCGCTCCATCACGGTTCCGGGGAACCGCCGGAATCGGAACCGCGGAACCGAAACCGCCGAAACCGGCAGAACTGCCAGAACCACGGTTCCGGTCCGGTTCCGGTTCGGAACCGCAAATTTTACAGCCTTAGTCATGGGTTTATTATTATTATTATCTTGAAGAAAAGCACCACTATTGTCACTTACTGCTTTGATTATGATTGTGACTATACCTTGGCCACATCCCATATTTCTTTTCTTCATATAAAGAATTTAGGTGGTAAATGAACGGGTCGGATCATATATAAAGATGGATTGAAAACGGATAATGTAAAAATGAATAAATTATTCGATTCGATCCATATTTAATACGAATAGAAAATAAGTTAACCGGCGGATAATATGGATATCTATAACATTTATGACTTCTTGAATATGATTACTTTTGAGAGAATTCTTAATCTCCCAAACTTGAAAAAATTTCGATTTGAGTTTTTACGAATGTAAAAGTTAAACTAATTAATTAACCATTAGTTATCCATTTTCTAAGTAAATAATATAATTCTTATTCATATTTGACTCGATTTTTAAAAGTTCTTTATTCAAACCGTTTTTATGGATAATATGGATAACAAACTTTTTATAATTTTGTCACGACATTAATCATCACAAGGTTCGCGGATAAATTAAAAACGTCTATTGAAATATCCTACCTACCAAAACCACCATAGTTAGACTACCAAATCGGACACGTATTTTTTTTTTCCTCTTCCTTCACGTGTTAAGCATAAAAAATAATTAGATCAGTCGAATGAAAGATAGACAGATACCAGCAATAAGACAAGCAACATACGCCACATGTTTCAAGGAGAAACCATAGTAGTATAATAATGGATATTAGTATATAACCAAATAAAATAACAGAATGGAAGTTAACATTACAATCCAATCGACTTACAACCAATGTAATGAAGACATCGCAATACGATACGTGGCTTCATCAAAACTCTATCAATAATTTCTCTAAATACACAAGAGAGAAATAACTAAAAGAAAAAGAAAAACAAATAAAGGAAGAAACACAGCACCAGAACTATCCAAGAATAAATTAAACAGCAGCTAGATACTCGATTAGCGGAAATGAAGAGACTTGATAATGCCCTAAATTCACATATCCACCTGTCAACAAAAAGTAAAAACAAAAAAAAAACAATTAAATACAGTTCCTATATTTTATGAATATCGAAATTCAGGGAATACTCAAGCTGTTGGATACTAATTAATTGAACAATCCTCCTAACAAAAAAAGAAAAAGTTTTTCTTTGTTTACCCTTTCCTTGGGTTGAAAAGAAGAATTACCATAGGGAATTATAATTAGATCACTTGGTGAGGACCCAAACAGCATAGACAATACCAGGCAGCCATCCAAAAAGAGTCAGCAAAACACAGATCCAGAATTCTACCTGTTTTCCCAACACACAAATATACACATAGTTTCAGTAACGCTTAACTGCAAAATTCTCAGACTCTATAGGAAATTGATCTGCGCCTTTTCTATACTAAAGTTACATCTTTAACTTACCGACCGCTTAGCTCTGGCCATAAATTAAGAGGAGAAATAAGGGTACCTGGCAGCCAAACTTGAGGAAAACACCAAGGGGAGGCAAAATGATTGCCAAAAGAATATCTACGCATGTCATTGTGCTGTCTCCCATTTTTTCTTCTTCTGTTTCTTAACAAATTCTGATCAAATCAAACACCAGATTTAGGAGTGTCACAGGTTTTGATAATCAGGAGCAAGTGGTTCCCTATATATAGGCTGAGAATTAGACCTACGTGACTCTCCGCTGGGGGCTAATTTCGTACTTTCACTTACAGGATTCCTTAATCGTGTTTGCTTCATCGATTACCTTACACGTGATGTGGTGTTGGCTTTTTTTTTTTTTTTTCTTTTTTTCTTTTTTTTGGTTGGGTGGGGGTTGTGGGTGGGAGGAATTAGAGTGAATCTGATTTGTACAGCTCATCCTCATTTTTGCGGGACCACATGGAACCGATCTGTCATGGTGGGTCCCATCCTTGGACTGTTGGATACTACCACTTTTAACTCGCGCTATAGATTATTTATATTCCGTAACCGAAAAATGGTATAAAATTTTTATATAAAACATATACAAAAAATGTAGTAATTTTTTTTGAATAAAACGCCTACATAATATTATTTTCCCTTATTATGCTGAGTACGTATTGGCCCCTAGTTTATTGATGAGTTCCAAATGAATTGCGAAATTAGGTTTGGTCTAAATTAAGAATGATGAGTTTCAAGTTTATTTCAATATTCATATCGGGAAAAAGGTAAAAGGTGGTGGTGACAACGTAACCGAACAAAAAATTTAATGACATAAAAAATGGGACTACACCCCCTTAAGATTGCGGGTTCAAGTTTTAAATGTGAAACTTCTAGTGCATCACTCCTTTGAAAGGCCCTTTAATATTTACTTTGGGGAACTAACATGTTCAAAACTAGAAAATAACTTATCTCTTTCACTGCTATTTATTTGTTTATTTATATTTGGATGGTCGAAACTTTTCGCGTCATGGTTTAAGCTGGCAGTATTTTTCCAAATATACCAAATTCATGTTCACCTGGAAAATTGTCTCCAGACTGTAAGGGTTAAATTCTGACCGAACAAAAATCGACGTTGGAAGGAACGACAGTAGTTTACTTGAAATTGTCGTGTCCATATCACGTTGTAACGATGCGCACCTCAGCTGCGGGCGAAGTCGTGAATTTGGGATATCTAAGAGGCGAATTGGACATCATGGAATTTCAAAGGGTCAACCCGTAATATAAGCGAATGACTCAAATACTATGGTCAATGGCCGTTGGGTAAGAGAGAAGATCAAGTATATAAACTAAGTGAGAGGAAAAAGAAGGGGGGTGTGACAATTAAAAACACATACACATTCTCTAGAGAGAGGGGGAGTCATCATCTTTATCTCTTCACAAAGGAGAAGGAAGCAAGGAAGCTCGGATCTTCAACATAGATCATTAATCTCATCTCACCCAATGTATGGGGTTCTAACTTATTAAAGATCGGTGATATTTCCACCCATGTATTTCTTATTGATTGTTAAACATTATGGAAATATCATCTTCTTCCCATAGTGTGATTTAATCAATATTACAGTTAAATCTTATATATTCTATGTTTGCTTACTCTCATCTTCTATTATGGATCTGGAATAAATTATCGTTGGCCGAGATTTACCTAAAGTCTTCTTATTTAAGTAGTTTAGCAAAAAGCTCAACACTTTTTGGTCAAATAATTTGGCGCGGTCTATGGGAATTTCTCAGCAAAATTTTTAGTTTCCTCTAGATCTAAAACCAGTCAAAGTATCACCTTTCGGCTGTCATAGCCTCACCACCTCACTATAAACACTGACACGAAAAAGTGGTAGATAAGTTTTTGAGATAACCAAACCAACCTGGGTCAGATCTCTACATGAAATCGAAATTAGGTCTGATGTTTAAGCAAAACCCACGCCTTGCCTGTATCGATGGGTTCATCACGTTGTGTGAGTACTCAAAGTGGGATCACAGCTACTATGCACTTAGCACACCCGCAATCCTACTTGTCATATTAATGTTATATGCTGATCTATACTTCCATCTCTTAGGAAGGGACGATAGCCTACTGTATATTCTTTGAAATATCCGACTTATCTTGCTTTATTATTGTACCCGTGTGCACAATTGTAATTAACCGCCTTATCTTGCTTTATTTTTGTGCTTGTGTGCGTAATTGTAATTTATCTACAAGGTATATCACGTTTCCGTTATTATTTGCGTACATCGGACGAGGTCGAACCGAGACTCGAGCTCGAGATCCCAACGGGCAAGGTAAGTCTAGCCCATAAGAAGCCTAGATGCGATTAACGGTGATGCCAAGCATAGGGCTGCCAAATTTGAAACCGTCATTAGAGTACGGATCATAATGGGTCACCTTACAACGCCCGTCCTCCCTCGCCGACTTACCAGTCCAAGGTAACAAGCAATTTTGCTTGGATCTAACTTGTCGTTTTCTCTTTTTGGAACATGCAAGGAATATGAACATTCTCACAAGTACGCAGTAATAGCCCAGCCCGCTAGTGATATCGTCCGCTATGAGCCTAGGCCCTCACGGGTTTAAAATGCGTCACTAGGATCTAGGGCTTGTTAACTTATATACCCAGCATCCCTCTTGTAATTTTCCGATGTGGGACTCTGTCTAAATCCTGGGGTGTTACATACACCCCCTCTTATGGACTCAGCGTCCTTGCTGAGGTTTTTCCCACCGCATGGGATTTTCCTAGACTCAGCACTGAGGTTTGCCACGCCTAATCGGGATTTACCTAAACTCAGTTGAACTCTGACCACCATCGGCATTGCTGATACAAGAATGGCTATGATATCATCAGTAATAGCCAAGCCCGCTAGTGATATTATCCGGTTTGGGACTAGGCCCTCACAGTTTTAAAACGTGTCACTAGGGTCCAGGGCTTGTTAACTTATACACGCAGCATCCCTCTTGTGTTTTGCCGATGTGGGACTCTGTCTAAAGCCTGGGGTGTTACATACGCGAACTAGGAACAAACGCTGCCGAACGCACCAAATAAAACCCTCCACATAATACCGTACTGCAAGTAACATAAAAATGGCTCAAAACAAGCTGATATTATTAAGAAAATCTCCATGAGTTGGGACTAAGCAGTGAGCCCGTGTAACGTACAGTCTTACAGACACAAGTAGAACTTGAACTCAAAAAGGTTACATGTATATTCACCATGACAATCTTACGCCAATAGCCGACTAAATATTGCGAACCACGTCTAAATTTCGTTTAGTCCTAGGGTACCCAAAAACCCAAGTAATAAGTTTGCCGCTCGTCCCGATCATGGCCTCTCCCGACGCACAATATTCTCTAATGAAAACAAAATTAAACAAATTGGGACTCATCCCGACGCACAATACTCTCCAATGAAAATAAAATTAAAACCGGGACTTGCCCCAACACACACATAAACAATGCAGCAATGGGTGATGTTCTCTAATAAATGTAATGAAACAAGCGAACCCGCTCCATCGCCAAACGGGTTACAATTCGACTTCGCTCGAATTAAAACCCTTATGGCCATTATCCATTGGCAAATAAAAGGAAAGTTCAATCTCGCTGGAAATTAAACGGGTTACAATTTCGTCATTGCACAAATTAACATCCTTACGGCCATCGGCCATTTCCAAATGAATGGAAAGTTCGACCTCCCTCGAACTCATAACGGGTTACAATTTTAACCTTGCTTGAATTCACACCCTTGCGGTCATTGGCCATCGCCGAGTGGAAGTAAAAATTCGCTCATCAAAATCAGCAAATCAATGTTCGACCCCATCGAACCCATAAAGGGTTATAGTTCAACCTTACACGAGTTTGCCCCCCTCCATCGCCAAACTCGCTATTCAAAATTGACTTCGCCCAATTTGGAAAATCTAAATTTCGACCTCGCTTAAATATATATGTCAAAATTGACTTCTCCTAAGTTGGCAAAACTAAAATTCGACCTCGCTTGAATATATAAGTCAAAATTGTCACCCATGTTGGAAAATCTGAATTCGACCTCGCTCGAATATACAAATCAAAGTTGATTCCGTCCAAGTTGGCAAATCATAAGTCAATCTCACTCAAACTTATTGATCAAAAATGACTTTATTTGAACTCGCACAACGAGATCCGACCTCGCTCGAATCAAGCGAACCAAATCCTCCCTCATTCAAATTTCCAATTAAAAAATCAGGGACTCATCACGTAGAAATCCGAAGATCCTCTTTGGAAAATAAAAGAGGAGGAGAGAAGGAGAAAAAAAGTCAAAAGATACAAAAACAAAGGCAAAGCAACTAATTTATTCAAATGTACGTGCGAATAGACGCATCTTACAAAAGGCTAAAAACGGGACCTCTGGAAAAAGATGAAAATAAACAACATAAGAACAAACAAATTAACTAAATACAAAGGCTGCAACAAAGTTTCACTCGATGTGATTTCCACCGTCGTTCTCCCCATCATCATCATCAGAAGGAAGGAAGGAAGTCCACCTTCAATCTCAACACCCTTACCAGTCTCTGGTGTCGTGGGGTTGTAACTGCAGGCAATACGAGCCTCGTGTGCCTTCGTCTGAGCATCTTCAAAAGAGGCCTTAGGGACACTCCCCCTCCCACAAAACCTTTTATATATCTTTTTGGGCCTCAATATGGACCTATAGCTCATACAAATAGCGGGGGGGGGGGGGGGGCAGCAGCAGGGGAAGATTCTTGAGGGATAGTTTGAGCTAACTGTTGAACCTTCTCGACCTCAAGAGACGGGACCCGATCTCCTAGGCTCGAAGCTTCCTATCAATTTCACCAATACGCTCCTCGAGCCACGTTCCCTTCGTGTGGAAGTCTCCCCCTCAGATTCCTTCTTAGACCTGGGGATGCGGATGGTGTCTTATACTGCCAATGCCCTCGCTAAAATAGATACTCGATCCCCCTCGGCTCTCTCCAACTTGGTCACGTTCTTTTCTAGCTCGACTACCTTCTCGGTTCATTCTGCACTTAAATTGGCTATCCTGGCGGCGTTCTATTCATGTTCGGGCCGCAAAGACTGCACATTTTCCTGAAGGTATTCACACTTCGTCGTGACCCCTTATCCTAATTTGAGCTCCCCAACCTTGGCATGGAGTAACTCTTTGATATCGATGCATCTACGGATAGACCACATCAGTTCCTCATCCATTTTCTCTAATTTTTCCCTAATGTTATTGTGACAAGTGCCGTGAGATGCACGCGTAGCTTAGGGCAGGCGACAATACTTTGCGTCCATTTTGAGAAAGACTTCAACCCTAGTCTCATCCCTATGAGCAATCTCAATCTTCATCATGTAAGTCTATAAAAAAACGAGAGGGAAGAAAAAAAGGGGAGGAATTAGCAAGATAAAGTAGCACAAAATAAAGAAAATGACAAAGGGAAACTCACCCTTAAGGCCATCTCGGCCACACCTCGTGAAAAAGTGGAATCGTTGATCTCCTGAAGAGACTCGCTTCCGATAGCAGAACACAGAAGGTCGAATTGAGGCACCAACTCCACCGTGTCCTCAAAAAGGTTGAAATATGAAGGAATCTCGAGTACACGTGAAGGACCTTCCGCCCTTACATTGACCCTGGTAAGCCCTCCTCGAACATCCTCATATCCTCAGGTTTGATGTCAGAATTTGATTCATAATCATCCACAACCACTCATTTCCCCCTCATTGGCCGAAGAAGGGGCGCAGTTCTACCGAGATGATGATGGGTCGCTCGGAACAACCATGGTAGCCCTCTTTGTCCCCCCGTCACGGTGGTATCTTCCGAAACTGGAATAGGTGCTACCTCCACACCCCGATCAGTGTCACTACCAACTTCAGCTACCGCCAAAATAGAGTCTCCCCTCGAGGACGCCTCAACCAAAGACGCTCCCTCTACCAGCCTCCACCTCTTTGACGATGCCTCTTTGCTACTGGTGCGAGAAGGCTCGCCCATAGAACGGATGACCAGAACCGGTGTATCTGACCGAGCAGTAACCTCCAAACGAATAAGACCGATCACCAACGTGGTCTACGTGCAAGCACACATTGGGTGCTCTCACCAGCTGGTGCCCTTTGAACGGGTCGGGCAGAGGAAGCCGGCTGGAAAAAAGCGAGCGCATGAGACATCGTCCTTCTTACTCCTCTCCGACCTACCAATGAGAAGAGATTTGATCGAGCAAGGATAAGGTAAAAGAATACACGGAGCAAAGAATAAAATAACGAGCCAACTCACCAACAAGAGGCTTGCGCCCCAACTTCTCATGGAAAGGTGCCATTCGCGAATCTCCGCCGTATGGGGAAGAATCGCACTTACCCACTTCCGAATATTGGCAACCGACGGAGGACATACTCTCTTGGATGCAGGCACATAAATTAAGCCTCAATAAGGTCATTAAAGGAATATGATCGACGACCATCTTAAGAGAATGCATAAAGTCAAAAAGAAAGAAGACCTCTGGGCGAAATTTCGTGTCTTAGGAAACCCCGTCGGGTTTGACATGACGTGTTCTATCCGGATGTAGAAGAAGCTTTCTCAAAAGCGGTGATTTGCCTAGTCGTCCATTTTCATAACCAAACTCTTGTTCCTCGATGATGCATGTAAATTATCACACCTCGAAGAAAATGAGGGGCGAAGAGGTGAAGCATGTGTCCTAGAGAAATTCCTTGGCCGGCCAGCTCCGCATACTTGATGAGCATAAGGAAAATCTTGTACGCCGGAGAGAGTTGAGCCAGACAGACTCATAGAAGCAGCAGAAATCCACCACTAAGAAAGGGAGGGGAAGCGTGTACCCGATGACAAAGGGATACGCATAAAATGTGAAGTAGCTTAGGCGGTGTAAATGCACTATGTCTTGATCCGCCGACACCATTTCAATGTGATCAGGGATCCACCATTTGGCTTTGAACGTTGTGAGCTCCGCAATATCTATCATGGAAGGAACGAGCTACGGCTTGTCCCTAGCAGGGCTAATAAAGTTGGTCCTCGCCTTCCCCGTGGGAAGGGGGACCACCTCATCAACTGTCGGAAAACCCACATCCTCCACCATCTCCACCCCCTCTTCGAATAGAGATGCACCATTTTCCAGCACCGAAGCACCAGCATCTCTATCAGAGTTGGAAGAAGCACTAGCCATTTTCCAGTTGATTAAAAGAAATGAGAGTGACGAGGGAAAAAAGGTAGCAGTCACAGCAAATCCTCACAAAAGCAGAATATGAGAAACTGAAGAAGAAGAAGAAGAAGAGTTGTAAGAGTCTCTTTAGCGATTGAGAAGCGTAACATTCAAATGGAAGATGATCACGCCCAACTCTAGTCCTAAAAAGGATAAGCGCTCACTGCAAATATAATCCGATCTAAAAGTTCGGAGTCGAATCCCACAGACAACTTAGTCTTAGTTGTATCTGTTGAATATCACTAAGCTTACAAGATTGAACAATTTTCTAAAACTGAAAATAAATAAACAAATGAAAACCAACTATGCTTGAATTTTAAACAATTGGAATAAAGGTGTAAGGTAATGGTTTCCCCTGTTGTTGATTTCATTAGTTGCATGTTTTTTATAGTTTTGACTTAGTTTCCTCTATCAATCATGAACTCTCCAGCTATCATAAATCTCTCTCAAGCAATTATGATAATTTACTAGATGCACTATCTCAAGCTATGATAGCTAGATTCACATTACAATTCACTTAGATCGCACCCGAGGTATCGTTATCTCTAATCCAATCTCTAAACCCTCGGTTATGACTCTCACCTATACTCCGAGAGTAATGTTGTTCAAACAACTACCTAAATATGCACTCTCTCTCAAGAAGATACATAATAAATAGGAATGGCTAACTGAGTATCCTTTCAATTAACCTAAATCAAAATGTAGTTGAACAAATAGAGATTAACAACCAACTAGAAACTATATTAATTTAACAACCAATTCATACCCAACGGGTTTCACCCAAAACCTTAGATTAGAAAAGTTAGCTACTCATAAAAATAATAAAAATCACAAAAGAATTCATATTCAAAGGTAAAAGAACAAAGAAGAAGATTAAAAATTGATGCCCAATGACCCTCCTTGCCTCTTGCCCTTCCTTTTGATGTTTTTTCTTCCCAAAAATTCTTCTCTTCGCTTCTTGGCTGGCCTCCTTCGCTTAATATAGGGATTAGGGCTTAAAATCCTGTATTTTGCCCTTTGGTCTTGAAATGTACGCGTCCTGCCGCGGTTACGCCAGGACCGCGGCCAGAGTGGCCTTCAGAATCTTTTGCAGTGTTCTTCCGCGGTCCTACTATAGTTATGTACCGTTATGTTTGGAATTTAGAAAAATGTAAAAAATAAAAGTTGTACTACTTTGAGTTAGCTTTCCAACTATATATTGTGAATCCCAACTGGAGTTCTGAGCAAAAGGTTATGTGTATTTTACTACACAGTGCGCAATATACCTACTCGAGTCTTTGTTTTACTGTTTTATCATCTGTTGATCCCTGAATACGATCCCGGCTTAATTACTTGAGTTTTTACTCAGACTTCAAAGCTCCAAATCACTTCAATTCATTTCATAACATCTATATAGCTCGGAATCACTCCTACAAGGCATAAAACACACTGTTAGTACAAAACACTAGCGAGTAAAGCGCAAACTCAACAAAAAAAAAGTAAATTAGTATGCAATAATTTACTAAAATACGTAATTATAGCATATAATCAACACCCCACACATAAACCATTGCTCATCATCGAGCAATCAAACTATACTTTTTTTATAGACACAGCCTTTTTAAACAATTCTCCTAACTCATCACACCAAGAGTATTTAAAATAGACTAAGCACAAAAGCGTAACATCTTCACCTCATGATTTGACTCACAAGTACCACACATTATTCACAACTCACCTACTTACTCTAACATAGAGGTCACTGACATTACATTTCCTTCATGAATCAAGTGCTCTCATACAATAAAAAAGAGTAGTTCCACACAATAAAATTTAAGAACACATAGGAACTCAAGATAGAATTCACTCACTCTCAAAAATAACATTCATATGCCACAAAACATGCACCATAAGCTTTTCCATAGTGTACTATTCTACTAATAGAGCTCATTCAATTTAGGATCAATTAGGACTTTATTTGGTTGTAATGTAGGCTACGGGACGGGTAGGATACATTTAAATATAAGAGTGACTACACCTCCCTAAGCACTTTAATACATATACTTTAACATTCAAACCACATACACATGTCAAACCAAACTCCACCTTCACATTAATGTATATTACACCATACTTCTTTAAGCACAATTACATTAAGAACCACCACTTATCAAGGTAAAAGAGACTCCCTGGTAGGCCAAAAGGCCAAAGCACTAACAGTTCATGGGGTACTCAGACTTCTCCCAAGCTTGGTTCTTCCAATACATTTGATTTCCATGCTCCTAGAAAATAAAAAATTGACACTACAAAAATAATACAATTTAAAAAAAAAATAAAAAAAATAAAAGAAAGCAATAAGGATGGGCTGCCTCCCAACAAGTGCTTGATTTAACGTCGTAGCACGACGTGAATCACTTTTTGCCACCACCTTGATCTTATGAATTGAACCCCGAGTTTTGATTCAAGCTTATGATTATCGTCATGGGGCGGTGGAACAAATCAAGCTGACCTAAGGAAATAAAGTAATATTCTGCACTCCTTGGCCTTTGTATGAGGTATGTAATCCTGACTTTCTGGCAAGAAGAATGCCAGCATGTATGCACCTTGTTCCTCATTCCTTGGATTCTCAATCGGCTCGGATGACTCTATTTCCATATCGTCATCTACACATAATGTAGAAAAATTTTTGGAGTGAGGGCCAATGCGCTCAAACACATGAACTTCAGAACTTTCAACATCCTCAACATCAATGATACTAGAGTCAACAAAATTTGTATCCTCAATGTCCTTGGCCGACTCTAGTCTCACTTCTTCAAAATTGACATCCTCAAATTGTAGTTGCATAGGTTGTTGATGTTCTACTCTGACCTCCCCAATTAACACCTCCAATTATGCTCTTCTTGGCTACTATCACCAATATTGGCTTGATGAACATTAACAGCTCCAACCATTTGACTCAATTGAGCCTCCAAATTGTGAATAGGCCTTTGTATACTCAATTATTTTTCATTATTTTATTCCATAAGGAACTTTAGAATATCCTTGATCTCCTTCAAATCCGCATTCCCAGGTTCTTTGTTCCTATTATCTTCAGAAGAAAAGGTAGAACCATCATAGTAGGGGGTTTGGGAAAAATAATAAATATAAGCACAACTATGAAGGTGACCATTTTTACCACCACACACATCACAAACATTACACAAATAACATTGAGTTGGAACCCATAACTCGCTCTCGGGAACGTTTTAAAAATTTTTGTCACGGGTGGTTTCCTTCATTATATGTATGGAGATTAATAGTAGAATTATCTATACCAAAATTCCCACAATTCCAAGATGTCATATTTCTCAAATCAATAGTTATAAAAAAAATAAATAAATAAAAGTCCAAGTTTGAACCCTAGAAATATATACAGCTACAACTGCACTGTTAGTTCCCCGGCAACGACACCAAAATTTGATCACGCCCAACTCTAGTCCTAAGAAGGATAAGCGGTCGCTGCAAATATAATCCGATCTAAAAGTCCGGAGTCGAATCTCACAGAGAATTAAGGCTTAGTTGTATCTGTTTAATATCATTAAGATTACAAGATTGAACAATTTTCTAAAACTAAAAATAAATAAATAGATAAAAACTAACTATGCTTGAATTGTTAGCAGTTGGAATAAAGGTCTAAGGTAATTGTTTCCCCCGTTGTTGATTTCATTAGTTGCATATTTCTTATAGCTTTGACTTAGTTGCCTCTATCAATCTTGAACGCTCCAGCTATCATAAATCTCTCTCAAGCAATTATGATAATTTACTAGATGGACTCTCTCAAGTTATGCTAGCTAGATTCATATTACAGTTCACTTAGATCGCACCTGAGGAATCGTTATCTCTAATCCAACCTCTAGACACTCGGCTATGACTCTTGCCTATACTCCGGGAGTGACGTTGTTCAAGCAACGACCTGAATATGCACTCTCTATCAAGCAGATACATAATAAATAGGAACTACAAATTGAGGATCCTTTCAATTAACCAAAATCAAAACGTAGTTGAACAAATAAAGATTAACAACCAACTCAAAACTATATTAATTTAACAACCAATTCATCCCCAACTGGTTTCACCCAAAACCTTAGATTAGAAAAGTTAGCTACTCATGAAATAACAAAAATCACAAAAGAATTCATATTCAGAGGTAAAAGAACAAAGAAGAAGATTAAAGATTGATGCCCAATGATGCTCCTTGCCTCTTGCCCTTCCTTATGATTTTTTTTTCTTCCCAAAAATCCTTCTCTTTGCTTCTTGGCTGGCCTCCTTCATTTAATATAGGGTTGAGAGCTTAAAATCTTGTGTTTTTCACTTTGGTGTCTCAAATTTACACGTCCTGTCATGGTCCTATCGGGGTAATGCCAGGACCGCGGCCAGAGTGGCCTTCAGAATCTGCAGCAGTATTCTGCCGCGGTCCTACTATGGTTACGCTCTGTTCCGTTTGAAATTTGAAAAAAATGCAAAACATTAAAGTTGTAGCCCTTTGAGTTATCTTTCCAACCATGTGGAGCCCAAATGGAGTTCTGAGCAAAAGGTTATGTGTATTTTACTAGACAGTGCGCAATATGCCTACTTGAGTCATCATTTTGTTGTTTTATCATCTGTTAATCCCCGAATATGATCCCGCCTTAATTCCCTGGGATTTTACTCAGACTTCAAAGCTCCAAATTATTTAAATTCATTCCATAATATCTATATAGCTCGGAGTCACTCTTACAAGGCATAAAATATACCGTTAGTGCAGAATACTGGCGATTAAAGCGCAAACTCAACAAAAGTGCAGTAAATTAGAGTGTAATAATCGACTAAAATACATAATTATAGCTTATCATCAGAAGACTCTCCTCCATTTATAGGGATATGAATGCCCTGAGCGGGAAACCTAAACGCTACCATTTAGAAAATGGAAAGGGCACGAAAAACGACACAATGCATAGAAAACGTATGCCATAATGACGTATGAGAAGTATTTATGACATCCCGAATTGATGTGACAGTCCAATCCTGAACTGACGTAACGGTCTAACACAATTCTCAAAACGTCACATCGCTACCTCACTATGAGGTGCTCGCCCCTTGCATAAAGCGTTCAGATTTCTCCCGAATTTTGAACCAACAGAGTCTGCCCATCGAGCTCGCCACGAGGCGACCCCAATGGACACAAAGACTAATTGTAAGGGTCAAAATCTGACTAGACAAAAATCAGCATGGAAAGGAAGAACAGAAGTTTGCTTGGAACGACACGCACCTCGGTGCGATCGAGGTCGTGAATTTTGGATATTTGAGAGGCGAATTGGATATCATGGCATCTCAAGGGGTCAACCTGTAATATAGGCGAATGACTCAAAGACTATGGTCAATGACCGTTGAGTAAGAGAGAAGATCAAATATATAGACTAAGTGAGAAGAAGAATAAGGGGGAGGGGGGGGGGGGATACAAATAAAAATATAGAAGCATTCTCTAAAGAGAGGGGGAGTCATCATCTTTCTCACTCCACGAAGGAGAAGGAAGGAAGCTCGGATCTTCAACATAGATAATTAATCTCATCTCACCCAATGTATGGGGTTCTACCTTATTAAAGATCGGTGACATTTCCATTCATGTATTCCTTATTGATTGTTTGACTCAAAAATTATCGAATACTTTCAGAGCAAATCAATCGAAAGAGATCGAGGGTAAATCGTAATCGAAGATAATAAGACCCTACGATAGTCGCAATGCCTTGCTTGTAATAGTAACAGTAGATGTGAGAGAGAGAGAAAGAGAGAAAGGAGGAGAAAGTGCGAGAGAAAAATAAGAGTTTATAATATTCACTATCCTTTTACAATGTTAGGACCCTCTTTTATATATAAAGGGTCCTCCTTGAAATATTAAAGAACAGAAACGGAATACACACTGTTGAAGGGTTGACGGAACTATGGGGTCGTTCCTTCTGCTACCCTTGAATCATACTTCTATACTGGCTTGTGCATGTTTGGCCGTTGATCATGCCGGTGTAGGGACGTGGTTGGCAAAATTCGACCCCGTATAAATATATTCATGTATTAAAAACTAAATCCTTACCTGTTCATTTTGAGGCAACTTCTTTCGTAATATAGGTTAACATTAAACTAGCTACTCTTCCAGTATGGAAAAATTACTACATCCTCAGGAAATTGAAATGAATTTTATTCTGTTGGGATAAAAATGATGACGAATATATTCTCTTTATTTTCGAATAATGAAATACGTACATAGCTAAGAGAAATTTTGTACCTCTCTCCCTCTCTCTTGGTGAAGTGTTGAGTGTTGGTTGAAAATAAAAAATTCTCCACATGGTCAACAAGCTGTAATAAGAACCAAATTGTCGAAAGTTTGAAACAAAAGCCTGATGGAAAAGCAACTCATTCGGATCAGCATAGAGAAAAGGCTGATGGAAAGAAGAAAAGCTAGAATAAATATGATTTTTGTTTGTTTTACCATTTATTTTTCTTCTGTGTGTTGTTTTCCATAAAGCTTTCAATAAAGCTTCCTTCATAAGCTACTTTTTATTAAACAAATTCCAGGAAACATAACATTTAGTGGGTAAAAGATTCTTCATGAAACAAAAGGGTATAAAAGGAATTTGGCTCATAAAATAAACTACTGTATATATTAAGCCTAATTCAAAGCTACAATCATAGTATATACGACTATGAACATAGATTTAAATTTCACTAGAACTGTGAACTTGAGATTTATTTAGCATGTACCTCAACTTTTCCATTAGCTAGATTAAGGCATGAAACACTACAAAGTATCCAATTGTGTAGGGGGATAAATAAGTTTGTAATTTATCTTCTTTTTTCGTCTAATATCAAGTTGAATTCGGAGGAATAGAAGGTCATGATAAGATCGATTTAACTCGAACCTCGTAGTGTACGATAGTAGATACGTTCAAAATACTGATTTCCTTTTTGTGATCTTTTCCATCATAAATAGGATTTTTCTCAATATCTACCTGAATCGAATATTTATTAAAATCTAATTGCATACATGTGTAATTTTCTTTTTGGTTATATCGTGTGATAATATTGCCCTCATTGTCCATTTCCGTTTCGGCACATTATTGAATGACAGCGATATTCAATTGGGGTGTAAAAAATTTCTTGTCCAGAAACGTAATTAATATACAAAAGATTATGTCAAAAAATGAATGAATAAGAAAGAAAAGGAGGTTAGAGCGTCGTATAAAAGGAAAGGAAAGAATGGTATTGATAATTAATCCCTGTGGATGTGTATAGTAGCCGTCCACCACACGTGTGGGGGAATCCCATTCCCTCTGGATCATTCCACGTGTGCCAGATAATGAACCCATTTTTGCTTCCTCTGTGCCAGATAATTTCCAGAATTTTCTTCTTAATTTGCTAAACAGATTGTTAGGTTCCCAAAAACCCGGTCTAGCTGGATCCTGATTTCTCCTTTTTAGCTGCGCCCATGTCATCTAAATCACAAAAATTCAACATAATTTTCCTCCAGGCATGGAATAAACAGGGCAGCTCAAGAAGATTGCGGCCTAAACCAAACTATAATAAGATGCCTTAATTTTTTTTAAAAAATAATATATCATTCTAGCTTTTGTAGATGGAAAAGTCATTAATGATTCCTTTTCCATTAATAAACAATATAGGCCTTTAGAAAAGAATCAACATTAATAGTGTTTAACCAAAAAAAAATGCAATTTGGTCAAAGTGTTAATTTTAGAGAAGAAATCGGGTTACTGATAATCAAAGAGACCGAAATATAATTGGCTTTCAAAGAATAAGAATAAAGTAATAAGAACTTGTTATTTCAATATAATATCAAGAATGTTACAAATGATGAAACTTTCTCATTTTATAATTGACAAGGAGTAACGTATTGATCTATATAATAAATAGCCTTTAATGAGGCGCTACATAGTCATTGCTACTAAATGTTAATTCTGTAATGTCTCCAGTATTTAATGAATTTGGACTACTTTCGCCACGAGATTCGTGTCTTCAGCACTTCTTTTTACCCGTTAACATTAAATGACTTGAATTGATACAAAACTCGTATCTAAATTCCTTCCCATGCTTATTTTCATTCTTCTTCCCGTATCTGTCATTTCCCGTGCCTTTTGCTGGTTTATCACACTTTGACTATTTGACCAGCCCATGTGTCATGCCACGTTATCTTCAATTTAAATTGAATTTTTTTCCAATACAGATAGTACCCCCACTTTCCATTTATTTGTCAAATAAATAACTGGGAAGTGGATCTTCATAAAAAAGAGAATTTTTGTCACAATTAATGCATATGACAATATTGACGTCTCAGTTGTCTTTCTCATTTAATGCTCCTTACGCGTGTCATCTTTTGATTTGACTGACCATTTTACACCTCTTTTCAAAATCTCTTTATTCCACTGTTCACGAAGTGATAGTTGTCTTTATTACAGGGTTTCCATCATTACACTTCTGAGTTTTGACGGTTGTCATCGTATACATATTTAACCTTTTTTCGTTCTTTGTCTTCTTCTTCACAAACATTTAACAAATACTCTCTTCTTTACTTTCACTTTTTCTTCAATTCCTCTTTGTTCAACAATGGCATCTTCAAACCCTAATCCCAAAAAAGTTCCGATATTGGATAATATTCCAAATGCCCCCGTTAGACATAGAAGAGGCAGAAGTGGTAGACTTCGACTAGAATCTACTCGAGGTGGCTCTTCTGGTTCCTCTTCCAGGAGTTCTATTTTGAAAACACCTTCTTCTAAAGGTAAAGAAATTTCCGATTCTTCTCGAGAACCTTTGGTAGATGAAATCGTACCCAGCGATTTATCTTTTATCAGTAATAGACAGTCTCTTGAAAAACAAGTCACTGGTTTAGATAAAGCCGATGCTTACCCTACTGTAGTTACCGAACTTACAATACCTTCCATTAGGAAAGATTGTAATTGGAAAAATAATCTTAAAATGTCTATTCCTGCCCCAAATCAAAGGATTTCTTCTTTCAGGATTGGGTATTCTTTTGTTTATACTTATCCTTTCACTTTGGGCTTTAAACCTCCAATTGACCCGGTAATTCTTGATTTTTGTCGTTTCTTTAATATCTGTTTAGCACAAGTTGGTCCCTTGGTATGGAGGACAATGGATTGCTTAAGATTTTTATCCACTAAAGCCAATATCAATTTCACTTTTTCTCACCTCATCCACTTATACCATTCTAACTTGATACGTCATGGGGTTTTTACCTTAACTGCGAGAAGCAAGAAGGTTTTGGTAAGCCCAGAAGATGACAAAGATAGAGGATGGTACGCCCGTTATGTTGCTGTTCGTACAGTGGACTTACTTGGTGAAACAAACATTCCCTTCCCTGAGAAGTGGAATTTTGCACGTAAGTTTTCCTTATTATACCGTGCTTATTTTTTGTTTTTGAATTTTGATTTTGACTTCACCTTTTGTTGGTTTTTTGAAGCAACCATGGGAGATGTGGAACCTATTCCCAACTTCCGTGGTTGGGTAGATTCAATTTGAAAATTTCCCCTAAAGAGCAAAGAACATGGAAATCAATCTCTACCATACATGACCGGAAAGTCAAAACGCATGGTACCGTATTTCTTTCACACACGTTTTAATCCTTAAGTATATTTTCATTGATTTTGACTGATATCCTTCTTTTTATCAGGATTTGGCTACAAAGGAATGACATTCGAAGTGGCTATGGCCATTCGTATGTCTGGTAATGCTGCATTGGACTTGGACAAGGCACGAGCCTCGCTTAAGAAAAGAAAAGCTTTAGCAGAAGTTACGGAGAATGAAGAAGAGGAAGATACCTCATTAATAACTAGGCCAAGGGTTAGGAGAAGAGTCATCCATGATGATGAAATTGAAGATATTCCTACTCGACCTTCAACCATCGAGCCTGTTTTAATCATTTTTGATGAGGAGACCGTGCCAAAAGACACGAGTGAACCAACTCAACCTCCATTGGATAGTGGTTTTTGGAGTGGCGAGCTCGGACCTGTTTTTGATGAAGCTCCTCTCTCTTTATTCGTTCCTTATTCTTCCATTCCTTTGCCAATTGTAAGTATTTCATCACCAATGATTGCTTCATTTCCTTCACCAGTTGTGAATACTTCCATTTCCATTCATGAATCGGTTTCTACATCTTCTCCTTCCCTTCCTGCCTCAACTTCAACGATTCCTATAGTATTTACTTTTTCTACTGTACCCCCCTGCTGTTCCTTGTTCATCCGCCCCTCCAGTAGAGGTTAACTCCAGTAGTAGAGGCGTGGCTTTGAGGAGTGTTACTCTTGAAGTTCCTGCCACTCAAAGCCTTTTAAGAAAATCTGGAGGCGCAGATACTTGGCTCGAGCCTCTTATTAGGGATATTGAGAAGAATAAGATGCAAAGCCACAATTGCTACACCTTGATGAATGACATAATTCATTCAACATTAAAGGTAATTTTCTTGACCTTGAAAAATTTGTCCTTCTTTTTTGAGTCCTGGTTTTCATGTTTCATAATTGTAGGCAAATCTCATTGGGATTGAGCTAATGTGGAGAGTTTCTTCATTGGAGAAAAAGGATCGTGAGTCTACAAAGGCTATCTCCGAAGCTAGCAAAATCGCTGAGGATGCATTACTTGAAGCAGCAAATTGGAAGGACCAATATGAGAGTGCTCAAGGGATTATAGAAGAATTACAGGGGAACAAAGTTCATTTGGAGCAGCAGAATCGTAGCTTATCTTCAGAATTAGGAATTGCTAACGCTTCATGGGGTCAACTTAAAAAGGATAAAGAGATTTTGGAATGCTCTTTATCTAAAGCTAATGATGAGGTTAAAGAACTCAAGGCTCTTTTGGAGAAAAAGGTGGAATATGCAAGGGAATTGGCAGAGAACCTGTCTTGTGCTCAGAATGATTTGAGGATTTCTTCCGAAAAAATTCGTACCTTAGAGAATTCTCATGCCTCTCTTGAAGCTTCACTGGACTCCCACTTAGTTGAGCATCAAATAGCAAAAAATGACATTGCTATGTGGGAAAAGAAATACAAGGCTTTGGAGAAAGAATACAATGCCCTTGAGGAGAGCTTTAACATAGAAGTGGGTTGGGCTTTCTTGTATTCTAGCCGTGACGTCTTAATGGAGGCTACATAAGAAAATTTGATTTACAATCTGAACTGGCCAAAGATATGGACACCATCGAGAAAAACCAACAACTCGTTGATACTCCTTCTACAGCCCTTGGAAGTGTTAGTACCCCTTCCCCAGCTCTTGAAGTTCATGAAGTAGATGATTTGTTGAACTCAGAAGCTACTACTGGTATAGGTGAAGCTACGATTCAGTTTCTGAAGGTGAAGCTTCTATGGCAAAGCCTATGGGAATGGAAGTTCCCGTGACTGCTACTTCCCTTGCTGAAACTGTAGAATTTACTGACTCCATCCCTGTTGCTGTCTCTTCAGAAGTTGTCACCGTGCCAATTGCTGCCTCTGAAAGTGAAGTTTCAACTCTGAAGTTCCAACTGCTTCACTAAACAATTAAGTTCTTTGCTATTTTCTCTTTGATCATGTAATTTTTTGTTTCCTTAGTGAAGTCCCCAGTTTCCTTTACGGGAGATTTGTTTTAAAAACAATCATACTCTCATGTCTAAGTTTTTCTCTCAGTCTTTAATGTTGAGAAGTTTGATTAATTCTTCTTCATTTTGGTTTGTTTATTAGACTTTATGAAATAGTTTTTTATTTACCCTATTCTTGTCTATTTGACTTTTTAGGACTTAGAGAATAAGTTAGCATCTTTATCCTTTCAGAAAATGCTTTCATGATTCTTCTCATGTGTTATCATCATGAGAAAAATAAAAAAGGGCCCTTTTATTTATCGACACTTAATGAAGAAGACGTCTCAACTTCATAATGGTGTTATAATACGATGAAAGAAATAGGAGTATACATGCTTTATAAACCTTGACAGATTTTCATTCATAAACTTTGACAAGTTTGAGAATCACATGCATAGAAGTACATCTACAACTTTCTCGTAACTGTTTTTTTTTCAACTGATTTCAAAAAGAAAATAAAACACAAGGTTTTTACTTGTAATCTGTTTTAGTATTTTTGAATAATACACAAGGTTTTAATCATAACCTCGTTTTACTTAAATAATTTACAAGATTTGCATTGCCTTTTAACCCATAAGGTTTTCCTTTGGCCTTAGCTCGTGACTTTGCTCTTAACTTTTGATTTGTTGGGTGCTCACTCGTATCTGTTTGTCTGCACGCATATTCATTCTTCTTCACATACTCGTGTGTATATAGCATAGTCCCAAGTGTTTGAACGGTGAAATATGAAGCCTCGAACACTTGTGTATTTACTCCCAATTTTTGGTCCTTTTCCTGAAACAGAAAAATATACGGGATTCGAAGGTACGATTATAGATGAAGACTGCCTAACCCGTGTGTATTTCCATCATATTAATGTAACCCTAGACTAGGAATTTGAGAGTATTCCAATTTTCCGTGCAGGCCGTGACTCATCATTTGGCACGAGTTAGGGTTTTTGCCTAGTATCTAAAATCGTTAGTATAATTTTAATAATTCAAAGGAAAAGATTTAACATGGCGATACCTGACCGAGGGTTCTTCCCTATAAGTAATACCTCTTTAAATGAACAACAATCCAATGTGAGGGTAAAACCTTGCCATCAATTGTCTCTAGCTCGTATGCTCCTTTCCCTGCAATTTCTCGAATTCGATAAGGACCTTCCCATGTTGGACTTAGATTTCCTGAATTAGCTGACTTTGTAGATTGGAAAACTTTTTTCAACACGAAGTCCCCAATTTTAAAAAAAACAGAGACGTGCCTTCCTATTGTAATATCGCTCAATTAATTGCTTTTGAGCCTTATCAACGCAGCTTCTCTTCTCCCTTCAAGTAAATCAAGATTTACTCGTAACTCTTTGTTGTTTGAGATGTAATGTGCTTGAACACGTCGTGTACTAGGTTCACCTATCTCAACTGGTATCAAAGCTTCCGCACCATAAATTATTGAAAATGGTGTTTCTCCCCTACTTGTTTTTGTCGTCGTTCGATATGCCCATAATACCGCTGGTAATACTTCAGGCCAATTGCCTTTTGATTATTGTAACCTTTTATTTAGGTTGTTGATAATTACTTTGTTTGTAGACTCTGCTTGCCCATTAACCACTGTATGGTATAGTGTCGATGTAATTCTTTTGATTTGCCAACTTTGAAAGAATTCTGACTTGAGCTCCTATAAATTGTGGTCCATTATCACACACTATCTCCTTTGGAACACCAAAGCGGCAAATTATATTTCTCCAGATGAAGTCCTTAAATTCTTTCTCTCGTACCTGTTTAAATGCTCATGCTTCTACCCATTTAGTGAAATAATCAGTAAGTACGAGTAGAAAATTTACCTAACCTTTTGCCTGAGGTAATGGTCCTACGATGTCCATTCCCCATTTCATGAAGGGCCACGGAGCTATGACAGGATGTAATAACTCAGTTGGTCTATGCATATTATTTCCATACCTTTGACATTTATCACACTTAGATACGAAATCATTCGCTTCTTCTTCCATTTTAGGCTAGTAATATCCCTCTCGAATCAATATTTTTACAAGTGATCTACCTCCTGCATGATTTCCACAATGCCCCTCATGTACTTCTCTCATCACATATTCTGTTTGGGAAGGTCCGAGACACCGAGCTAATGGCCCACCAAACATTTTACGGTAAAGGTTTCCTTGATATTGGCAGTAACGAGCGACTTTCTTTCTTAGTGCATGAGCTTTCACCTTGTCTTCAGGTATGATTCCGTGCTGCAAAAAAGACACGATTTCGTTTCTCCAATCCCAAGTTAAGTGATTAAAGTTTACCTCATTTTTATCAGGGTAAAGAACAGAATGGAATAAATGTATAATTGAGGCATTCACGTCTTTTGCTATATCTGTTGCAGATGCGAGGTTGGATAAGGCGTCTGCTTACAAATTCTCTTCTCTTGGGATTTACATCACTTCCAAGTTTGGAACTGTCTTATTAACTCCCGTACCTTTTAGAGATACTCTTGCATTCGAGTTTCTCTAGCCACGTAAGTCCCCAGTATTTGATTGACTACGAGCTGTGAATTGCTTTTGATTATGATTTGCATGATACCAAGTTCTAATGCTAACTCCAAACCTGCAATCACAGCTTTATACCCTGCTTCGTATTAGTTACATGATGATATTTTATAGCTTGTCTAATTTTTTCACCCGTGGTGGTATAAGAACAATTCCTAAACCTGCCCCATTTACATTAGATGAACCATCAGTAAATAATAGCCAAGTCCCTGGATTAGCACCATTAAAAACTTGTAATTCATTTTCTGTTTCTAGGTGTATGCTTTGACTAAAATCAGCTACGAATTCAGCGAGTACTTGAAATTTAATAGCAGTTCGAGGTTGGTAAATTATTTTGTACTCACTTAGTTCTATAGCCTATTTAGCTAATCTCCCTGATAGTTCATGTTTATGCAATATATTTCGTAAAGGAAAAGCAGTAACAACAACAATAGGATGACATTGAAAATAAGGTCGTAGTTTTCTAGATGCCACGGTAAGAGCTAATGCTAATTTTTCTAGTTGTGGATACCTTGTCTCTGCATCTAATAGAGTTTTACTCACATAATAAACTGGAGATTGCTTACCTTGGTCTTCACGTACTAAAATGGCACTTACCGCTACTTCTGCTACTGCTAGATAAATGAGTAGCTTTTCACCTTCTTTAGGTTTTTCCAGTAAAGGAGGATTTGATAAGTAAACTTTCAAGTCCCTCAGCGATCGTTGGAAATCTTCATTCCACTCAAAATGATCTTGCTTTTTGAGCGTAGAGAAAAATTTGAAGCATTTTTCTGAAGATTTTGAAATAAATCTCCCTAAGGCCGCTATCCTTCCTGTTAATCTCTGAACTTCCTTTTTACTGGTAAAGACATCAGGTATTTCTTCAATTGCTCTAATCTGGGAAGGATTTACTTCAATTCCACGGTTAGAGACAAGAAAACCTAAAAATTTACCAGAAGCAACTCCAAATGCATATTTTCAAGATTGAGTTTCATATTGAACTTTCGTAAAATTTCAAAGGTAACAGTTAAATGAGAAATATGGTTATGGGAATGTTGGATTTTGAAGAGCATGTCATCTATATATACCTATATAGTTTTTCCCAAATGTTCTTGAAACATTTTGGTAACTAACTTTTGATAGGTTGCTCCAGCATTTTTTAGACCGAAGGGCATTACTTTGTAACAGTAAGTCCCCTGGTCTGTGATGTCCATTTTAATTTGGTTCTACCGCGAATATGCATCTAAAAAACATAAAAGTTCATGACCTGCAGTTGCATCAATCAATTGATCTATATGGGGTAAGGAAATGAATCTTTTGGGCAAACTTTGTTTAGATCAGTATAATCTACACAAACTCGCTACTTACCATTCTTCTTAGGTACGACCACCGTGTTAGCTCACCAATTAGGATATTTTACCTCACGAATTGACCCGATTTTCAACAACTTTTGGACCTCATCCTGGATTACTTGATTTTTGAAAGCTCCTTGCTTTCTTTTCTTTTGCTTAATTGGAGTAAAATATGGGTCTTCATTAAGCTTATGAGTCATCACATCCGGTGGAAAACCTGCCATATCAGCATGGGACCAGGCAAAACAATCCACGTTTGCTTTTAAAAATTCAATTAACATACCTCGCATGTCGGAATTTTGGTCGACTCCTACGTAAACTTTTTTCTGTGGCCATTGTTCAAATAACACCATAGCCTCGAGTTCCTCTATTGTCGTTTTGATGTTCTCATTTTCTTCAGGTTCTTGAATTACATCGGGCCTCGAATCTAAATCCATTTTTTCAGTTGAAGTTTGGTTACTAAAACCTTCAACTGTTTCTAGTAATTGCTATTTTTCTTTATTCTCAGAATTCGTATCTTTTATTGCGTTGATATTCTTGGCTATTTGTTGATCTCCTCGAATTTGACATATTCCCCAGGGTGATGGAAATTTAATGACTTGATGTACGGTTGATGGAACAACGTCCATATCATGGATCCAAGGTCTCCCCATGATTATATTTTATGTCATTTCCAAGTCAACTACCTGAAACTTAGTTTCTGTAACAACACCTGCAGCATAAGTTGTCAGAGTTACCTCTCCTTTTGTTACTACACTTGAATTGCCGAAGCCTGACAAAGCATGCGCCTTTAGTATCATTTTATCTTCAGCTTGCATCTCCCGCAACACTCTTAATATAATGATATTTACAGAGCCTATCTGGATCAATCAAAACTATTTTTACATCAGTGTCATATATAATTAAAGATATTACCAGAGCGTCGTTATGAGGTGTAATCACTCCTTCCGTATCTGCATCATCGAAGCTTATACTCTCATGTTCTAAGGTTTTCCAAACTCGCTCTCCGTGTGTGATCGTCATTTTGAAAACTTTGTTTGAAGCCGTGTACATTACTCCATATATATCTTCCCCTCCATTGATGACATTTACTACCCTCTTAGGTAAAGGAGGTTTCGGTGGCTCTTGTCTATTTTTCATGTAGGCTTGCTTTCCTTTTTCACTGAACAGCTCCGTGAGATATCCTTGCTTTAATAAATGATCTACTTCACTCTGTAGGAATCTGCATTCTGAGGTTTTATGTCCATGGTCGTTGTGAAATTCACACCAATGGTCTGGGTTACGTCTGTTTGGGTTCGATCGCATCTCTTTTGGCCACCGTACCTTATCTCCCATACTCCTTAGAACAACTACGAGCTCGGAATTAGTTACATTGAAACTATGACCAGCAAATCGTGCCATTAAATATCTATCATCATCTTGTGACTCTTGGTTGTTTCGATCGCCTCTGAACCTGGATGAAGATCTGGTTCCCCTGTCTATCGCCCTTTGATCATAATGTTGATTATTCTGTCTAGAACGTGGGTCTTTTCCTGCAGGTCCCATATATGGATCGTACCTGTTCTTTCCTGACTTTTTGTCAGCTTCAGATCTTCTGGACCCACTTCTATCTTCTCGTTGAGGTTGAGATATGGTATCCTCTTCAATTCTGAGCTTCCTACTGTACCTGTTATAAACATCGTTCCAAGTAGTTGCGGGAAATTCACGAAGGCTTTCTTTAAGTCTTCTCATGGCTTCTGAACTTTTGTCATTCAAATTACTGGCAAAAGCTATTGCAGCCTAATTATTCAGTACACGGGGCAGCATCATTCTTTCACGTTGGAATCTATCAATGAAATATCTGAGCAATTCAGTGTTTCCTTATTTGATTTTGAATATATTCTCCATTCTCTTCTCCACCTTTTGAGTTCCTGAGTGTGCTTTTATGAAACAATCTGCAAGCTCAACAAAAGAATTTATAGAATTTTCGGGTAAAAGAAAATACCAGGTTAATGCTCCCTTGGTGAGTGTCTCTCCACACTTTTTAACCAATACTAATTCGATTTCCTGTTTGGTTAAATCATTGTCTTTCGCTCCTGTTGTAAATGCGGTTACATGGTCGAGAGGGTCCGTTGTACCATTATATTTTGGGATGTCAGGCATTTTGAATTTCTTTGGAATTGGTAAAGGAGCATCACTTGGTTTCCACGGTTGTTGTTACTATTTATCCACATCCACTCCTTTTATCACAGGTGGAACTCCAGGGATTTGTTCGATTCGTTCGTTCTGCTCCTTGAGTTATTTCTACAAGGTTAATACAAAATTTTGAAGATGAGAATTACCTACATTACCTGGTTCTCCATCTTGTGAGTCACTAGGACTTGTTCCATTGCCAGAATCAATTAGACCAGAGCGAGGGTTTTCCAACGTGTTGTAGTTTGGTGTTGCTGGTGCATCATGCAATTGACTAACTAGAGCTCGCAAAGCTTTGTCAATCCGTAGTAAATTATTTCTTTAAAAGTTCATCTCTTGTTTCAGCTCCTCCGTCAGCATGTTCGGACATATCATTTGGAGCTCATTCACGAGATCCATGTGGAGAAGTTTGAAGGTTAGCGTTGTTGAGTTCATCATCATCAATTTGATGGTTCAATTTTTCCTGGTTATTGTTGTCATTGTTGTTCGACATACTGACAATAGGTTGAATGTTAATTTTGAAAGAACGGATTATCAGATTTCCGGTAACGGAACCAATTTGTTTAACAAAAAAAAATAATTTGGTCAAAGCGTGAATTTTAGAGAGAAGAAATCGGGTTACTGATAATCAAAGAGACCGAAATATAATTGGCTTTCAAAGAATAAGAATAAAGTAATAAGAACTTGTTATTTCAATATGATATCAACAATGTTGTGTGTCCTTACAAATGATGAAACTTCCTCCTTTTATAATTGACAAGGAGTAACGTATTGATCTATATAATAAATAGCCTTTAATGAGGCGTTACATAATTATTGCTACTAAATGTTGATTCTGTAACGTCTCCAGCATTTAATAATGAATTTGTACTACTTTCGCCACCAGATTTGCGTCTTCGGCACTTCTTTTTACCCGTTAGCATTAAATGGCTTGAATTGATACGAAACTCGTATCTAAATTCCTTCCCGTACTTATTTTCATTCTTCTTCCCGTATCTGTCATTTCCCGTGCCGTTTGCTGGTCTATCACACTTTGACTATTTTACCAGACCACGTATCATGCCATGTCATCTTCAATTTAAATTGATTTTTTTCCCAATACAAATAGCAATTTTTTTTCAAATAATCTACGGATCTCAATATGCACATACAAAATTGCATATTATTTTTCTCTATATTTTTACGGAAAAGAAAAATAAACCAAACCTCTTAACGGTCTATTGGCAACGTCAATATACATACATTTAGATGCTAAACGCTTGCTAACTAAACTAGCTGCAATCGGTATATTATACCAAATAGACATACCTAGTAAAAACTCAAAAATTTCAAGATCATATGTTAAACAAATAGTTTTATTTTTAATTATTGGATCTTATCAAGCTTCTACTATTTTCAATAATATATCATGTATTTGTGGAGTTTAAAATCTTATATTTTAATACTTTTGATAAGACTTTTCGACATGTTTGAGATAATGATTTAAGACTTAGGTTGGATATACTATTATGTAAAATATTTCGTCGCTTATTAGAAGAAAATAGTAGTGGATATATATGTTGTTATTCTAAAAATTTATATAGTTTTTGTACAAGAATTAACCATGTCGGATAATACTAATTCACATAATACCAATTTAAATTATATATTAATATGAAAAATTGTGGCCCCCGAAATTTTGGGGCCTAAAGTACTTATTTTAGCTGCTTTAGGCTTCAGCGCCACTGGGAATAAAGATGGCAGGGGTGAATAAAGATGAGCAGATGTGTTCGCATGAACTCAATAGATTTTACATATACTTAATACGTGTATTGAAAAATCTCTCAAATATTCATAATAATTTAATTGTGAATCAAATTATTTATATATATATTTACTTGAGGTCGTTGTATGAATCCATAAATTTCAAATCCGGAATCCGTCGGAGTTCTTTGGGACTTTGCGAATGGACGAGAAAGCCCGGCCTTTAATTTTGCATTTACAAAGGAGGCTTATCTCCTTGGGATTAACTCGAACAAACTGTCAAATGTACATAATAACATAATATGAGATATAGGCCAGGGTGTTGGTGTCTGCATACAACATGGCAATGTGGGTCTAGCTAGCTTTTAAGCAACATGAAACATATCCGCTGGCTACGGCGTAACAATGGCAGTGTCCTTCACTTCCACCATGTGTAACATTTTGGGACTATAACTCACAAACAGCCAAAACAAATAGTCAACTTTAACTTATATATTCATTGGAGTTGCAGCTAATTTAGTAGATTCAGATGAATGTTTCTTGCCTTGTAAGATGATCTTTGGGTGCTGTCTCGTCCTTAAATGATCCAAATAAAACTCACCGATTCACAAACATCGATCCAAAAGAGAACAAATTGTAGTCAACTCTAGCTTCATAGAAGTAGCAAATTTAGCATATGCATAAGCAGAGGCGGATATAATTTAAATTTATGAATTCTTACTACAATAAACAACAACAACCCAGTATAATCCCACTTAGTAGGGTTTGGGGAGGGTAGTATGTACGCAGACCTTACCCCTACACTTGGGTAAAGAAGCTGTTTCCAAATAGAACAACAACCCAGTATAATCTCATTTAGTAGGGTTTGGGGAGGGTAGTATGTACGCAGACCTTACCCCTACACTTGGGTAGAGAGGCTGTTTCCAAATAGACCCCCGGCATCCTTCCCTCCAAGAACTTCTCATCTTGCTTTTGGGGAGTCTCGAACTCACAACCTCTCGGTTGGAAGTGGGGGTTGCTTACCATTAGAGCAACCCCTCTTGATTCGAATTCTTACTTCAATCTTAAGTTAATATACAAGAATAATTGAGTTTACAGCTAAATAATATTTAATAAATATAAAAGGTATAAACAATAATTATTCGGTTCACGTGAATTCATGAACGCACTCTGATCCGCTCCTATATGCATGATGCTGTTTCTTGTAAGAGTATTTTGGGGGCTGTCCCGGCCTTTAATAATGCGATCATCACCGACGTTAGGTTGTTGCCGACCATTTTCCCATCTCCATGTGTGCATATTAATTTTCAGTCATTACCGGGAAGTATGTCAGTTATTTAGATAGCGCCATAGCGGTGCTATATAATAGTCTTTTAAACTGTTTCTCTTTGAAACCTGGAAATTAAAAATATACTATTGATAATTAAGGAATTAATTTCTGTGTAGTTTTTAATTAGTTTCTTAGTTTGGTAATGCAGTTTGTAATCCAAACAAGGGAAGCTTTAGGGTTAAAAAACAATGTTACAATTCGAACTGTCATGTCATTACTTCCATTCCAATAGCCAACTGAAATTAGAAAGAACTTTTTTTAGTGTTCCTCTCTTTTCCAGATAACTCTGTAACAAAGAAATCAAGATTCAAGATACAGATGAATTATGTCGATAAACTATGATTGCATATATCAGTTGAGATGATTAAAAAAGAATTAACAGTTGGTGAATTTAAGGTGGTTTACCGTTTTCATTTATTGAAATGTGAACGGAGTACTTCTTTAGCACGGGCTAGTCAATTTTTGAATTCGTAATTGAAAAATAGTTAGCGTTTACAAAGTTATTAAAAAATAGTCATTACTTCCTTCGGTTCACAATAATTTTTTCCCATAATTCACAATAAGTGACCAGTTTACTTTTTCATTTTAGTTCAAAATAAGTGTAAGTTAGGTAATATTATTTTTACTCTTTTACCCTCATGTGCATATCCCTAAAAAGTATTCACTCCTCACTATAACTATGTGACCAATATTTAATAAGGGTAGTTTAGTCATACTACTTATTTTTGTATAGGATTTAGCATTTTCTAAATGGGCGTGTTCTAAAAGGAAACTGGTCACTTATTGTGAACCAGAGAGAGTATTTTGTTGCAACACGAAAAATTTCAACATAATATACTGGAGATTGATGCTCTTATGTATGAACTTCCAGTATATTATGTCGAAACTCCAATACACAAAAAGTTCCATCATAATATTCTGGGGATTGGAGCACCTGTGTATGAACTTCCAGCATATTATGCTGGACTAGTATATTATAGTGGAATTCCAGCATATTATGCTGGAACTCCAATATATTATGCTAGAATAATTTTTGGATTTTAAACAGTATTTTCGTTCAAATTTATCTTTACATGAAAAGTGGCTAAATTTTGATTATTTTTGAAAATGTGGCTATTTTTCTGTAACACTCCTCAAATCGATCAAAATTTCAAGATATGCTAAATATAGTATTTAATTCTTTTAATCCTAAATTTTGCTTCTATTACGGATTAAAACCCTTATGATTGATTTTGACTTACTTCTCTATTTATAAATAATTGGATATAAAATTAGGAAAATATTAATAATTTTAATATTATTAATTATTAAAAGTAGGTGTTACTAGTTAAGTCCATGAAAAAAATGAGAAAATCAATAAAAGAACGGAAAAGGGTCAAATATGTTCTTAAACTATTGAAAAATGTCTAATATTAGCCTTCGTTATACTATCAGTCCAAATATATCCCTAAAGCCATACTATCGGTCCAAATATATCTCTCACATCATGAAAGTGGTACAAATATACCCTTCCTCCGTTAACTGCCTCCCCTATGAACATATTTTATTGTTACCTCACCATTCCACCGTGTTTGCAGCTATCTAGTTCAATTACTTTGAAGTTCTATCATTATTTTAAAGACTTCACTGCCTCTACTTCCTCTTACATTTCAAAATACATGTTGCTTCTCCGGTCGATCCTTAAATTGTATGTACCTTTCAATTGACATTACAATTTTGTGTTTTATTTTGCATTTTCTTGTGTTGTCGCTGAATTTGTAAGACCTATTTGGGGAAACTTTAGTAGCACTTTTATTAATCAAACATAAAGAGAGAAAAAACGGTAACCTTCCAAAAATGTGATTGAAGAGAAGGAAATAAAAAAAATTAACTCTTGTGTCTAGGTTGTTTTCTTTCTCACCATGGTTAATTTTGAAACCTTAAACTAGTTTGCTTGTATCTTTGCTTAGTTTTTTATATAAAACAAAATGTATTTTCGTTCGTATAAGCATGGATTTTGAATAGTAAAATCAAAATTTTCTCGATTCACATTGTTTCATATTATCTTTAGTTGTTAGCATTTCTTTTGATATAATTTATTTTATATCTATGATCTGTGATTTTCTTTCAAATGAAAGAGAAAGAAAGATTGTGGGGAAATGATGAAAATGGGAGTATAATGGTGATGTGGCAATGAAATGTTTTCATAGAAAGGCAATTAACGGTGAAAGGATAGACTTATATCACTTTTATGATATCAGGTATATATTTGGATCGATAATATAATGTCATGAATATATTTTGACTTATAGTATAACGGAAGACAATATCAAACCTTTTTCAATACTATAAGGTCATATTTTACCCTTTAGCACGTGATAGCCTTAGCCCATAAAGAGATGTGGAAGGCAAAAGGATTACAAAAGGCTTAATGCCTTGAACAAAACAAAACGCCTCATGATATGTTTACTCACGCACAGTAAAAGGGCTTAAATCCTTTATGAACTAGAGGTCCTCACGAAATTAAGTAGAAAGTTCTATGTTTATAAATAACTAATTCTTGAAGTCAGGTATAAAAAATTTCCTATTATTAATTATATTATAGTAGTAGTAGGTAAAAATCGAATAGTTAATTCCCTTCTTTCTCTGTATCAATATTAAATTTCATGTTTAGGTATGACACTTTGAAATTAATTAAAATGTATTGCTTGTTATAGAATCAAATATTTGACAGGTATAAATTGGATTGGGGCCTACGTAATGACTCGAGGAGTTTTAAGGTGAGTTGATATAACCTTTTACTAAAGTGGTTTAACTCACAAAAACACGCATACAAGGTGTTTGATGAATTATTAAATGATTTAATATGTACTTAATTGAAGCGAATGAGTACCTATTAAATTAGAATTGTTGTAGCTAAAGTTTAGATGATTTATTATTATATATGTGCATAAAATTTTTAGTTTTTTATGTTATTCTTATATGCTATTTTCATGTTGAAAATTTATGAACAATCTTTAGAAATAATTTTGAATGTTTATTTCATTCTTATGACTTTCTTTATATTTAAGGATAACAATATGAGTATGTATAGGATGTTCTAGAGAAGATTTAGACTTGCAAAGTTACAAGAAGAAATTTTAGAAAGAAATTTTTTTGGGAGTATCATCTATTCTGAGAAGGGGTCATCGTCCAGGCCGAGGATCCTGACCAATTGAATTCCGGAAACTACTTGTGCCAAAGTAGGGAGGACACGAGCCGTGGGTCTCGTTGCTGAGAATTTACTTAGCCAGACTACGGTATGATACATGAGCGTTGAGAACCATGAAGTGAGTGGTACCTCGTGGATTGGGCCTATTCGATCTGGTTGAAATCAAACCTGTGCCGATCACACGGTGACTAAGATAGAAATAACTCAGGATAGTTGAAACTCCCGAAGTATAAAGTGAAGTATTTTTTTGTAAGAAAGAAAAATAAAAGAATTTCCTTTAGAATATTCATAAACTGCTATTATGCAATTATTTTGGAATTGTTCTTAGAAGTTTATGTTTTTCATGCGTTTAGAATCTTTGTTTGTAATGTATATTTTATTAAAGTTTCATCCCCATGTTGTTGATATTCACTGAGTACAATGGATGGTACTGATGTTCTCTTTTGTGAACCTACGTTGGTCTGCGTTACAACGTAGGAACCGATTGTGCATGGGAGCATTCTATAGGTTAGGACTCCCTCTCTTTCAGTGCTATTGACCTCCACTTTTGTTCGTGGAGTATTCCTTTGATTCTTTATTTAGTTATTTCATTGTTTACTTGGAGAACTAACCAGGCAATCTCATGTCTTGAGCAGTACGTCAGTTTATCAGTAGAGGCTTCATAGACATAATCGGAGGGTTAAGTTTCAAATATTTTTTAAAAATAATTTAGCAGTATTTCAGTGGTTATTACGAACAAAATTTTGGAATTGATTTTGTTTTAGATATTTAAACTAATTAAAAGTATTTGGTTAATGTATTGCTTTGTTGCATACAAAGTTTGAAGTTATAATAGATTTGATAAGCGCAGATGGTTCGCTCGGTCAAATTTAGTGATCGAATGCCGGTCGTGACTTTTTTAGGAAATGAGTCATGATATTTTCAATCACCACTTGTAAATCTGGCTATTTTTTAATGTACATGCTTACCTTTTCAAAATATTCAAGTTGGGCCTATTTCTTTTGAAGTTCTTTCTGCAGTTGTACTTTTCCCCCGATTTATGTGCCGTCTCATTATATTATGAAGTATTAACCCAAATAATAACCTACTTATTCTCTTAAATTGAAAATAGCGGGTAAATATATATATATATATATATATATATATATATATATATATATATGCACTCCCTCTCTTTTAGTGCTATTGACCTCCACTTTTGTTCGTAGAGTATTTCTTTGATTCATCTTTATATATATAGGTTAGGACTCCCTCTCTTTCAGTGCTATTGACCTCCTCTTTCGTTAGTGGAGCATTTTTTTGATTCATCTTTATTTAGTTATATCTTTGTTTACTTGGAGAACTAGTGAGACAATATCATGTCCTGAGCAGTACGTCAGTTTATCAGTAGAAGCTTTATAGACATAGTTGGTGGGTTAAGTTTCAAATTTTTTTAATAACAACTTAGCAGTATTTCAGTGGTTACTAAGAACAAAGTTTTAGAATTGGTCTATTTTAGTTATTTAAATTAATAAAAAGTATTTGGTTAAAGTATTGCTTTGTTGCATACAAAGTTTGAATTTATAATAGATTCGATAACCGCAAATGGTTCGCTCGGTCAAATTTAGTGATCGGATGCCGGTCATGACTTGTTTAGGAAATGAGTCATGATATTTTCAATCACCACTTGTAAATCTTGCTATTTTTGAAGGGGTTTTGACACAGCTAACCACAAAAATAAAACTATTTACCTTGTCTGTCATTTGTTTTTTCTACCCATAAACTAATTACATTTCCTACCCATAGTAGTTTTTGCGATGTATTTTTCTTTATTCTCCAATTTTTTTTTATTTCTATGCTTCTTTTCTTCTTCTTTTTTTTTCCTTTCTGCTTTTCTTTTTTTTCGCTTTCTTCTTATTTTTTCTTTTTTCTTTTTCTAATTTCATTTAACTTCTTGTTTCTTATATTCATTTTCTCTTCATAATGTAATTTCATTTATCATTTTTACTAATTTTTATTTTTTTACACAATAAAAATAATTGATATAGTAAATATTTATTCACATTTTTAATAGAACTAGTACAATATACCTTTTGTTTTTTTTTCTTTCTCATTTTCTAAATTCAATTATTGAATTTGAAATAATATCAGTTGTCACTTGATTTAATACACCGAATATCACATTGACTGTTGTTGAGCACCATAAATTATATAATCAAATTCTAAGAATCAACACGTGATTGTCATACAAACCTTGATCTTCTTCCCTATAAATATCAATACACACTCTACCATAAGCGGTAATATAACCAGTTATAGAGCAAGAAAACATAATCTACGGCAATCAAATCTCTATATATACTAGTTAGAATAAAAATAATAATAATATTAAAAAATACAACAAAAGTATAAGTAACGAAAAAGACTTCTAGTACCATGTGATACCAATATGATATATATGTATACCAACAGAGTATATGCTTTCTTTAGATTATTGCTACAACTATCTGCGACTATACTACTCTACCAAATCATTAAAGGACGCAATAAAGGTATGAGAAAATTACATGCTCATATTGCCACCTAAATGATCGCAAAACAACTTGCTCATTTCGTATACTAAGAGGGTATATAGTTGTATGAGATATAACTATACTATTAATACACATAATTTACGTCCATCGGTATATAAAAATTCCGACATTATTGCAACTCATATTGATATAAATAATTTCATAATAAATTTCACTTAAAATACAGCTAAAACAACCAAAACAATGTTCAAACTAACATATGATACCAATATGACATATAACTATACCAACATGGTATTCATAATCAAATTATAATAACGATAAAAAATATGACAATTTAGGTTGTTTTTTCAGGTTGTTCAATCATGGAATTGGAATACATTTATTTGGAAAAGAAGATGCAGAGTCAAAGAAAGGAAAGATAAACCCAAAAGATAACCACATTTCATTCCAGTGTTCGAATATGGACCTCACTGTTGAGAGATTGGATGAAATGAAGATTGAGTATGTAACAACAATTGTAAAAGAAGGTGGAGTCATTGTGGATCAACTCTTCTTTCATGATCCAGATGGAAACATGATTGAGATTTGGGTGGAAGATCGGGACCATGACAATATTATTATAGTATAATGTTCTGGTATATATGTATACTATTATAGTATACTGTTGCAATATTACTATATATTCTTACAGTATATTTTGATACTGTAGTGGTATACTGTTAGGTAAATATATTTTTATTCAAGTTTCAGCTGAAATATTGTATATTATTGCAATATATCATTTTGTTAGCTCCTTTTTTTATTAAAAATCTTATTTTATTTTTACTTTTTCTTTGTCATTAGAATGTGTATTATATAATAAGTCCTAGTAATAATATATAATCCTCGAGTTAGTTAATTGCAGTATGTGGTCAGGGACATATGTAGCCTTTCGATACAAGTTCAATTGAATCCATAACTTCCGATATAGAGTATGAATTTATATGTCAGAACCTAATAAAATCTCAACAAGTAGCGGAAAAAATTCCGACAATAAGGGAATTCATAACTCTAGACCTCTTTCATCTTGTCTCTGATCCTTATCCTTGTTAATTGATAGTTTTACTGCTTTCTAATATTTGTTAGTTAATTAGATAAAATTAACTATTATAATCTTTATAATTAGAAAATTGTTTGAACTTGTATTTTTTACGGATATCAGATAATTGTAGCTAAGCCTTAACCAAGCATTTTTCATTGTTGTAGCATTTCTATCAAGTTGATTCATCAGTGAGATATGCCTTAACAATATGCTCAGTTATTTTTAACTGTAGTAGTATGGATGTAGTTGTGAAGCTGCTTATAAAACATACTAGGAAACGCAATTTCACCTGGAGCAAATTCCCTTTCAAGCAATGGTAATTTGTCTTTTATCAATTAGAAAAGGACACATTAGTATAGAGAACTAAATACACTGAAGAGATGGCACTCATGGACATATTGGAGGGATAACAGAAGAGCATTTCAAAGAACATAGAAATTAATCTTGTTAACGGAGCTCCCAAAATATTGCAATTTGTCAAAGATCACAACTTCAAGGCCTAGAGATAGCAGGAATCATGTCAGATTGAACAAAAGATGTACAACGTACCTGTTAGGAGTTTTAAGCCATTGGTCTTTAAAGTAAAAGAAATGTGAATTGAAAATGGAGGGAAAAAGAAAAATTTGAAGAAGTAAACTTTTATCTTGCACTTTGTCCTTCATTGATGAGGGACAACCACATTTGTGTGCTTATATATAGAATCACTTCTTAAAGTTCTTAAAAGGAGTTGAAGAGAATGAATCCCCGCGCCGCCATCGTCGGTCCCTCGGCTCGGCTTCGGCTTCGGTTCTTCTGAAAAGGCACTTTTTTCAGGCACTTCTTCTGATAATTGCCTATTTTGCTCTGTTCTTTGAGTTCGTTGGTATCCGTGGAAGATTTAATCCATTATCTTGGCAACGTGTGAGGGATTTAAAATTCCTTAAGGACGCACAAGAAAATTGTGGACTCGAAATATTTCTGATTCTTTAGTGTTTTCTAGATTTCTTTATTCTTCTAATATTTTTTCTGATTTTTGTTTTAACACAGTAATGCTCACAAGTTTAAGGAATTTTATAATTACTAACGTTTCTGTGTTGATTATATATTGAACTATTTTCTATATACTTTGTTGGAGACTAAAGTATTATTGCTTTCTACTTTAATAGTTATTTTTGTTCGGTTTAAAGTACATAAAAACTTTGTCGGAATAATAAACGTACGGGTTTGAAGTATATAAAATTTTTATCATTGTTACGTGTTGTATGTTTGGTTTGGTATTCAATTTGAAGATATCAAAACTTCACTGATTTAACAAAGTTCAGTATTGTTTTCAACTTTACAGAAATATAACAAATGAAAATCAAACTAATGGAAGTGTTGCGGGAACGGGTGCTACTGTTACGAGTGTTGTTGCCTCGTCAAGACGTTCTACTCCTGCTCATGCTATGGCACCGGCAGAAAAACCCGTAATGTTTTCTGGTATTGACTTCAAACGCAGGAAAATGAAGATGCTCTTCTATCTTACTACGTTGAGTTTGCAACGTTTCATCAAGGAGCATCGTTGGTCATGGCTAAAAATACTTCGGATGATGAATGACTTGTTGTAACTGAAGCATGGAAACATTCTGATTTCCTATGCAAAAATTACACTTTGAGTTATTTGGAAGATGACTTGTACAATATCTATAGTGTCATGGAAACTTCAAAAGCGTTATGGAATGCGCTTGAGAAGAAGTACAAGACTGAGGATGCCAGACTTAAGAAGTTCGTGGTTACAAGGTTCTTGGATTTCAAGATGATTTATACTAGGTCGGTCATAACTCAAGTCCAAGAACTACAAGTCATTGTAAATGACCTCCTTGCTAAAGGAATAACCCATATCAATAATTTTATTAATAAGATATATCTTATTATTAATTATGAATTTGTTATTGAAGGTATGATCATAAATGAGGCCTTTCAAGTTGGTGCTTTCATTGAGAAGTTACCTCCGCTGTGGAAGGATTTTAAAAACTATCTTAAACACAAACGGAAGAAAATGAAACTAGAAGATTTGTTTGTTTGTTTGAGGATAGAAGAAGACAACAAGAATGCTAAAAATAAGTCACGTGGACACTCGACAATATTGGGGGCAAACCTTGTTGAGGAGGCACCACAAAATAAAAAGAGGAAGAAGGCTTCTGGACCAAAGAATTACCCAAGCAAGAAGAAGTTCAAGGATAATTGCCACAACTGTGAAAAAACTGGGCATAAGACAGTGGATTTTCGTGTACCAAAGAATGATAAGATGAAAAAGAATCAAGCCAACATGGTTGAAGATGAAATGGAAGACTTGTGCGCCATGTTGTCTGAATGCAACTTGGTAAGAAATTCGAAAGAATGGTAGATAGATTATGGAGCCACACGCGATGTTTGTGCTAAGAAGGAGTTATTTTTTCTTATTCCCCCGCAGAACCCGACGAGACAGTCTTCATGGGAAATTCATCTACGGCCAAAATTGAAGGAGTTGGCAAGATTGCGTTGAAGATGATGTCGGGAAAATAGTGACTCTAAACCAAGTCCTCCATGTTCCAGAAATTCGAAAGAATCTTCTGTCTACCTCACTTCTTGTCAAGACTGGATTCAAATGTATTTTTATTTCTAATAGTGTTGAACTAAGTAAGAACGATTTGTATGTATGAAAAGGTTACGTTAATGAGGGCCTTTTAAGCTAAATGTAATAACAGTTCCTATCAACAAAGTAAATGCTTCTTCTTACTTGCTTGATTCAAACACTTTATGGCATTCGTGTTTAGGTCACGTAAACTTCAAAACATTGCGAAAGATGATAAATCTAGAAGTATGGCCAAAATTTGATTGCATTAATTTCAAATATCAAATATGTGTGGAATCAAAGTATCCTAAGCATCCTTATAAGTCCGTTGAAAGGAATTCAAGTCCTTTAGACTTAATTCACACAGATATTTACGACATGAAGTCAACACCAACTCGCGATGGAAAAAATTATTTTATTACATTTTATTGACGATAGCACGAAATACTGTTATGTTTATTTACTTAATAGTAAAGATGAGGCAATTGATGCTTTCAAGCAATACAAGAGTGAAGTTGAAACGCAACTAAACAGAAAGATCAAAATGATAAGAAGTGATAAGGGTGGAGAATATGAATCTCCTTTTGAATAAATATGTTTGGAAAATGACATTATTTACCAAATAACTGCCCCTTACTCTCCACAATCTAATGGAATTGCGTAGAGGAAGAACAAAACGTTGAAGGAGATGATGAATGCATTGCTAATAAGTTATGGCTTACCACAGAACTTGTGGGGGGGGGGGGGAGCTATACTTATAGCTAACCGAATAATCAACCGTGTACGTCATAGTAAAACACAGTCCATTCTTTATGAGAAGTGGAAAGGAAGGAAGTCTAGCTAGAAATACTTCAAAGTGTGTATGTGTGGGGGGGGGGGGGTGTTTAACTAAGGTACAAGTTCCTAAACCTAAAAGGGTTAAGATAGGTCCAAAAACGGTTGATTGTGTGTTTATTGGATATGTAACCAATGGCAAGGCATATCGTTTTCTGGTTCATAAATCAGAAAATCCTGAGATTCACATTAATACGATAATCGAATCAAATGATGCTAAATTCTTTGAAACTATTTTTCTGTATAAAAAGGAAAGTGAAGTGACATGTCAAATATCAAAACCACCTTTGGAGAAAATAACAGATGGTATGCCTAATGAAGAAAATCTGAGAAGAAGTAAATGTCAAAGGACATTTACTTCATTCATTCCATATTTTCTGACTTTTCTGTTAGAAAATGAGCCTCGTACCCTAAAGAAAGCAATGCCTTCCTCAGAGGCACAATATTGGAAAGAAGCTGTCAATAGTGAAATAGAATCCATATTGAGAAACCATACTTGGGAATTGGTTGATCTTCCTCCAGGTAACAAAACGTTGGGTTCTAAATAGTTTTTCAAGAAGAAAATGAAAGGCGATGGCACTATTGACAAATACAAGGCAAGACTTGTTGTCAAAGAATTTAGACAACGAGAAGGTCTTGACTATTTTGAAAAATACTCGCACGTAACAAGAATTACATCCATTCGGATGCTAATAGCGTTAGTCGCCTTGTATGGACTTCAAATCCATCAAATGGATGTAAAAAAACCTTTTTAAAAGGTGATATTGAGAAAGAAATTTACATGAACCAACCTGAAGGGTTTGTGGTTCCGGAGAAAGAAAAGAAGGTGTTTAGACTTGTTAAGTCTCTTTATGGAGTAAAACAACCACCCAAGTAATGACATGCAAAGTTTGACCAAACAATATTGTCAAATGGTTTTAAGATTAATGAATGTGATAAATGTGTTTACATTAAGAACGTTCCAAATTATATAGTCATTGTTTGTTGATATGTTGATGATATGCTAATAATGAGTAATGACATTGCCGACATTCAAGCTACTAAGCGTATGCTTGCCAGTAAGTTTGATATGAAAGACTTAGGAGTTGCCGATATAATTCTAGAAATTAAAATCCAGATGACTCTTCAAGGTCTAGCTTTGTCTCAATCACATTACGTGAAAATGATACTTGAAAAATTCAAACACTTGGAATTTAGAAGTGCGAGAACTTCAATTGGCTTAAATCATCACCTTATGAAGAATAAAGGTGAAAGTACGTCTCAATTGGAGTATGCTCGTGCGTTGGGAAGTTTAGTGTACATCATGAACAGTACACGACCCGATATAGCTTGTGCAATAAGTAAACTTAGTCGATTCACAAATAATCCCAACAAGCATCACTGGGTGGCTATGAAACGAGTTCTAGAATATTTGGAGTATACCCAAGACTACGCTTTGCACTACAATAAATATCATGCGATTATTGAAGGATATAGTGATGCTAATTGGATAACCGGCTCATCAGAAACAAATTCCACAAGTGGATATGTGTTTACTGTTGGTGGAGGAGAAGTATCTTGGAAGTCTTCCAAACAAATGTGTATTGCTCGCTCTACAATGGAATCAGAGTTTATTGCGTTGGATAAAGCCGGTGAAGAAGCTGAATGGCTTCGAAATTTTTTAGAAGACATTCCGTTCTGGCCAAAACCTTTGGCTCCTATTTGCGTACATTGCGATAGTGAGGCTTCAATAGGACGGGCAGGGAGCATTATGTACAAAGAAAAGTCTCATCATATACGACGAATACATAACACCGTTAGACAACTACTTTCTAGTGAAATTATCACTATTGATTATGTAAGATCAAAGGATAATGTGGCAGATCTGCTTACAAAAGGCTTAACTAGAGAAGGAGTTGAGAAATCATCTTAGAGAATCGGACTATGCCGAGAACAAGTCAACATGGCGGTAACTCTACCTAAAATTTTGGATGTTCCGAGATATAGGTTCAAGGAGCTCAAACAAAGTTGTGGTTGACCGGTTCAACATTGTCAAAATAAAGTCTTTGGTCCATTCTCTTGATGAAGACAAAGTTCAGTAACAAGTATAGAACTATACACGCTCTTTAATGATTCCTAAGTTTGATGAGGTATCTATCAAATAGTGTCAATCTAGAGGATTACACGTTTAGGAATCACCAAGAACCTTGCTGAATATTTAGAGGGCCTCTCTGGCCGCGGTTCTGCCGTAAACGCGGTAGAACCGCGGCAGATTGATTCAGAGAGCCTCTCTGACCGCAGTTCTGCTGTACCCGCGGTAGAACCGCGACAAGCAGCGTATTCTTCTGAAATTTGAATTTGGATTTGTCAAATGATCGATCGATAAGATTATTTTTGGACATAATTTATTTAATTATTTAATAATAAATTATATGTCAAATCATTGCTGAAAATACAGAAGGATAGTCTGGCCGCGGTCCTGGCGTAACTACTGTAGGACTGAGCCAAGAACATTGGTGAATATTCAGAGGGCCTCTCTGGCCGCGGTTCTGCCGTAAAAGTGGTAGAACCGCGACAGGCAGATTCAGAGAGCTTCTGTGACCGCGGTTCTGCCGTAACCGCGGTAGAACCGCGGCATGCAACGTATTCTTCTGAAAAGGCACCTTTTCCAGACACATCTTCTGATAATTGCTAAAAATTCTGAGGCAAGGCTCTATTTTCAACACACGAAAAAAACTCCAAAACTTTTTTCTTTCTGAATATACTGCATCCTCATTCACAGTCTCTCTCTCTCAAATTCGTAAGTGTGATTTTGCTCCGTTCTTTGAGTTCGTTGGTATCCTGCAGTTTGTATTGCCACTGTTGCAGGAAGGTTATTCCTTTTATCCTTGGAGGATTTAATCCATTACCTTGATAACGTATGAGGGGGTTAAAATTTCTTAAGGACGCACAAGAAAATTATGGACTCGGAATATTTCTGATTCTTTACTTTTTTCTAGATTTTTTATTCTTCTAACAGTTCTTCTGATTTTTGTTTTAATACAATAGCGCTCATATACCCCTCAAAAAGAAAATAAAAAAAAATAAAGTAGTGATGTTGGCTAAGGAGAAATACAGCATAGTAGTAGTCCAGCTAGTTCACATGCATCTCTCCCAGAAAATGTGTTAGTTTGGGCACTGTACCCTACCATGTTAATTCTACAAGCTTTTTTGGTATTGAAGCATAATACACTAACTTCTAGGGCCAGTGGCTCTCAGTTGGAGCAAGGGAAAGTAGCAACCAGATATGTTAGTTTACTGGGAAGTTTAACTTCAAGAGTCATTGTGGCATCATAATCTCTTTATCCCAATTTACGTGTCAATATTTTTCTTTTTAATTTGTCCCAATAAAAATGTCATGCTTTCTTATTTAGAAATAATTTAACTTTAATGAAGTAATATATATAAGAAACAAAGTCAGATAACCAAAGAAGAATCTCTATGTATATGATATTTTCCAGTGACAGAAATTGCACGGCTAAAAAAATTGTTTTCATGCCAATAATTTAAATTTACCTAAAAAAAGTATCTACTTCAGTCAATAAGAAAATAGGGAATACCAGCAAAGCTCTGTTCCACTTGCCAGCAATCAATCCCTGATGCATCCTTAAATCAGCATACTTAAAACTCCGCTTCTTCATTGCATGGCTCCCCTGATGTAAATCGCGTATATCTTGTGGCAATATTTTAAAGATGAGTTGGCTTTTCTAGAAGATAAATAATTGTCAAAATGTATGTAATTATTTTGACAAATGGTGGAGTAATTTGATAAATGTCAAGAAACTTGACAAATGACATGGTAAAGCTTGAGTAATTTTGACTATAAATTGGTCTTTCCACAAGACCATTTCCATCATCAAGAGACATTCATACTAGGTTTGTTTAATCCTGAAAAAATATTTTTTATTGCTGAAATAATTTCTTAGGACTGTACCCACCACGACCCAAGCCAGTGGTAAATTTCAGCTTAAAATTATTTTATTGCGTATTATTATTATTATTATTATTATTATTATTATTATAATTATTATTATTTTCGGTTTCATATCCCTACATATCTGGCCTTTAAGGACTTGAGAAATCATACCCACCAACGATCTTCGTTCAGAAAGTTTATCCTTATAACTTAATTAGGAATCCGCATAATGATATTAATTTTCTTTTCACGTCTTTATCACAAAAAATACCAGACTCAAATCAACGGTTATTATGATTATTGCCAAGGACAGCAACTTTGGCAGCGAGACAATAGCTACAGTTTTTTATTTTGGAAGAAAACTGTTTCCATGTAGTTAGCGCTCTAGCATTCTAATGGTTCCCCGCAGATCGCAAGCAAACACTCCTCTGAAGGATTGCGTAACGGTATTCGTAATGTAGGATTGCATATATGTGTTCGCGCAGCGGAAGACAATAACAATCTTAGGTAGATTTTTTTCATGTTTAAAAAATTTATTTACGTGTCAAAGATCGGATCTAAGAGTACCTGGTGAAGAGAGTTTCTTTTTCAAAATTTCTTCGATAGTGCGAAGACTATGCGTATCCACACCGAGACCGATCCTTGCTATTAACTCTTTGATCAATGAAACCCGCGAACAAATTGAACAAAGAATATTGTGTTGAAATTTTTCTCAAAAATCTCAACTCAAATTAGAAGAAAAAGAAACACTTTTTTTGTAATTGTATTTTTCTCTCTTGGATTTGTATTGCACTCTCACTTTCACAAAGTAAGGTTTTTCTTCTCAAGAAATCGAAAGAACAAAAAAAAACTAAAAACTTTTCAAATTTTTTCCATCACCCTTTATATAGAATCACCTACAAACCCTTTTCCTATTTGGTTGAGGTAATAATTTTCCTAGGGTAAAAGTTATTCCAAAAATAAACTTATGGAAAATTTGTATGGAAAATCCAATTTTTCATACATTGGACACGTGAGAATTTATGGAATTTTTGAATGTCCAATTCTAAATTGGATTTTATTAATATAAACTTTATATTAATATAATATTTTCCTATTGATAATTAATCCCATTCCAAATAGGATAAAAATTCAATTAATAATCCAACTCAAGATTAGATTTATTAAGAATCTTTTATTAATAATATATTTTATATACATCTATTATATAAAATAATATTAATTATATATATCACATATATTTCAACCAAGAGATATTATTTAATTTCTATTCCAAATAGAAACTTCAGTTTATTCACAATATTAATTATAATCTTTGTGTTAGCAAAGAATATAATAATATTTCATTTGGACTAATAACAAAATTTAATTGACTAATTAAATTCTTCAATTTAATTATCAAATAGTAAATTAATTAATCCTTTAGCCAAGATCAGAACACTCGTTAGTGTGCGATCCCATAGGTTCAATACTAAACCGGTAGTAAATTGATCATATCAATATACTAATCAAGGGTGGCGTCTAGCAACACTCCTTAACGACCGGATAGCATGACGTATACAATTTACTCTCAAGAACTAGTAGAAGAATAATGTAGGAATTCCTTCTGTCCTTAGGATATGGTTCAACTGTCAAATCCTAATAGGCGATCAACTAGTGTTCACGTCAAATATAATCGACCATTGAATGACCTAAGAAACTCATTTCTTCTTTCATTCAATTGCCCTGGCCAAGGTCTTAGTTTGGTCGTTTATAATTCATGACAACATGGAGCTTAAACTCATTACCAAGAGTTGACAGATTCCGTCTTGATCAATCACTAATTCTACAAGTATTTAATCGTATCCAATATCCTTTCAACTATCGCCCTAGGGCCATAGGTGTCTAGTACCAAAGCACAATAAATAACTTGTCAATTACTATTTTGATCTCAAGTCAAAGGAAACGGTTACATCACATTCTTCAAGAAAATATCCTATTGACAATTATGGTAATTCTAACCATTAGGAATTATCCAATGAGTCGGTTCAATGATCATATCTCTATATGCATCATCTATTTATGTGATTTAGTTAATGAGATCAACTAAACTTTATCCGATAAAGACGATCACATAAATATTGATCTAACCGACTTACTAATGTCCAAATTAATAATCCTACGATCAAGAACAAATTTAGATTAAATTGTAAAAGACTTTGCTCTCATTATCATGATCTCTACCACGATGACAAATCTCAAAATTTAATCAAGGACCTTATCAAAATAATCAAACAATTGATAATAATGATAAAAGAATATCAAATGCCATATATTTTATATCAAATGACATTCACAAAAATATGTTGAAGTTATCAAATATGATATTGGATCTAGGGCATATCTATTATATCCCTAACACGTAACACGCAGCGGAAGACAATAACAATCCTAGGTAGATTTTTCATGTTTTAAAATTTATTTACTTGTCAAAGATCGGGTATAAGACGTACCTGGTTAAGAGAGTTTCTTTTTCAGAATTTCTTCGATAGTGCGAAGACTCTATGCGTATCCACACCGAGACCGATCCTTGGTATCAACTCTTTGATCGATGAAGCCCGCGAACAAATTGAACGAAGAATATTGTGTTGAAATTTTTCTCAAAAATCTCAACTCAAATTAGAAGAACAAGAAACACTTTTCTTGTAATTGTATTTTTTCTCTTGGATTTGTATTGCACTCTCACTTTCACAAAGTTGGTTTTCTTTTCAAGAAAAATTTATAAGCAAAAAACCTTTTCAAATTTTCTCCATCACCCTTTATATAGCATCACTTACAAACCTTTTTCCTATTTGGTTGAGGTAATAATTTACTTAGGATAAAAGTTTATTCCAAAAATAAACTTATGGAAAATTTTTGTATGAAAATTCCGAATTTCCTTCTTTGTTCACGTGAAAGTGCCGAAACCTTTCATTTGAATTTGTATATCCAATTCTCAGTTGGATTCAAATTCATAAACCTTTTATAATTTTTTTTTGACTTTTTGAATCCAATTATAAATTGGATTCTAATTTATAAACTTTTATATCAATATAATATTATCCTATTGAAAATATTAATCCCGTTCCAAATAGGATAAAACTCCAATTAATAATATAATTTAAAATTAGATTTATTAACAAGCCTTTATTAATATTATATTTTATATACATCTATTATATAAAATGATATTAATTATATATATCACATATATTTCAACCAACAGATATTATTTAATTTCTATTCCAAATAGAAACTTCAATTTATTCACAATAGTAATTATTATCTTTGTGCTAGCAAAGAATATAATAATATTTCATTTTGGACTAATAACTAAATTTATTTGACTAATTAAATTCTTTAATTTGATTATCAAATAATAAGTTAAATAATCATTTAGCAAAGATCAGAACACTCGTTAGTGTGCGACCCAAAGGGTTCAATACTAAACCGGTAGTAAATTGATCATATCAATATACCAATCAAGGGTGGCGTCTAGCAACACTCCTTAACGACCGGATAGCATGGAGTATACAATTTACTCTCAAGAACCAGTAGAAGAATAATGTAGTAATTCCTTCTGTCCTTATAGCTCTGGATCACCCTAGGATATGGTTCAACTGTCAAGTCCTAATAGGTGATCAACTATGTGTTCACGTCAAATATAATCGACCATTGAATGTCCGAAGAAACTCATTTCTTCTTTCATTCAATTGCCCTGGCCAAGGTCTTAGTTTGGTCGTCTATAATTCATGACAACATGGAGCTAAAACTCATTACCAAGAGTTGAAAGATTCCGTCTTGATCAATCACTAAATCTACAAGTATTTAATCGTACCCAATATCCTTTCAACTATCGCCCTAGGGCCATTGGTGTTTAGTACCAAAGCACAATAAATAACTTGTCAATTACTATTTTGATCTCAAGTCAAAGGAAACGGTTACATCACATTCTTCAAGAAAATATCCTATTGACAATTATGGTAATTCTAACCATTAGGAATTATCCAATGAGTCGGTTCAATGGTCATATCTCTATATGCATCATCTATCTATGCGATTTAGTTAATGACTAATCTTTATCCGATAAAGACGATAACATAAATATTGATCTAACCGGATTACTAATGTCCAAATTATTAATCCTATGATCAAGAACAAAATATAGATTAAATTGTAAAAGACTTTGCTCTCATTATCATGATCTCTATATGATGAAAAATATCAAAATTTAATCAAGGACCTTATCAAATTAATCAAACAATTAATAAATTTGATAAAAGAATACAAATGCCATATATTTTATATCAAATGACATTCACAAAAATATATTCAAGTTATCAAATATGATATTGGATCTATGACATATCTACTATATCCCTAACAATCTCCCACATGCACTAGAGCCAATCGCTCTTGTACTTCATCCCCAATTTCCACTTGTGCTTGTCAAACTCCTTTGTGCCAAGCGCTTTAGTGAATGGGTCTGCAGCATTTTCCTTTCCATCAAACTTGAATCTCGACGTCTCCACGTTCAATGATTTCTCTTGTCAAGTCATACCTTCGCAGAACGTGTTTGGACTTTTGGTGTGATCTTGGTTCTTTTGCTTAAGAAATGGCTCCAGTATTGTCACACAACAATGGAACCACACCTTCTATTGAAGGAACAACACCAAGTTCAGTTAAGAACTTTTCCATCCATGCAGCTTCCTTAGCAGCTTCACTAGTTGCTATATATTCTGCTTCAATCAATGAATAAGCTACTATAGCTTGTTTGGAACTTTTCCAACTCACTGCACCACCATTTAAGGTGAATACATAACCAGAAATAGATTTGCTATCATCCCTCTCTGAAGAGAAACTTGCATCAGTATAACATTCAAGTTTCAACTCAGAAATCCCCATAGATGAGGAATTGGTCTTTAGTCCTTCTTAAGTACTTAAGATTGGTCTTCACCAACTTCCATTGTTCCTCGCCGGGATTTGCCTGATATCGGCTAGTCACTCCAAGTGCATAAGCCACATCAGGACGTGTACATGTCATGGCATACATGATAGCTCCCACTGCACTAGCGTATGGGATCCTACTCATGCGTTCTCTCTCTTCAGGTGTTTTAGGACAATCCTCCCTACTGAGAGAAATTCCAGTGCTTATCGGTAGATAGCCTCTTTTGGAATTGTCCATGTTATACCCTTTTAAGATGGTATCAATGTACAAAGACTGGGAAAGTCCAAGCAGCTTCCTAGATCTATCTCTATAGATCTTTATTCCTAATATATAAGCTGCTTCTCCCAAGTCTTTTATGGAAAACTGTTCAGATAGCCAAATCTTGGTATTTTTCTATGCCGGTACGTCATTCCCTATGAGCAATATATCATCAACATACAACACTAAAAATATAATTGTGCTCCCAAATTAAATAAGAAAAGTATCCTCACAAAATTGGAACTCCAAATGCTGTCGCGCACGTTAAAGCAATAAACAATATAAATTGGCGTAAGTTAGCACGAAGCTTTCTCGCCGATAATGGCTCGTCGCCGACAACAACCAACCGTCTCCACTGCCCAAATCGTTACACCAGTACCGGGTGTGACTAAAGAACTTGAACCGCTAACGTTTGGCAACATTCTCCCTCATAAATTCCAATAGATCGGTACTAAGCATGCAGATGAAGTTGTGAATGTAGTGCCTCCTTCGATGGTAATTGATGAAGCTCCTGCAAGCCTTGCTGTGAGAAGATTGCAGTTCTCTGATGTAGCTGGATCTGAGCATTCATCTCCTACTGTTGCTGAAATCGTCCGGGGTAATCGTAGTATCGGTAAGGCTCTCTCGTTTGTGCCTCCTACTGATAGGGATGGGAAAAAGGTAGTCAAAATTAGTGAAGCTGAACTAAAACCTCAGTCGGAGTACTGGAATGCTCCATTAATTGGTTACATTATCGCTGATAATCCCACTGTGAAAACATTGGAGAATTTCGTTATGCAAGTATGGAATTTTGTGGCTAAACCACAGATTTTGCTCCATTCTGAAGGTTATTGTATCTTTCGATTCAATAATGTTGAGGATAAAAATTTAGTTCTCCAATCTGGACCCTACTCGTACAGGAACAAACCTATGGTGCTGAAACCTTGGGATGTTGACTTCTCTTTTCAAAATGATGTTCTTAGTACTGTACCTGTTTGGATTCAATTCCCTGGTCTACCAGTGGGCTACTGGTCTCCTGAAATTCTAAGCAAACTAGCCAGTGCAGTGGGTAAGCCTTTGTACACTGATAAATTCACAGCTCAGTTTGAGAAGATCTCATTTGCTAGAGTACTGGTTGAAATAGATGATGCTTATCCTCTGCCTGAGGAAATTGAAATTGAAACTCCTTTTGGCCTGAAGATACAGGTGATTGAGTATGACTGGAAGCCTATATTCTGCAATCACTGCTTGAAATTTGGCCATGACTCTCTTGACTGTTGGTATAATGGACATAATGATGGGGTACAGGAGATGCAAGAGCAAGGGAAGAAAATAAGGCAAAGGAATAGAGTTAAGAAACCGGCAAAGATTACAAAGCAGGAATGGCTGCCTAAAGCTAATGCAGATACAGTGGGAAGCTTAACAATGCCTGCAAGTACATTGCCTAGCATGCCAGTGCAATCTGTGCAACATGATGAGAAGATGCAGAGGGTGCATATTAATACTGATATGACTGCAGTTCAGAGGACTGGATTAGATGACCCTGCCAATCAGGAAGTACATGTTGAAATTATTACATCTAGTGGTGATACAGAGTCTTAGGCTGAACATGACAAGGGCAAGGCTGTTGCTGTTCTACTTGATGATGGTAGGAGGGGACAACAGTTGGATCCTGGTCCCTCTTGGAGCTTGCTGCCTAGTGATCCATGATTATAGTCACCTGGAACATTAGGGGGCTTAATAAAGCCCATAAACAGAAAGAACTGAAAAGATTTCTGGCTGGGAGTAAAGTTGATATCCTGGGATGTCTTCTAACTAGAGTAAAAGAACATAAAGCAAAGAAGATTGTAGATAAGATTGCTAAAGGGTGGAAGGTCCAATGAAACTATGCCAAAGCTGTCAATGGAAGGATATGACTAATCTGGAAGCCTCACATTCAGGTCCATATCTCCTGTGTGACTGACCAGTTTATTCATTGCCTGTTAGAAGATCCTTTGAATAAAGTCATAATACAATTGAGTGTCATTTATGCTCACAATTCTGCAGTCCTACGGAAACAGTTGCGGAATGATCTAAGATCAGTAAATGTCCCCAATCAAGATGCATGGTTGTTAAGTGGTGATTTTAATTTTGTCCTATGCTTTGATGATATGATTGGCTCTCATGTAACTGATGCTGAAGTTAAAGAGTTTAAAGAGGTCATTTCTAATCTCCAATTGACATCCCTTAGATCTAAAGGTTGGAAGTATTCATGGACAAATAAGCAGGTCTATAGCAAAATTGATTGGGCACTGGGTAATTTTCAATGGCTTCAACAATATGGGCATCTAGAAGCTGATTTTATGAATCCCTCAGTCTCTGACCACTCTCCTATTCTCATATAGTTTGGAAGTCAAAAGCTATTGCATCCTAAACCTTTCAGATTCTATAATGCTATTATGGAGGATCCCCTGTTTTCTTCTATTCTGCAGCATGTATGGGGTCAGAAGTGTGAAGGATCACCTTTGCAACAGATCTGGTATAAATTGAAGATCTAGAAGCAGCACTTAAAAGAACTGAACATCCATATGGCTTCCTACAAACAAAGGCTAATCCAGGCTAGGGAATCACTGGATATCATACAGAATCAGTTGCTATATAATCCATTTTCAGAGCAGTTGTTTAATGAGGAGAAAGCAGCTCTTAAGTACATTGAGAAATAGAGTAATGTAGAGGAGCAAATTATGAGGCAGAAATCAAAGGCTTGTTGGATAGAATGTGGAGATGCAAACACAAAATATTTCCATGCTCAGTGGAAGATCAGAACCAGTCAGAATAATATTACTTCTATATACACTGATGCAGGTATGAAGCTGATAGATCCCTTGGCTGTGGAGCAGGAATTTATTGAGGTATTCAAGTCATTGATGGGTGGATGTGCTGATGAATTGCCTTATATTAACACTGCTATTATTAAGGAAGGACATTGTCTGACCCTATCACAGCAAAGGTCACTTATTCAGGATGTTACTCTGGAAGAAATCACTGAAGCTATTAAAGAATGCCTAAAGACAAAGCACCAGGTGTAGATGGCTTCCCTGTGGAGTTCTTTACTAGCAACTGGGAGATTGTCAAGGAGGATGTATATGCTGCTGCAAAGGACTTCTTTTCTACCTGTACACTGCCTCACATGGTCAATACTACTGCTATTGCTCTTGTGCCTAAAGTTAAATCTCCTACAAAAGTGAAAGATTATAAACCTATTGCCTGCTGCACCACTGTCTATTAGATCATATCCAAAGTCATTACTAGGAGACTGAAATCTGCTATTGGTGATCTTATTGGAAAAGCCCAGTCAGCCTTTATTGAAGGGAGGAGCATCATTGATAATATTTTGCTTAGCCATGAAATTTTCAAGGGTTATTCCAGAAAAGGTGTGTCTCCAAGATGTGTTATGAAGGTGGATTTGAGGAAGGCATATGACACTCTTGAATGGAGCTTCCTCAGACAACTACTTATTGATCTTGGATTCCCAGCAATATTTGTTAATTGGACAATGGCTTGTGTCACTTCTGTGACTTACTCACTAGTGTTGAATGGTTGTCTCACTAAGCCTTTCAGTGCTAAAAGGGGTATTCGACAAGGAGATCCCTTGTCACCTTATTTGTTTTTTCTGGCTATGGAGTACTTAAATAGGCTGATGGCTCAGTTACACAGTAATGGAGATTTTAACTTCCATCCAAAATGCAGGAAGCTGAACTGTGCCCATATCTGTTTTCCTGATGATCTTCTCCTATTCTGTCGAGCTGATATCATTTCTATCCAGATTCTGCAAGATTCTTTCCTTACATTCTCTGTAGCTTTTGGACTGTATGCTAACAATACTAAGAGTGCTGTTTATCTGGCTGGGGTTCATCAGAATGTCAAAAAAGTCATACTAGAGTCTCTGGGCTTCATTAAGGGTCAACTGCCATTCAAATATTTAGGGATACCTCTTCACTCAAAGAAGCTTGCCATCCACCATTACTTGCCACTGATTGAAAGGATAACTGATAAAATCACTTGCTGGTCTACCAAATTACTATCTTATGCAGGAAGACGTCAATTGATCAAAACTGTTATTTTTGGTATTCAAACTTATTGGGCACAAGTATTCATCCTGCCAAAGAAAGTTCTGAAAATCATTGAAGCTGTATGCAGATCTTATCTGTGAACTGGAAGTGCAACAATTTCTAAAAGAGCTCTGGTAGCCTGGGAAAGGGTCTGTAGACCAGTCACTGCTGGAGGACTCAACATTATAGACATGCACATATGGAATAAGGCAGCTATCACTAAGCTCCTTTGGGACTTGGCAAGGAAGAAAGATTGTTTGTGGATCAAATGGATACACTACTATTATATTAAGAACCATGACATTGCTACAATGCCTACTCCCAAGGCAGCATCTTGGGTAGTTAGAAAGATATTAGGTTGCAGAACTCCACTTCTGAATAATCAACAACTGCAAGGTGATCTCTTACTTAGACTGGATGGATTGTGCAGGCTAGGCAAATTCCATATTCAGAAACTATACCATGTAATGCTTCCTATCTTTCCTAAGGTGGAATGGAAGAATTTGCTGTTGACCTCTAATGTCCTACCTCGACATAAATTCACTGCTTGGGTTACTGCTCAACGTCGACTGCCTACTGTCGACAGATTACAGAAGATTGGAGTGCACGTCTGTGAAATGTGTATTCTGTAATCAACATATAGAAGAATTTGCTCAGTTGTTATTTGAATGCCCAGTCACTAATCGACTATGGCGTAGAATGTGTTGCTGGATGGGCCATAACAGAACAATTTGTAGTTGGGAAGCTGAACTTCAATAGATATGCTGTCAAGCTAGGAGTAAACTGTGGCACAAGGCTGTTGCTGCTTCTTCCTTTGTGACCACTATTGCACTTATTTGGAGAAACAGGAACTATATTAGATTTGAAGGGAAAGCATTAGAGGAGAACCAGTTCTGTCGTGAGGTTGCCTTGCTTATTTATATTCGCGGCAGAAACTGTAAGCGTTGGCAAGCTGGACTGCGACAACTTAACCATTACCCTTAGCTTTAGGTTGCAAATTCATGTATTTGTATAGTGTTTGAACTGGAAGTAGTGGTTAGTCCATACTACTACTATAAACTCTTCATTGTAAACCTTTTTTGATATCAATGAAAGCTAACTGTTAAATTAAAAAAAAAAATATAATTGTGCTCCCACTAACCTTTTGTACACAGAAGGTTCTTCTTCGCATCTAACAAAATCGAACTTTCAATTGTTTTGTTAAATCGAATATTCAAACTTCGAGAAGCTTGCTTTAATCCATAAATAGATCTTTGTAGCTTGCAAATTTTATTATGACCAGACAAAGATGTGAAACCTTCAGGTTGTGTCATGTACACATCCTTTTCTAGCTCTCCATTAAGGAAAGCTGTTTGCACATCCAATTGCCATATTTCATAATCGTAGTATGCTGCTATAGCAAGCAAAATTCAAATAGATTTGAGCATTGCCACGGGAGAGAAAGTCTCGTCATAGTCGACTCCTTCTTTCTGACGATATCCCTTGTCAACAAGACGTGCTTTGTAGGTCTCCACCTTTCCGTATGCTCCAATCTTTTTCTTAAAAACCCATTTACAACCTATAGGTTTTATATCCTCTGAAGGTTCAACTAAAGTCCATACTTTATTTTCCTTCATGGATTCCATTTCGGGATTCCATGGCCTTTTGCCACTTCTCATATTCAGAACATTGTATAGCCTCTTCATAGGTCTTAGGGTCATCATCATTATGATCAACCTCATTTGATAAATCATCTTGTACCAATAAATTTAATCTAGTTGGTGCATGCCGTTCTCGTGTAGACCTTCTAAGAGGTACTTGTACAACCTGTTCACCTTGTGTTGGATTTCGTTGTTGCTCAATTTGGTTTGGAAATGGTTCATTAACCTGTTCTTGAACTTCATTTAGTTCTTGAACTTCAGTCGTTGAAGATGGAAATTTCCTTGGCAACTTCGAAACATCCAATAAAGGTTCTTCAACTTGGGTCTCATGATCTTTATATTGTGTTGATTCATTAGTTTCTTGATCTTCATCAAGTTCTATTTCTCCATTATAATTTCCTTCCAAAAAAATTTCCTTTCCAAAAGGGTTGCTCCTCTGGCCATAAACACTTTACGGTCAGAAGGGTGATAGAAATAATTTTCCCTTGTTTCCTTGGGATACCCAATGAACCTACACTTATCAGATCTTGAGTCAAGTTTATCATACTGTAGTCTCTTAACATAAGCTGGACAACCCCAAACTTTAATATGTTTAAGGTTAGGCTTACATCCTTTCCATATCTCATATGGTGTTGTAGAGACTGACTTAGTGGGAACTTTATTAAGTAAGTATGTTGCTGCTTCCAAAGCATATCCCCATAAATTTATTGGAAGATCAGTGAACCCCATAATAGATCTCACCATATCTAATAAGGTTCTGTTTCTCCTTTCAGACACACCATTGTATTGTGGTGTTCCTGGAGGTGTCCACTGTGAGAGAATCCTATTCTCTTTGAGATATCTCGTAAAATCTTCACTAAGATATTCTCCACCTCTATCAGACCTTACTATTTTGATACTTTTACCAGTCTGCTTCTCAACTTCACTACGGAATCTTTTGAACATTTCAAAAGATTCAGACTTGTGTTTCATAAGATATACAAATCCATATCTTGACATATCATCAGTGAAGGTAATGAAGTAAGAATATCCACCTCTAGCTTGAATTTTCATGGGCCCACAAACATCTGTATGAATTAGTCCCAATAATTCAGAAGCTCTTTCTCCACTTCCACTAAATGGAGATTTGGTCATTTTTCCTTTGAGACAAGATTCACAAGTTGGATATGATTCATAATCATACTCGTTAATGTACCCTTCCTTGTATAACTTGTTGATTCTTTTCTCTCCAATATGACCAAGCCTACAATGCCAAAGGTATGTTTGATTTACATGATTATCTCTTTTCCTCTTAAGACTTGAAACATGCATAATCGAATTAGCATTCACACTAGGTAAGACATAAACATCATGTTGGAGATAGCCATTCACATATAAATTATCACTATAATAAATAGAGCAAATACCATTTCCTATATTAATATGAAAATCACGTTTGTCTAACATAGAAGCTGAAATTATGTTCGAAATAAATTTAGGAACATAATAACAATCATCCAACATAAGTACTTTTCCCATAGCATTATTAAAGAAGTTGATCCTATAGCTATGGCCGCAACTTTTGCACCATTTCCAACTTGTAGATTAATTTCTCCTTTCTTTAGCCTCCTACTTATCTTGAACCCTTGCAACATATTGCAGATGTTATAATCACTGCCAGTATCTAATACCCACAGTGAAGAATTAGTGGTAGCTAAAGAAACCTTGAAAACATTTCATTAATGTCTCACCTTGTTTCTTGTCCTTTAGTCTTGCAAGATACTCCTTGCAGTTTTTCTTCCAATTATTTATGATAAACCTTGTTGCCTTGAACATCATTCTCTGGAGGGATTATCTTTGCAGGCTTATCGATCACATCTATAAGCTTTTCATGCATGAGAACAATTCTCAAATTTCTATACCAGTCATCAAAGTTTGGTCCTACCAATTTGTTGGTCTCAAGTATTTCACACAGTGATATAACAGACATATTTTGAGAAATCTAAAATATAGAAAAGAAAAAGCAGTAATATAAGAACATATTTGCATATATCATAAAGACATGGACTTTTATCTAAATGATATTTCCACTAATTATTTTAAACTATTTACCCTCATTATAGTTTACGCGATCTTTATTTCTTTTAGTGGAGTAAAGGAATCCTTTAACAATATGTATGAGCCCCTTGGAAATCAAGTCGTTTCTCACATATATTTTAAAGGTAGGTACTTTTACCAATTGTATCCCCATACAATTTCCTTAAATAGCTCTATGTCAAATAGTCTCATGGTAGTCAGGTCGATCCTATTGGCATAATTGAGTTCAACCATCATTATAGCAAAGAACTTATTAAATTTTATACTCCCCCGGGTAGTCCAGGCGTCTAGTGTAAAATTGAATAATTCTTTCAATCCATACACCTAATGCAATAAATAATTTTAACATATTCTCGAACTATAAGTCTCCTGGTAGTCATGCCGCTCCTTATAAACAAGAAATAAGCAAAATTAATTACCTTGATGGATAGCTCTATAATAAAATATCTTATATTTTATTATTTAAGAACTCAAATTTTAGTAAGAGGGAATTGTTACAAAAATAATTTTTTTTAATAACACCAAGATCAAATCTTTTATAACATGTGAATTTAGTTCAAGTTGTCTACATGCTTAGTCCTAAATTAATTTGCATCATATGTAATAAATAATTCTAAATTACGTAATGGACGGGCACATGGCATAAAACACAATTCAACATCCTCTAACATATTTATCTTATATATCACATAAAAAGAATTCATGCTAGAATATTATTATTAATTAACATCTCATGAACTAATAACAATTAAAATAACAATAGAATCATGTAACCTATTATAGATTCCCGTTGTATCTAATACAAAATTTCAAATTCAAGTTATGAACGATCTCAATAGTTACATGAATGCATATTTTATACACAATAAAATAATATCAACATTCAAACGTTTTGACAATTGCACAAGGTACATCTATTGTGGTTTGAACTCTTCAAATATAATATTAAAATATTTTATAAATAAATTTTAGACACAATAAACAACGGCTCTGATACCACTGAAGGATTGCGTAATGGTGTTTGTAACACGCAGCGAAAGACAATAACAATCCTAGGTAGATTTTTCATGTTTTAAAATTTATTTACTTGTGAAAGATCGGGTATAAGACGTACCTGGTGAAGAGAGTTTCTTTTTCAGAATTTCTTCGATAGTGCGAAGACTCTATGCGTATCCACACCGAGACCGATCCTTGCTATCAACTCTTTGATCGATGAAACCCGCGAACAAATTGAACGAAGAATATTGTGTAGAAATTTTTCTCAAAAATCTCAACTCAAATTAGAAGAACAAGAAACACTTTTCTTGTAATTGTATTTTTCTCTCTTGGCTTTGTATTGCACTCTCACTTTCACAAAGTAGGTTTTCTTCTCACGAAAAATTTAAAAACAAAAAACCTTTGCAAATTTTCTCCATCACCCTTTATATAGCATCACCTACAAACCCTTTTCCTATTTGGTTGAGGTATAATTTACTTGGGGTGAAAATTTATTCCAAAAATAAACTTATGGAAAATTTTTATATAAAAATTCCAAATTTCCTTCTTTGTTCACGTGAAAGTGCCGAAACCTTTCATTTCAATTTGTATATCCAATTCTCAATTGGATTCAAATTCATAAACCTTTTATATTTTTTTTTGACTTTTTGAATCCAATTCTAAATTGGATTCTAATTTATAAACTTTTATATTAATATAATATTATCCTATTGAAAATACTAATCCCGTTCCAAATATGATAAAACTTCAATTAATAATCTAATTCAAAATTAGATTTATTAACAAGCCTTTATTAATATTATAATTTATATACATCTATTAAATAAAATGATTTTAATTATATATATCACATATATTTCAACCAAGAGATATTATTTAATTTCTATTCCATATAGAAACTTCAATTTATTCACAATATTAATTATAATCTTTGTGCTAGCAAATAATATAATAATATTTCATTTGGACTAATAACTAAATTTATTTGACTAATTAAATTCTTTAATTTAATTATCAAATAATAAGTTAATTAATCCTTTAGCAAAGATCAGAACACTCGTTAGTGTGCGACCCCATAGGTTTAATATTAAACCGGTAGTAAATTGATCATATCAATATACTAATCAAGGGTGGCGTCTAGCAACACTCCTTAACGACCGGATAGCATAAAGTGTACAATTTACTCTCAAGAACCAGTGAAAGAGTAATGTAGGAATTCTTTCTGTCCTTATAGCTCTGGATCACCCTAGGATATGGTTCAACTGTTAAATCCTAATAGGCGATCAACTAGTGTTCACGTCAAATATAATCGACCATTGAATGACCTAAGAAACTCATTTCTTCTTTCATTCAATTGCCCTGGCCAAGGTCTTAGTTTGGTCGTTTATAATTCATGATAACATGGAGCTTAAACTCATTACCAAGAGTTGACAGATTCCGTCTTGATCAATCACTAATTCTACAAGTATTTAATCGTACCCAATATCCTTTCAACTATCGCCCTAGGGCCACAGGTGTCTAGTATCAAAGCACAATAAATAACTTGTTAATTACTATGACGATCTCAAGTCAAAGGAAACGGTTACATCACATTCTTCAAGAAAATATCCTATTGACAGTTATGATAATTCTAACCATTAGGAATTATCCAATGAGTCGGTTCAATGATCATATCTCTATATGCATCATCTATCTATGTGATTTAGTTAATGAGATCAACTAATCTTTATCCGATAAAGACGATCACATAAATATTGATCTAATCGAATTACTAATGTCCAAATCAATAATCCTATGATCAAAAACAAAATTTAGATTAAATTGTAAAAGACTTTGCTCTCATTATCATGATCTCTATCATGATGACAAATCTCAACATTTAATCAAGGATCTTATCAAATTAATCAAACAATTATTAAATTTGATAAAAGAATATCAAATGCCATATATTTTATATCAAATGCATTCACAAAATTATATTCAAGTTATCATATATGATTTTGGATCTAGGGCATATCTACTATATCCCTAACATCCTCTCTATACATAACTTAACAATTAGTACCAAAACTACTATCGCATTTTTAATATTATAAATCTGAGATATTATGCAACAATCTTGAAGAGCTTTCCAATTGAGAAAACTACATGAATACTACTAGCACAATATATCAAAATGTAAGCAAATAGTATGATAGAAGCAAAACGTTGGATATGGAAAACACAAATCATGGTTACATCTAGAAAAATTGCATAACAAGGGCTAGTTTGCTCCTTGAAGATTTCTTCTGAAATAGTTTGCATTTTTCAGCTAACCCAATTTCTTTATAGACGCACAAACCAGCAGTACTATTATTCTAAAGAGGAAGAAGCACCACTGACTAAATGCGAAGGAAGGCACAGCGAGCATCTGTCCAAGCTGAATTTGTGCAGCAGTTGTAAGGTGCACATAATCAGGTCCAACCTGGAGCCCTTTGGCATCCACATATATCACGTTCCCAACACTAATTTCTCGCTGAGCTTTCCTCAACAACTCCATGTATGGCCCTAGTGCTGTTGCCAATCCCACCTGCACCAATTTAATTCTTACGACCCACCTTATCTCTTTGGAGTAACACATTTCAAAGATATCTATTCTTACAGTAACTATGTTGGGGTGGCAAAATGGTTTAAAGAAAATGGTTATCCACTAAAAAATAGGTTAGATAATGAATTTTTTAAAAACTGGTTAAATATGAATAAGAAATATTTTATCCATTTAAAAAATGGATGAATAATGTATAACTTATTGTTTTAACTTTTATATTTGTAAAACCTCAAATTGTGAGTTTCTTAAGTTTGGGAGATTAAAAATTCTCCCAAAAATAATCATATTCAAAAAGTTATGGATAATATGGATCCATATTATACCCCATTTTTTATCTGTATAAATGTAGATCGGGTCAAATAATTTATCCCATTACCCGTTTTGAATTGAACCATATTCGACCAGTTGCCACCCCTAGTCTTATGTGCAATAATTGCACTGGTTCTTTTAAACTATACGAGTTAGAACGTGCCAATGTTTCTTTTCTAATGAAAGCATTCTACCTTTGAACTCTTTTCTTTTATTTTAATAATTTTCTTACAAGAAACTCCCCTCCAAATCTCAATTCCAATCGCCAAAAAAAGGAAAACAGAGCAAATGTTCTAGGCCACAGCTTGAGCTTTCATGTGGTGTAGGAACAAAGATTGATGAAATTGGTATGTACTAAAAGAGTAGTAAACTCAAACTACTATTTGCATATAGAATGACTTTCTTAATAAACAATAGTAGATCTTTCCACGAGTTACCTGAATCACAGGGAGATTAGGTAATTGCAGATCATGACGCACATGCTTGAAGAAGCTCTCCAATCTGCGCTTATACATTTTGGCATCCTCAAGTGTCTTTGTATCACTCTCACCTTGGTACCACAACAATGCCCTTACCCTTCCGCCGCATCGAGTGGCCACCTTTGTCCTCCTTATGATCTGCTTGTAAAGAAAACCTTCAGGAGCCCATTCAGTAATACTCGTTCCTCCAACAGCACAAGGGAACCAACCCAATCACTCCAACACTTGGATCCCTCTTCAAAACTGTATTGGCAAATGGCATCCCTGGACCAACCCCACAAGTGTTGTTCACATCTATGTCTTTGTGGAGGGGTTCTTGAGCCTCAACCCATCTAAGTCCTCTGCTGAGTCGGAGAATTGACGGGTTGGCCTCGCATTCATGTGGAATGACACCATCCCACGTCTCGTTAGCCACACCGGGGCGGTTAGAGTGGTTAATCACGCCGCCTCGGCCGGAAATGTTGCTTTGCCCGGCTAAAATGAATATGTTTTTAACCAGTGAACAATTTGCTAGATCTGCTGTGCTTACCCATCTGGCGTGTGCTAAAAGCACCAATAAAAGATAAGGGAACATTGTTTTTCTGTAAACCATTGATAAAAATTTGAAACTTCAAAAAAACAATTATAGATAAGATCTAGAAAGACCCGAACTGCTTTATTCCCTCCTATTCGCAATTATTTTATTTTATCACGAATTGATCTTAGTCAATTTCGTTTTTCACAACCTTATTACTGGTGGTGAGGAAGAAACTTTTATTTGTAAGACAGGCGGTCTAAAAAGATGCAACTCTGAGATTTACCTGGATTGACATCAGTAAAATCCTGCCGAGCTGCATTATCAAACCGGCATTTTGATTTAACTCTCATTATATCAGATTAATAATGTACAGTACAATAACAAAGAGGAAAACTCACATACGTATGCTATACATGAATTGGATTATATCCGCCCGAGAATATGATGAACTTTTCAATCTTGCAACACAAATTTTCATATGACTAGTCTTAACTCCAACACCAATCGATTATCAACTCTCCACTTAGCACTCCAACGGGTTTTACATTCGATTGATAAAAACTCGGACAAGTCATATCAAGAATAATTGTCTCCCTTCGACTCCACGTATAATGATCATCTTCTAAAATCCAAGTATATATTGTTGTACCAGTCATGTAAATCCAAAACTTGCAGAATGACACATGACCTTCGATTTCAAAGAGGTGCATGTTTTCATGTGATCTATTGTGATCTATTCTTTAAAACTTTGATATCACCTTTTTTCCCCGGATGAGATAGCACATCAAATTCCTCATTTTTTATGTCAAATATCACGATAGACTCTTCACACGCAGGAATTCTAAACAAAGAATCATTTATTGAAAAACGAGATTGAACCATCCAATAAATAGTATCCTTTACTATTACAGGAGATCCCTGATGGAAAGGAAAGAAATGGGGTGGGACAAAGGAAAACTTTTTCCATCCTGTTTCCGAATTCAGATTATTAGACACCAATAAGTCAAGCCTAAGCATCTTGAATTCTATACTTGTCAAACCTCGTACCAATAGCAGATAATGTTCCTTGCTGACTGGATGAGAAAAGAATGCACAAATTGAACAAAATGGGAGGCGAAAGGTAAGTTGTTCTTGGGTGATAGGGTTGATGACACTATACATGAAAGTTTGATATTCTGAATATCTAAAGAAGAGCAAGCCATTGGGCGAAAACTGAAGGCTAGGAAAGGAATACTTTTAGCTTTGAAATTGTTGAGCTAAAAGATTATCTAGCTTCCAAACCTAGACACATACATTGATTTTGTAGTGTATATTTATTGTATACTGTATGTATATTGTGTATATCGTGTATATTGGGCCAGAAACAAGTCTAGGCCCATTTTTTTTTGTTTTACATTTGGCCCGAGTTAGTGATTGGCCCAAGTTAGTCATATATTCACTAGAACCTTCTGCAAAGAGATCAGACGGATATTTTTGGGGATTGAGTCTTGTTCTTCGGAGCTCTCGAGAAGCTCTCTCTCAACCGTCTCTCCTTCTTCATTTTTCGTCTCCATTTTACTATCTTTTCATGGTATTAGAGCAGGATCTTCCGATGCTCCTCCGTCATTTATTATCAACTCCGTCAGAGTTGTATTGAAGATTTTTTTCGGACATTTGTGAGAGATTTTGTTGTTGACAAACCCTATGTGTATCGAGCGGTCAATCAGAACTTTTACCGCTATATGATGGTTCAGTCTTCCCTTGGTGGACGTTTAGGGTAGCTTTTCGACGCCCTCGACCTGATTCCGGTAAATTTTCAGGTTCTAGGGTTTCTGCTGTTCGGAGTTAGGGTTTTCTCTGTCAGTTGAAGGCCGTTCTTCTCCGGTCGCGAAGAAGGCGGGTAAATCTATTCTTGTTCTAGGTGCTATATTGTTTGCATGTGGTTTTGATTCAACTCTAGTTTTCCAAATTGTTTACCGAGACTGTTTTTTTTTATTTCAAACTCATTGCTGTTCATGACTTCTAACATGAGCGTTAATACATCCTCTGTTGACCCTACCAGCCCTCTTTTCGTTTACTCCTCTGATATTCCTGGAGTTTCTCTTATCTCCACTCCCTTCTCGGGTAGTGGATATGGGGGTTGGAGGAGGAAAATGATTGTTGCCCTGTCTGCTAAGAATAAAATTGGCTTTGTTGATGGTACATGTCCCCGACCAGATACTAATGTGGCTGAACAAAAGTTATGGGACAGATGTAACAATATGGTAATCTCCTGGTTAACTGCTTCCTTATCTCCTCGGATAGCTGAGAGTGTGCAGTATTCTGATACTGCACAGAGCATATGGGCACAGCTCGCAGCTAGATATGATACTGCTAACAGAACCAAAAATTTTGAACTAAAAAGAGAACTCTCTCATACTTCTCAGGGATCTATAGATGTAGCCTCATATTTTAACAAACTTAAAGGACTGTGGGATGAATTAGGAACAACGTGTACAAATCATGGGCAAAGATGCATTTGTGCTGCCAGAAATGGCCTCATACAGGAAGATGATGAGAATAAGGTGTTCCAGTTTCTCATGGGCCTTAATGAAGCATACATGGGGGTAAGGAGTAACTTACTGATGATGCAGCCTCCTACTACCCTTGACAGTGTCTATAATATGGTCCTCAATGATGAGAAACAGAGACAAGTCCAGTCCATTTCTCAGTTTAATCCAGACTCTATGTCTTTCAATGTCCACACAAACAAACATTCAGTTGGAATCAATCATGTCACAGTGCCTAATCCTTCTCCTTTCGGACGAAGAGTTAATTTTGACCCAGCTAGAGGTTTTGTATTCTGTAGATACTGCAAAAAATCTGGGCACTTAATTGATAAGTATTACAAGATTCATGGGTATCCAGAAAGTGTAAAATTTAACAAGGGAAGGAGACCTGCTGCTGCTCATCTCACTACTGGTGTGGATTTCCCTTCTTCTGAAGGAAATATGTATGTTCCTCATGGAAATCCTCCTGAAAGCCATCACCCTGTTCCAAACATTAATGGCCAGAGTTCTGTGATACCAGGGTTGAGCAGACAACAATATGACCAATTGATGACCTTGCTACAACAATCTCAGTTAGGGGACTCCATTGCCTAGACTCCTCCTCCCATGTATGCTGCCAATTTTGCTGGTACTATGCTAACTGAGAGCCCTGTTTCTTATTCCAAATTTTGCATGCTTACTCACGTTAATTCTGCCACCTGGATAATAGACTCAGGGGCATCTAACCATATGACATGTAATAAAAATTTACTCTTCAACATCACACCTTTAACTGTGCCCTATCTTGTAACTCTTCCTAATGGATATAAAGTGAAAGTTACATGCACATGATCTTTTGCATTAAATCCATTCATCATTCTTCATGATGTCTTATTTGTTTCTTCTTTCAAACACAACTTGATTTCTGTCCACAAACTAGTAAAACAGTTGCATTGCATAGTCTTGTTTACTGCAACTTCCTGTTTCCTCCACATGTTACAGGCCCCTTCTCTGAAGATGCCTCTGGATCTTGGTAAAGAGGAGGCTGGTCTGTACAAGTTTGCTTGGGTGCCAACTTCCTCTTCTTCTTTTAATTGTTGTTCTTCTGCTTCTGTATGTTCCCTTTCCTATGTTTCTTGTAATCATGACTGTTCCAGCCATAAAGTTGTTGCTTTACCTTCAACTGAAAATAGTTCCATCTGTAATAATGCTGTTACAACTGACATGAATTACATTTGGCATTTGAGGCTGGCTCATATTTCATTTGCAAACATGAAACACATTTCTGCCTTGTCATTTCCATTTGCTTCTGAACAGCCTTCTTACTTATAAATTAAAAAAGCAAAAAGTATTTAAGCATATATAATCCTGGAATAACAAAATAATTAGCATATAACAAAATACAGCAATGGAACAATAACTTTCTCACTAGTTCGGCTCGGAGTGTAGCGACAACAATGGCGGATGCTTAGATCTATGATCTGGAAGTTGCATGACAATGGAGAAGGAACATTCCAGAACATATCAATTTCATTTCTTCTGAAAATTTTAATCTTCACTATACACATGTAAGTGTATATATATACAGAATGACGGGGACTAAGCTAGGAGGAAGAAAAAGAAGCTAGTCTAAGCCACTAATTACCAACTAATGGACAACTGTCCAAGCTTAACCAATAACTAGCTCAACCACTAACTAACAATCTAACTAAGATAATAATAGCAATACAAGCAAATGATTAGCAATAATTAATCTCAACACCCACCTCAAGTTGGATGTCACGACCCATTTCCACAACATGTAGTAATGACGACCAACTATCTTGCCGGGCAAGCCAATTGCGGAAAACATTTCTAAGTTTATCAACAACATTTTTAAGAGGGAAGTAAGTGTCCCAAAGGGGTTTCCATAACCGGAAACAAAATCAACTAGAGATATAATATTACCACCCAAAAACTTGTCTACTAAAGTATGTGCCAGAACCTGATTTCACAGCTACGGGCAACTAATAGAGAATATATAAAAATAAATAATACACTATGCGACTGTCTGAATCAGGATAGACAGAAAAGCAAAAGTAGAAGAATGACTTCTTCGGTTGCAGATCGTCAATGAAAGGAGGCAGCTCACCGTAGAAGTCCAAGGTATCTCACTAGCGCGCGCCCAAATAATGATCAGATTCACCTGCCTCAAATCCTGTATATTTAAGTACAGAAGTGTAGCATGAGTACATAAACATCATGTACCCAGTAAGTATCCTGCCTAACCTCGAAGGAGTAGAGACGAGAGGTCTACTTGATACTTACTAAGGTAAAATAATATATGCGATTAATTATAAGCATGGAAGCTACTAGTATTAACAAGTTCAAGGCAAGAGAGAGAAGTCATGTCTTTTAAAGTATAATGATTTTTACAATTTCATGCTCAATGTCAAGTAATATGAATACAAGTTTTCATATAAGAATCATGCGCATATTATACGGAGGCGACGGTCCGAACCAACATAATGAAATGTGCACTTGCCGAGGGTTGACAGCGCACCTAAAGATACATCTATTCATACCGAGGCGAACGGCCAGATCCACAAATAACAAGCAAGCATAAAAAATGCATACATAGGCAATACGTGTTAAATTATGTCATACAAGCGTTCAACAAGTGTAAAGTTCACTTTGATTTTCTTTTTAGCCTTTAATATATACTAGGCAATCATATTAGCATGATGAAGTAGCATGATATGGGCCCTAAACTACCCGGACAATCAATATAGTGATAGCTACGCACGAACTCTCGTCACCTTGTGCGTACGTAGCCCCTGCATTTAGCAACAATTATACATTTTATTAATCCTAGGGGGACATTTACCCCTCAAAAAGTCAGAAAGGAGACTCACCTCGCTCCGTAGCATTCCTCCAATAACAAAAGTGGGCTCCAACCTCAATTCGAAGCCAAACGAGCACCAACTAGTTAAATAAAGTAAGAGCTAGTCAAACGTGCTCACAAAGTGGAATCACATTTAATTAAACGATTTTCCAACCCTTCCAGCAAGTTTTTAAAATTTCGACCCCAGGCCCACGTGCCCGGATTCCAAGATTTGTCGAAGGAAACTATTCTCCATAGCCTAAGGATTAAAAATATGTAAATTTTAGTTTGTTACATGGATAATTAGGTGGTTAAATCATAATTTTATCCTAACCATCGGTCTAGCTCTAACCCTTAATTTTTATTTGATTATTTAGTGTTAAATCTATGTAATGTTTATCCATTTAAGCTAAGAGCGAGTGGAGATTACTTACCTTATGATGTTATGTTGAAAAACTCTCTTTGGAAGCTCAAGAATCGCCCAAGTATGGAGAAAATGGGAAATAAATGCACTTGAGCCCGTATTAAATGAGCTCACTGCCCCCTGTGATTTCCGCTTCTGCGGTTTGGGGACTGCTTCTCCAGCCCCGCATATGCAAACAATTGGCCGCATCTACGGTTTTGGGCAAGGGAGAGGTCGACCGCTTCTGTGGTCTGGGGGCCGCATAAGCAGATTCCGATTCTGTGGTTCCTTGGCCGCTTTTGGGTTTCCCCTGGGCCGGCCTGGCCGCTTCTACGATTAATGGACTGCTTCTGCGGTCTCCACTTCTGCGGTCTCCACTTCTGCGGTCCAAGAGCCGCAGAATTGGTTTTGACAGAAGCAACAAATGTTTTTCCCCTTAAAATTCTAACTTCGCTCGAACCTCGATCATTTGACGCTCGGGGCTCCCCGAGCCCCGTCCGAACATATCGACAAGTCTAATGTCACAAGGCGGACCTAATCGCAACCTCAAAACTCCCAAAGCAAAACTAAATCAGGGAATCGGACCCCAAAACCATTTGATCAAACTTAATGAACTTCAAGTTCTTAACTTCCTATCAATGGGTCAAAACGCCCCTAGACTGCTCGGATTGACACCAAATTTTATGGGTAGGTCTTATATGATATTTGGGACTTGTAGCATATTTTGGAACCAAAATCCGAACCCGATACCTAGGTTTTTAATAATTATTTAGATTCTTTAATTCGTTGAAACTTCGATTTGACAATTTTACATAAAACTTTCGTACTCGAGCTAGGGACCTCGGAATTTGATTTCGAGCATACGCACAGGTCCCAAATTTTTCCCATGGACCTCCCGGTACTATCAAATCAAATATCCAGGTCTGTTTTCCAAGGAAGTTAACCGAAGTCAAACTTGGCTTTTTAAGAAAACCTTAAGAGAATATTTGGTTTTATTTTCACTCAAAACTCTTCTAACTTCGGAACCGATCAGCCCCGCAAGTCGTAATTTAGCTAAGGAAGGCGTGGGAAGTTTTATTTAAGGGAACGAGGTTCCAAATGATAAAACGATCAGGCGGGTCATTAGATTGTGGTGTCATGCTTGATCCCAGTCAAAGCCTTAGTTAGAATATCTGCCAATTGGTCATCTGTACCAATGTGGTGGAGTGAGATTAGCCCTGCTTGTAATTGGTCGCGCACAAAGTGACAGTCTACCTCTATGTGTTTGGTCCTCTCTTGGAAGAATGGATTCCTAGCAATGTGAAGTGCAGATTGGCTATCACAATATACTGAAATAGGCAGTGAAAAGGGGACACTTAGTTCTTCAAATAGCCTATTCAACGACACTAGTTCTCCCACCATTTTTCTTAAGGCCCTGTACTCTAATTCTTCTGAAGAGAGTTAAATAGTTTCTTTTTTCTTGGACTTCCAACTAACAAGACTGTTTCCTAGAAGAACCAAGTAGCCTATGATTGTTTTCCTAGAATTTGGACAACTAGCCCAATCTGCATCAAAATATGCTCTAATGGTGTAGTCTGTGGACATTAAAATTCCTATAATGGGATCACCCTTCAAAAACCTAAGGATGTGAAAAGCTGCTTTCAAGTGTGGTTCTCTAGTCTCCTGCATAGATTGACTCGGGTATTAAACACCATACGCTATGTACAACCTAGTATTAGTTAGGAAGTTTAGCTTTTCAACCAATTTCCTGTAGTATGTAGGGTCTTGTAGAATGGCACCTTCTTTAGCTTTCAACTTCACTGTAGGATCTAAAGGAGAGGCACATGAGTTGCATTCAAGGCAATTATACTCCTTCAACATGTCTAGTACAAACTTCCCTTGAGATATGATCACACCATAATCTTTGTACATCACCTATAATCCCAATTGGAGCAACAAAATCGCACTTTATCCATAGGTTTAGGAATTTCCAAGGCTTTCTTAAGCCGGATAAAAAGGGATAAAGAGATTTTTAAGGGTTCATTGTCAAAGGCTAACGAAGAAATTAAAGAGCTCAAAGCACTTATGGAGCAAAAAGAAGAATATGCTAAGGAGTTAGTGCAGAGCTTGAATCAGACTCGGGCTGATTTAAAGGTTTCTTCAGATAGAGTTCATGCTTTGGAGAGTTCTCATGCCACTCTTGATACTTCCCTTGATTCCCACCTAGCTGAGCAAGAGATAATGAAAAACGACCTTGCTATGCGGGAATGAGATTATGAAAACTTGGAGAAGGAGTAGAATTCTCTTACGGAGAAATTTAACTATGAGATTAATTGGGCTTTTCTGAAGTCTCGTCGTGATGCTTTGTTGGAGGCTACTCAAGAAAATTTCAACTTGCAATCTAAGTTAGCCAAAGTCTTAGACGCGATTGAGAAGAATAACCAATCTGTTGGCACTCTTTCTCCAGACCAAACAATTGATATTTCATCTCTAGCACTTGAAACTCTTGGAGTAGAAGAGACTTTGAACTCTGAAGCAGCTGCTGAAACGATAGAAGTTGTGATTCCAGTGACCGAGGGTGAAACATCTATAACACAGTCTATGGGAATGGAAGTTCCTGTGACTACTGCTTCCCTCGAGGATGTTAATACTTCAAGCTCAGCTGAAACTGCTCCTATTAATGCTCCCTTAGAAGTTGTTATCGAGCCTATTGTTGCTTCTGAAGATGAGGCTACAACTTCTAATGTTCCAACCCCTTCGATGACCAGTCAAAAATTTTTCAGACCTTACCCTCTTTTTTCTTAAAGAAATGATTGGTAATGTAATCCCTTGGTAATATTAAGGGATCTTTTTGGTGAAGTCCTCAGTTCCATAATGCGACCCTTGTTTAAAGACAATTGCATTGTAATGACTAAGTTTTCTCTTTAGTATTTTATGCTAAGAAGTTTAATTAGTAGATGAAGGTGCGATTATAGATGAAGACTACCTAACTCATGTATATTTCCATCAGATTAATGAAACTCTTGGCTGGGAATTTAAGAGTATTCCATTTTTCCGTGGAGGCCGTGACTCATCATTTGGCACGAGTTAAGATTTTTTCCTAGCATCTAAAATCATTAGTAAAATTTAAATAATTCAAAGAAAATAATTCTAACATGGCGATACCTGACTGTGGATACTTCCTTAGAAGTAATATCTCTTCAAATGGACAACATTCCAATGTGAAGGTAAAACCTTACTATCCATTGTCTCCAACTCGTATGCTCCTTTCCCCATAATTTCACGAACGCTATAAGGTCCTTCCCATGTTGGACTTAGCTTTCCTGAATTAGCTGTCTTTGTAGATTGGAACACTTTTTTGAGCACGAAATCCCCAATTTTAAAGAACCTGAGACGTGCCTTCCTGTTGTAATATCGCTCAATTACTCGCTTTTGAGCTGCCATCCTTATTAATGCAATTTCTCTTCTCCCTTCGAGTAGATCAAGATTTATCCATAACTTTTCATTGTTTGAGTGCTTTGCTTCTTGAACATGATGGGTACTTTGTTCACCCTAGAGAGGAAGCTAAATTTTTACAAATGAAAGTTGCGCAAGAGGGGACTAATGTAAATACTACGGCTAACCCTGGTACATATTCAAATCTAGTTCAACCGGGAATTAACACTGTTACCGGTAATATTTATATTATGATCCAAATAAAGATCGTGAACAATTGACAAAAAATGGTTACTGTTATGTGCTTACCCTATAATGTTCCTTCTAACCCTCATTTTTTGCATTATATTAAAAGAGTTTTTAATCCTACTTATAAAGGATGGCCTCACGAAATCGTAAAGAGCGATATTTATAAATATAAACATGAATATGAACCATATTTGCGCTATTTATTTATTCATATAGATTGTCGCATTGCTGTTACTACTGATATTGGTAGAAGTGGCGATGACTGTGATTATCTACCTATTACAAGTCATTGGATAGATGAGGAGTGGATAATGCAAAAGCGCATTATCGCTTAAAGAATAATAAATTCACACCATACATGTAAGTTTATTGCTAACACAGTTGCTGATATTTATAGATATTTTTGCACTAGAGATAAATTGTGTCGGTTTTAATGGATAATGCTTCTAGTAACACTAAAGCTATAGGCTTGCTTACAACTACACTAAATCCTGCATTTAGTAATATTATTCATGTTAGATGTATTTGTCATATTTATCATTTAATCGTCGATGCTTTTATGGAAGTTTTAAATGTAGAAATTGAAAAGGTTAATATAACTCTTAATTAGCTTTTTTATTCAAACCGTAAAAGTATACTTAGAGACTATTTTAAAAAATATGATGAATTTGGCCTTAAAGAAAGGAAGGTTCCTAAGGATTATTGTCACGACCCAAACCCGATCGTGATTGCACCTAACCCTAAGGCTAGGCAAGCCTGACCAACAATTTCTTTTAACGTAACATTTAAGTCTCAAATCGAGAATTTAACAGAATAATAATACAAAAGTATTAATAATATGATATAAGTAGAAATGTGAAATTCAAAAGCACACGCATATGATCTAGGGGTCACGAGTCTAGAGCCGCTAAACAAAACTGAGTGATAATAATATAATCTAAATACTAAAACCAAAATATCTGGGAAAGTATATAATAATAATCAAATGGAGAAATAATGAAGAGCAGCCAGGTCCTACGAACGTCATGCAGCTACCTCAACGACTCTGAAATATCTCTAGAGACTACCAGAATCAGCTAAGCCTCTGGTGTACCTGAATCTGCACACAAGGTGCAAGGAGTAGGGGTGAGTACTATCGACTCAGTGAATAATAAGTATAGAAAATAACTGAAAGAAAGAAATCCACGAAAGACCACAATGCAAAGCTATAACTAACAATACTACAACTTAGCTACAAGCTAACAACATAACAGTATCACAACAACAACCAAGTATCAGATAAAAATGCAATGCGATGCACATGATTCGCTGCGAAACGTGCAACCCGATCCATTTAACATCGACGACGCTCATTGGGGGTGTGTACAGACTCCGGAGGGGCTCCTTCAGCCCAAGCGCAATATCAATATATATCCGTTGCGGATCGTGCAGGCCGACCCATGCTCAGTCCACAATATGCTTATGAGTCACATTAACTGATTCAACCTAAATTGGCATTTTTTAATTTTTAGGGTAAATATAATTTAATCCCCAATCATTTACAACCCCGCACCTGCCATGGGGTGCGAGTCACGCCCTAACACAGCGTCATGATGTGATAAGCCGGGGTTTCAAACCCCCAGGCCATCATCAATACAAACTACTCACCTCTAACCGGTCGAAGCCTAGTCTGCAATGCCTTTTCCATTCAAATATTCTCATACGAGCATAGAATCTATTCAAAACCACAACGAATAGGTTATTATAAGCTAAATCAACATAACCCAATTGAAATTATTCGAAAAATGTTAAAAATCACGAAGTTGGTAAAACCCGAGTCCCGGGCTTACTACTCAAAAAAATTCAGAAATTTATGGCTTTGGATTCCTCGTCTCGCCACGAGTCCGTACATATAAAGTTCACCAAAAACGGAGTCTGTTTGACCCTTCAAATCCCCAAAATTCGTATCTAAAAACTAAGCCCTAGTTCTTCATAATTTCTACACAATTTCATGGAATTTATGGTTGATTCTTCCTAAAAATGATGTTTTTAAGCCAAGAGACTTACCTCTACCCTCTGAAAACCCACTTTTAATCCCTTAAAAAGTCTCTCTTGGTTGGTTAACAATGGTGGAAAAATATGTTTGGTTCGCGGATGAAATAACATAATAAACCCTTTTGTCGCCTAGATTTAACCCTTCGCAAACGCGGTCCAAGCCACGCGTTCTCGATGAAAAAATTCCGCTAACCCTCCAGTTGCTCTTCGCGAACGCGACAACACCATCACGATCGCGATGCATTAAGTTTTCCCTTCTACGCGAACACGGTCCAAACCACGCGTTCGCGATGAACAAAACCAGGCAGGGACCCCAGGCCCTTCTACGCGAATTACCTCCCACGCGAACGCGATACTTCACCTACCAACACTACGAAAACGCGATCTGCGGTACGCGAACACGATGCTTTAGGCCATTAATTCTACGTGAACGCGATCCTTTCTTCGCGATTGCGAAGGCCAGAATAGGCCCGCACTGCTGCTGCATTTTCTGTTGCACATTTCCAAATTAAAACTCTGCGTTGGCCATCCAAATTTACCCCGAGGCCCTCGGACCTCAACCAAGAGCAAAAATGTGTCTTAATACTACATTCAAAGTTGCTCGTAGAATAAACACGCCACCATAAACATCAAAATCATCAAATTTCCACGGATTCACGCCTAAGATAAACTAAAACTTCTGAAATTTGTATTTGCTCCAAAACCCAACCTAAACACCTCCGAATGATCTGAAAATTTGCACACATATGAAAAATCACCTGATGAAGCTACTGCAACTGCCGGAATTCCATTCCGACTTCTGGATCAAAATATCACCTATCAACCGAACTTCGCCAAATATCTAATTAGCCAATTTAGGCCATTAACTTTACATCGGACCTCCAAATTCAGTTATGATTTAGCTCCTAAGTCACAAATCACCATCCGAAACTAGTCGGACTGTCGGAATTCCCTTCCGAGCCCTCTAACTCATAAGTCAGCATTCAGTTGACTTTTCCAAACTAACCTTCTCATATAGAGACTAATTGTCTCATTTCTACCCAAACTCCATCCGAATTTCTTCAAACTCTCCAAACACATCTATTTAAACATATAGAAACATAAAATGGGGAAAACGGGGTGGAGATACCCGAGACGACGGGTCGGGTCATTACATCCTCCCTAACTTAAACAAACGCTCGTCCTGGAGCGTGCCCAGAATAGTACTAGGGGCCAACCAATATCTGAATAGCCTTACCAAACATATACCCATGGTGATCCCACGTCACCCTATATCACATATGCCTGATAATACAACACAGCTAAAAATTTCACATGTCGTCTAGACCATAACTGTAAAGTCACATTGCACCTCCAAAACCATACACAAGATCAGAACCTCACATTTATACTCTGAATAAGCCTGAACCGGCTGTAATAACCCATACCTGCAACCTCAGGTGCACTTACATGATATATCGCATAATCCTAACACTCAAAACGATAATTTATATCCACAGTAGCTGTCCACAACAACCATGTACCGATTGAAACACCTTATTAGCTGGAGTCTTATCCCAACACTGCTATACTCTATCAATGATAATGAACACACCGTAGACCATAACCATTTCTAATATCAACCATTCACGAAGACATTGCTTCCCCTTTGACTAATACCACAACAGTTCTCCGAGCCGAAACTCGATATTAACCTTCCAACAAGCTAAAACCAAATCCGTTCGTACCCATTAATGACCCCAAAGGTCTCTTTTGACCAGAAACACCATCCTGGTGACACGACACTTCAATACGTCCTAAGCTCCAACTTACATAACGCACACACCACTAAGAGATGGTCTGAACATACTCAAGCCATGAAAATGACTCAAACAAAAGAGCTGCACCTTAAGCTCATCAATACCGTTACAACACAAGGCTGAGACCCCATCTCACATCATAGGGCTAGAATACCTAAACCTTTACCGAAGGGTCTAATCTCCATGTAGCCTTGTTATAATGCAAGATCTCATCCAACACCATTCCACATTAAGCACCTCGAGTCACTATACTCGAACTTGACAACCACGCACTGATTGATGCATGAGCCCAAACAATCCATCACACTTACGGTGAAGCGGGCTATATACACCATTCAATACTGAAAGAACCCAGTCGATGCGCTATTCGCCGAGCAACTCCCAATACGGACTTTCCTCAGAAACCAAGAAAGAAGGAATACAAAGTAACACATGGAAACAATCCTCAACGTCACACCATTGCAGCACGCAACCCGATCCAGATAACATACCTTGTGGCGGCGTGCCACCCGATCCACTCAAATATATCACTTGGGGAGATGCATATCAAGCCGAATTTGCTCATTATAACAGAATATCGAGTATCGGTCGTAAGTACACTGAACGCATAATCATACATACCTATGGCGGTGTAAGCTGCAAAATTCAACTTCCACTATGAATCTCGAAAGCACCGCACCATATGTTTCCATAATCCGTAACTCATAACGTCTCGCAACGTAGAAAAAACTCATAGATCACTATAGATCGCTGATAAGCTCAATAATGGTCGAGTCAACTTATCCTTCGACAATACAATTTGGAGCCAACCGAGTCGACTTAGACTGGAACACGCATCCGAAAAGTCCCTTAATGCCAGAACTGAATCACTGGGCGAAACCTCTACACTGCCTCTTGCCTCAAAGGACAAATTAACGGAAACAACTCCTACCAGCCGTCTCCTGGTCCTTGGAATACAACCATTCCGCTAGAATTAGTCTGATGCACCTCACCACGCAACCTATGGCATCTTCCGATGTGACCCATAACATAACGGTCTAAAATAATCCAACACAGAGACAACCAGTCTAAACACTGATATCATGTCCAAATCTAACATACCGAGCAAGGAAAGATCAACTCGGGCTTCCAAATCCCAATAGCTGCTTACGGTGCCAATGCACATGATACAAAACCACTACATAGACTGTCTCAGAGAACACCCAGTCTCCAGCTCCTTATAACGTACAAATCACTATTTCTAGTCCCACATTCCTCTGTATGAATAATTATTACAAATCAAGTACCCATTCATTCCATGAAATATATTCTAAGATATCCCTGTGCCATCGACAGACTCAATCGCCAACAGTCGGTCTAATAGGAAACCGCCGCAATCCCACTTAATTATTATCAGTTTACATTACCTCCCCCTATTACTGAACGTATACTCCCGTCAATTTACTAGAATAGTAATACCATTTCCCTTAATCATCTGAGGGTCGTTTCTTAAATCACGTGCAACTGCCCGAGCTGTTTAAGAATTTAATGACTTTCTATTCGGAACTGAACCGTACCTTACACACACTCAAACCCCCAATCCTCCACAATAGACTGCACATACCATACCATACTAGGGTAACCTGAGAACTCCATCTTCTTCTTCCTAAACACAAGCTATACTGCCAGGACTAAATCCTTCTATCCCCACCAGCCTAAACAAGCTGTCTGAGCTCAAAAGCTCTGCCGTCCAATACCCCATAATGGCTTATTACCTCGAACATAAACAAGGAATTGATCATATCTTTATCATGCCGATTCATTCCGCTAACAAGCTACTTTATCTGCCTAGATTTCCTTCTAATTTATTTTCAACTTGATATACTCTCTTGCTATAGCACCACAATGCCTCAACCCAGGCTTACGACACGAGACTCGAATGTAAGACCACACTGTCTAAGACACATAGGCCACTATATGCTCTCTGAAACGTACTCACAGAAATACCACCTTCTAAAATGCCGTACTTTGAAGAACTTTATGCGAATCTAAGTTCGCTACCTTTACCTCCCAGATACTGAGACATAGAATCCCGTAATTAACGTAAAAATACCACAAGTCTTGACTTGTTCTAATGAAAATACTGACTTGGTCGCACGATCAGCACCTCAGTGCTCAAGCCCTAGGCAATATCCGGCGTCAAGTCCCAGACTGGCCCAACATCATCCTCACGAAGATTACATCTCGTCCATCAATCGAGGAATCACAAGCTATCGAAGCACATATAATACAGAGCGCTCATGCGTGCATACATGCGTGAGGAAGGAATTTCAAGAGTTACACTTTCAGGCTGAATTTGAGACAACGGAGATGGCTGGAGTTACATATAGACTATGATATCATCGTTTTGTATTATCCTGGGAAGGCCAATGTGGTGGCCAATGCTTTGAGTCGGAAGGCTATCACCATGGGTAGTCTGGCGTATATTCCTGTTGGGAGTGGCCCCTTGCGGTTGATTTTTATGCCTTTGCCAATCAGATGGTGATTTTAGATATCTCCGAGCCCAGTCGGGTGTTGGCGAGTGTGATTTCCCGATCTTCGTTGTATGACCATATCAGAGAGAGGCAGTATGATGACCTGCGTTTGCTTGTCCTTATGGACAAGGTCCAGCATTATGATGCTAAGGATTTGGCCATTGGAGATGATGGCGTATTACGGATGCAGGGTCGGATTTGCGTGCCCAATGTGGATGGTTTTCGGGAGATAATTTTAGAGGAGGCTCGTAGCTCAGGATATTAGATTCATACGGGTGCCGCGAAGATGTACCAGGATTTGAGACAGCATTACTGGTAGAGGAGAATGAAAAAGGACATTATGAATTACGTGGCTCGGTGTCTCAACTGTCAGCAAGTCAAATATGAGCACAAGAGACCCGATGGTGTATTCCAGTGGATGGATATTCCGGAGTGGAAATGGGAAAATATTACAATGAATTTTGTGAGTGGTCTTCCTCGTACCTCGAAGAAGTTTGATTCAGTTTGGGTGATTGTGGATAGGATGACTAAGTCCGCTCACTTCATTCCAGTATGTACTACCTATTAAGTGGAGAAGTTAGCAGAGATTTTCATTTGGGAGATTATACGGTTGCATGGGGTCCCGGTTTCCATTGTATCGGATAGGGGTACCGTGTTTACTTCCCAGTTCTGGAGGACTTTTCATCGGGAGTTGGGAACACCGGTACAGTTGAGCACAACCTTTCACCCACAGACGGATGGACAGTCCGAGCGTACGATTCAGATATTAGAGGACATGTTACGTGCCTGTGCTATTGATTTTGGAGGTTCTTGGGCTGAATTCTTGACTCTTGCGGTGTTTGCGTATATTAACAACTATCAATCCAGCACTCAGATGGCGCCATATGAGGCCTTATATGGGAGACGGTGTAGATCTCCGGTTTGTTGATTTGAGCCCAGTAAGGCTAGATTGTTTGGGACAGAGTTAGTTCAGGATGCCTTAGAGAAGGTGAAACTAATCCAGGAGAGACTTCGTAATGCTCAGTAGCGTCAGAAGAGTTATGCCGATCGGAAGGTTTGAGATGTATCTTATGCCGTGGGCGAAAAGGTCTTGTTGAAGGTTTCGCCTATGAAAGGCGTTATGAGGTTTAGAAAGAAAGGTATGCTGATTCCAAGGTTCATTGAGCCTTTTGAAATACTTAGGAGAATCAGGGAGGTGGCCTATATGCTTGCCTTGCCACATAGCTTATCAGGAGTTCACCCGGTGTTTCATGTTTCTATGCTCCGGAAGTATGTTGGGGACCCGTCTCATGTGTTAGACTTCAGCAAGATCCAGTTAGATGAAGATTTGACCTATGATGTGGAGCCGGTGGCTATTTTGGGTCGTCAGGTTCGAAAGTTGAGATCAAAGGACATAGCTTCGGTGAAGGTGCAGTGGAGAGGTCAGCCCGTGAGGAAGCAACTTGGGAGACCGAGAAGGAGAGGAAGAGCATATATCCTCACTTGTTTGATACTCCAGGTATGTTTCTTGACCCGCTCGAGGACGAGTGTTTGTTTAAGTTAGGAAGGATGTAATGACCTGACCCGTCGTCCCGTGAATTTCTGCCCCGTTTTCCCTTTTTATGCTGTTATATGTTTCAATATATGTATTTTGAGAGTTTGGAGTAATTCGAATGGAGTTTGGATAGAAATGAGACAATTAGTCTCTTTAAGAGAAAGTTAGTTTGGAAAAGTCAACCGACAGTTGACTTAGGAGTTAGAGGGCTCAGAATGGATTTTCGGCAATTCGACTAGTTTCGGATGGTGATTTGTGACTTAGGAGCGAAGTCAGAACTGAATGTGGAGGTCCGGTATAGAATTAGGATTGAAATGGCTAAGTTAGAAATTTGGCGAAGCCTGGTTGGTAGGTGATATTTTGATCCGGGAGTTGGAATGAAATTCCGAAAGCTGCAGTAGCTCCGTTAGGTGATTTTTGATATGTGTAAATTTTTAGATCATTCAGAGGTGTTTAGGTCGGGTTTTGGAGCAAATGCAAGTTTCAAAAGTTATAGTTTAACTTAGGCTTGAATCCGTGGAAATTGGGTGATTTTGATGTTTATGTTGGCTTTTTTTATGCTACGAGCAAGTTTGAGGTCCGGAGGGCCTCGGGGTGAATTCCGATGGCCAACGAACAATTTTAACTTGAAAATGTGCAGCAGAAAAATGCAGCAGCAGTGTTGGCCTAGTTTGGCCTCCGCGATCGCGAAGTAAGGCTCGCATTCGCGTAGAGTTGATGGACTAAATCACCGCGTTCATGTGCAAAAGATCGCGTTCAGGTAGTGTTGGTAGGTGAAGCATCGCGTTCGCGTGGGAGGTAACGCGTTCGCGTAGAAGGGCCTGGGGTCCCTGCCTAGTTTTGTTTATCGCGAAAGCGTGGCTTGGACCGCGTTCGAGTAGAAAGGAGGACTCAAAGCATCGCAATCGCAATGGTGTTGCTGTGTTCGCGAAGAGCAACTGGAGGGTTAGCGGAATTTGTTCATCGCGAATGCGTGGCTTGGACCGCGTTCGCGAAGGGTTAAATCTGGGCGACAGAAGGGTTTATTATGTTATTTCATCCGCGAACCAAACATAATTTCCACCATTGTTAAGCAACCAAGAGAGCTTTTTGAGCAATTTGAAGTGAGTTTTCATTGGGTATCGATTGGAGGTAAGTCTCTTGGCATAAAAACATCATTTTTAGGAAGAATCAACCTCAAATTCCATGAAATTGTGTAGAAATTGTGAAGAACTAGGGCTTAGTTATTAGAAACGAATTTTGGGGATTTGAAGGGTCAAACTGACTCCATTTTTGGTGAACTTTATATGTACGGGCTCATGGCGAGACGAGGAATCCAAATATGTAATTTTTAGAATTTTCGAGAAGTGTGCCCGGGGCTCGCATTTTACCAACTTCGTGATTTTTGACGTTTTTCGAATAATTTCAATTGGGTTATGTTTATTTAGCTTATAATAGCCTATTCGTTGTGGTTCTGAATATATTCGACGCTCGTAGGACAAGATTTGAAGGGAAAAGTCACTGCAGACCAGACTACGATCGGTTAAAGGTGAGTAGTTTGTATAGATGATGGCATGAGGGTTTGAAATGCCGGTTTATCACATCGTGACGCTATGTTAGGGAGTGAGTCTCACCCCATGGCAGCTTCGGGGTTGTAAATGATTGGGGATTGTGACATGGTCCATCTCGTGAGCTGAATAAATTAATGGCGTCTGATACACACATTGTGTTGTTGATAATTGGGCTTAATGCCATGTTTGGGGCCTTGTGCCGGTCAGTAGTACCTGTCTAGGGTGAATATCTGTGTGATAACATGATTTCATAATCATTGATCTCATTCCTGTGTTTAATCATCAAAATAAAATGCTAAGTCACTTTTCCTGAAATTTAATAATTAAATTATATTTGCCTTAAAAATCGGAAAAATGGGAATTTAGGTTGAATATGTTAATGTGACTCACATGCATATTATGGACTGAGCATGGTAGGGCTGCACGTTCTGCAACGGATATATATTGATATTGCGCTTGTGCTGAAGGAGCCCCTCCGGAGTCTGTACACACCCCCCAGTGAGCGCCGTTGACGTTAAATGGATCAGGTTGCAAGTTCCGCAGCGAATTCATGTGCATTGCATTGCATTTTTATCTGATACTTGGTTGTTGTTGTGGTACTATTAGGCTGTAGCTAAGTTGTAGTATTGTTAGTTATAGCTTTGCGTTGTGGTCTTTCGTAGATTTCTTACTTTCAGTCATTTTCTATACTTATTATTCACTGAGTCAGTAGTACTCACCCCTACTCCCTGCACCTTGTGTGCAGATTCAGGTACAGCGGAGGCTTAGGTGATTCTCGTAGTCTCCAGAGATATTTCAGAGTCGTTGAGGTAGCTGCATGACGTTCGCAGGACCTGGCTGCTCTTCATTATTTCTCCACTTGATTATTATTTTATACTTTCCCAGCTATTTTGGTTTTAGTATTCAAACTCTTATAATTATCATTCAGTTTTGTTTAGTGGCTCTAGACTCGTGACCCCCAGATCATATGGTGTGCTTTTGTATTTTCTATTTCTACTTATATCATATTATTAATATTTTTGGATTATTATTCTATTAAATTCTCGATTTGAGACTTAAATATTACGTTAAAAGAAATTGTTGGTCAGGCTTACCTAGCCTTTGGGCTGGGTGCCATCCCGACCGGGTTTGTATCGTGAGAATTATCCGACTAGATGGAATTACATGTATGAAAGTTTAGTTGTTGAAAATGAATATAGGAATCCAATAAGCGCAACGTATAATGCTCGTGTAGGTGATCTGATAATGATGATGAGCACCTTACAAATCAAGATTGGAGTGATGTTAAAATACTTGTAGACTTTTTAGAACAATTTCATGTAGTTACAAATGAATTATCTGGCCAATATTATCATACTATTTCCAACTGTTTAGTTTATATTGCAGCACTTGTAGATTTATTTTCTCAATTTTCAGAGGGTGGGGTAATTTATCAAGAAGTTGTTACTTTTATGAAAGCTAAGTTTAAAAAATATTTTTTTCCTATCCCCCTATTTGTGGTGTTGCTGTATTGTTAAATTCTACAATGAAATTAGGAGGTTCTCACTTTTGGTATACAAACATTTATAGAGCTTTATCACTTTCAGCTGAGGAATTTCCTACACTTGGATTTACAAAAGACTCAATTAAAATAAATTCTCAAATAATTTATAATGCTTATCAACTTGCCTTAGATCATGCTAGTACAAATGTTCCAACTTTTACTTCGTCTAGTTCGCAAGCATCTAAAAGAACTGGGGGCCTAAAAGCCCTTAGTTCTTGGACGGAGTTCAGGGGTTCTCAAGGCGATAATTTTTGTTATAGTTCACAACTAAATTAACTTCAAGTTTATTTGTCATAGGGACTTGAATCAAAGAATCCCGACGGCTCATTCGATGTTCTAGAATGGTGGAAGGACAAACAAAAATACTATCTGGTTCTTTCAAGGATGACTCGAGATATTTTAACTGTTCAAGCTTCAACAGTGGCATTGGAGAGAGTATTCAGTCAGTCGAGACTTCAAATCGATGATCATAGAGCGTCTATGAGGGAGAGCTTGAAAAAATCCATACTCTTAAGAGATTGGATTCGTTCGGAAAGAAGAAATTATGAACTTGCAGAATCACAACTGGAGATAGATGAAGCTTATGAAGAAATGCTAGCGGAACTTGCGCATGATGCTGCTTTGCCCGGAAGCAGTGATGACCAAGCTTCTTTTCCACCACCACCAACAGAAATTCCTCCGGACCTTGAAGGATTTATGAGATATGTTAGAGATAATACATAGACTTACATGTAAGTTGTATTTTAGCATATCTTCCTTAGTTTTTTCCTTTTAATGGTGGTATTAGTACCATGTTATGTTCATTCAAATAGAGGGAGGAAGACTAAGAAAGATATTGCCATTCTATGTTAATGTCATAATAATAAAATATATAAGACATTCCCTTGCATATTTCTTTGTAATTTATTTTGTGCTTAAATTTGATATATATATATATATACACACACACACACATACACACACACACATATACACACACACACACACATATACATATATATATATATATATATATATATATATATATATATATATATATATATATATATATATATATATATATATATATATATATATATATATATATATATATATATAGATATATATAAACAATACATACATATATTTAAGGTAATACATATTATATAAGGCATAAATGATAATATATACACATATATACTCTTATATATACATAATATACAAACTATATATATATATATATATATATATATATATATATATATATATATATATATATATATATATATATATATATATATAGCTATATATAAGCAAATCTTAGCATATACTTATATAGTTTACAAGAAAGTGTCATAGATAAAAATAATTTTTAAAAAATAGCCTGGAACGAAAAAAGCATGTTGGTCCCGTTTAGGCCCGCGAGCCCGGCTCATTTAGCCCGGGACCATGTGGGCTTAGGACCGCTGTGGGCCGGTTCAACCCACTGGGACTATGAAGACCGGGACTGTCTGACCCGAGACCGCCAATACCTGGACCGTTTGGACCGGCCAGTATCGTCCCGGGATCGGGACCGACCGAGAATGCAGCCTTAATGTGCAATGACACTTTGCAATCAAGGTAGTGAGTTCCTCCCACAATTTCCTCATTTTTCTGTAATAACCAGTGATGTCGAGTGCTCTTTGTTATAGGTCGTTAATCTCCTTTCGAATTTGGTAGAGTTTTGTTCCATTTGATTAATCATATCGATCTTCAAGTTTCTTCCACAACTCGACTGCATCTGACACATATTCAACACTATCTGCAATCTCATTTGCCAAGGAGTTCAAAATCCATGAATTTATCATGTCATCACATCTGTCCCACAATTGATAGTTTGAGGAATCTAGATCTGGTCTTTTGCAGTCATCATTGATGAAGCCTAATTTATTTATCACAGAAAGAGCTCTCATCACACCTCTTCTCCAGGAACAATAGCCAAAATCATCAAAAGGAACTAGAACTAAAGCTATTCCCGGATTGTCAGAGGGTGCATGTAAAGAGGACTGCTAGCATCAATAATTGGTTGATTGAGAGTTTCATGACGTTCAGTATCTCCATCATTAGCCATACCTTACGGCGTAAGATTCAAATGAAATTCGATCAACTCAGAATTTTAACTAGAAATAAAGAGTCAGAGGAGCAATAGAGGTTTAAATAGGAAAAACTGTTTCGATCGATAAAATCGAGGTTTGTGTGCACTCGATTAGAAAAGAATCTGATAAATGAATTGAAATTTTTGACATATGCACTGATACCATAGCAAAATACAGCAATGGAAAAGTATCTTTCTCACTAGCTCAGCTCGGAGTGTAGCGGCAACAATGGTGGATGCTCAGATCTATGATCAAGAAGTTGCCTGACAATGGAGAAGGAACATTCCAGTACATATCAATTTCATTCCTTCTGAAAATGTTAAACTTCACTTAACATATGTATGTGTTTATATGTACAGAGTAACGGGGACTATGCTAGGAGAAAGAGAAAAGAAGCTAGTCTAAGCCACTAACTAAGCTAATAATAGTAAAACAAGAAAATGATTAGCAATAACTAGACTCAACAACATAGTAAAAAATAATTAATTAGAATAATTTGTTAGTAATAATAATTTTAATTTTAACAACAAAATTCAAAAATATATTTGCACAATACAGATAAAAGAAAATAAAGGCCATAAAATATATATTCCATGCACATAATATGAAAATACGTATTTAAATAAAAAGTAATTTTATAATATAGTACATTTTCATTCTTGAAAATTATGCTTAATTATATTATTATGTTTCTAAAAGAATAACGTAAATTTCTATTTTGTCTAATATAAAAACTTATTTTACAAGATAAAAAGGATGAATCTTACCTCAGCATAACAAATAGGAATATGTAACTTCTAAACTTCTTCGAAAATTATGATCTTTCTTCGTAAAAATCTTTGGCATGTCTTAACTGGTAATATTAAGTATGTCAGAATAAGCAAACATGAACTTAAATCGTAGAATAAAACAACACTCACTTACTTAATTTTTTGTACTATATATGTCTCTAAATACTCAAATTGAGTAGCACCAGAGAAGGACCACTCTCGACTTCATCACCAACGAACTCATGGTAAATAAATCTTTTAATGATAGGTACAACGGATATGTATCTTTAAAATAATGAAATAATTCTAGAATTTAATATTTATTCACCTCCTTATTCAAAAGTCTAAATTAGGTTGATCAATACATTAACCAACCATAATATAAACCTAGTGTTCATAGAGAATAAAGAGTTATTAACCTCTTTAATAATGATATTAAATAGTAATAAGTTTTCTACCAATTTTCTCCTATTCTTTTTTTCTTTTGAAACCACACACTTTTAACATATATGTGTTTATATATAGGGACTAAGCTAGGAGGAAGAAAAAAGAAGCTAGTCTAAGCCACTAACTACCAATTAATGAACAACTGTCCAAACTTAATCACTAACTAATTCAGCCACTAACTAACAATCTAACTAAACTAATAATAGTAAAACAAGCAAATAATTAGCAATAGTTAATCTCAACAACATAGTAAAAAATAATTAATTAGAATAATTTGTTAGTAATAATAATTTTAGTTTTAACAACAAAAATTCAAAAATCTATTTACACAATTCAGAATAAAAGAAAATAAAGGCTATAAAATATATATATTTCATGCACATAATATGAAAATAAGTATTAAAATAAAAATTATTTTTATAATATAGTACATTTACATTCTTAAAAGTTATGATTAATTATATTATTATGTTTCTAAAAGAATAACGTGAATTACTATTTTGTCTAATATAAAAACTTCTTTTACAAGATAAAAAAGGATGAATTTTACCTCTAACATAACGAATAGGAATAGGTAACTTCTAAACTTCTTCGGAAATCATGATCTTTCTTCGTAAAAATCTTTGGCATGTCGTAAGTGTTATCATTAAGTGTGTCAGAATAAGCAAACCGGGACTAAAATCGTAGAATAAACCAACACTCACTTACTTTATTTTTTGTACTATATATGCCTCCAAATGCTTAAATTGAGTATCACCAGAGAAGGACTACTCTCGAAGTCATCATCAACGAACTCATAGTAAATAAATCATTTAATGATAGGTACAACTGATATGTATCTTTAAAATAATGGAATAATTCTAATATTTAATATTTAGTCACCTCTCCTTATTCAAAAATGTAAATTAGGTTAATCAATACATTAACCAACCATGATATAAACCTAGTGTTCAGAGAATAAAGAGTTATTAACCTCTTTAATAATGATATTAAATAGTAATAAGTTTCCTACCAATTTTCTTGTATTTTTTTCTTCTTTTGAAACCATACACTTTTAACATGTATGTGTTTATATATTCAGAGTATTAGGGACTAAGCTGGGAGGAACAAAAAGAAGCTAGTCTAAGCCACTAACTACCAACTAATGAACAACTGTCCAAACTTAATCACTAACTAACTCAGCCACTAACTAACAATCTAACTAAGCTAATAACAGTAAAATAAGCAAATTATTAGTAATAATTAATCTCAATAACATAGTAAAATATAATTAATTAGAATAATTTGTTAGTAATAATAATATTAGTTTCAATAACAAAATTTTAAAATCTATTTACACAATTCAAAATGAAAAAAAATAAAGCCTATAAAATATATATTCCATGCACATAATATGAAAACAAGTATTTAAATAAAAAGTTTTTTATAATACAGTACATTTTACATTCTTAAAAATTATATTTAATTATATTATTATGTTTCTAAAAGAATAGCGTAAATTACTATTTTGTCTAATATAAAAACTTCTTTTACAAGATAAAAAGGATGAATCTTACCTCAACATAACAAATAGGAATATGTAACTTCTAAACTTCTTCGAAAATCATGGTCTTTCTTCATAAAAATCTTTGGCATATCTTAGCTGTTAATATTAAGTATGTGAGAATAAGCAAACATGAATAATATCGTAGAATAAAACAACACTCACTTACTTAGTTTTTTGTACTATATATGCCTCAAAATACTCAAATTGAGTAGCACCAGAGTAGGACCACTCTCAACTTTATCACCAACGACTCATGGTAAATAAATCACTTAATGATAGGTACAACCGATATGTATCTTTAAAATAAATGAATAATTCTAAAATTTAATATTTATTCACCTCTCCTTATTCTAAAATGTAAATTAGGTTGATCAATACATTAACCAACCATAATATAAACCTAGTGTTCATAGAGAATAAAGAGTTATTAACCTCTTTAATAATGATATTAAATAGTAATAAGTTTCCTACCAATTTTATCATATTCTTTTTTTCTTTTGAAACCATACACTTTTAACATGTATGTGTTTATACATACAGAGTAACGGGGACTAAGCTAGGAGGAAGAAAAAGAAGCTAGTCTAAGTCATTAACTACCAACTAATGAACAGCTGTCCAAACTTAATCACTAACTAACTTAACCACTAATTAACAATCTAGCTAAGCTAATAATAGTAAACAAGAAAATGATTAGCAATAATTAATCTCAACAACATAGTAAAATATTTAATTAGAATAATTTATTAGTAATAATAATTTTAGTTTTAACAATAAAATTCAAAAATCTATTTACACAATTCAGAATAAAAGAAAATAAAGGCTATAAAATATATATTCCATGCACATAATATGAAAAAACGTATTTAAACAAAAAGTATTTTTATATTGTAGTACATTTTACATTCTTGAAAATTATGCTTAATTATATTATTATGTTTCTAAAAGAATAACGTAAATTACTATTTTGTCTGATATAAAAACTTCTTTTACAAGGTAAAAAGGATGAATCTTACCTCAACACATAACAAGGAATACATAACTTCTAAACTTCTTCGGAAATCATGATTTTTCATCGTAAAAATCTTTCGCATGTCGTAGGTGTTAATGTTAAGTATGTCAGAATAAGCAAACAAGGACTAAAATCTTAGAATAAAACAACACTCACTTACTTAGTTTTTTGTACTATATATGCCTCCAAATACTTATATTGAGTAGCACCAGAGAAGGACCATTCTCAACTTCATCACCAACGAACTTATAGTAAATAAATCACTTAATAATAGGTACAACCGATATGTATCTTTGAAATAATGGAATAATTCTAATATTTAATATTTAGTCACCTCTCCTTATACAAAAATGTAAATTAGGTTGGTCAATACATTAACCAACCATAATATAAACCTAATGTTCATAGAGAATAAAGAGTTATTAACCTCTTTATTAATGATATTAAATAGTAATAAGTTTCCAACCAATTTTCTCGTATTTTTTTTCTTTTGAAACCATACTCTTTTAACATGTATGTGTTTATATGTTCAGAGTATTGGGGACTAAGCTAGGTGGAAGAAAAAGAAGCTAGTCTAAGCCGCTAACTACCAATTAATGAACAACTATCCAAACTTAATCACTAACTAACTCGGCCACTAACTAACAATCTAACTAAGCTAATAGCAGTAAAATAAGCAAATTATCAATAATAATTTATCTCAACAACATAGTAAAATATAATTAATTAGAATAATTTGTTAGTAATAATAATTTTAGTTTTAATAACAAAAATTTTAAAATCTATTTACACAATTCAAAATGAAAGAAAATAAAGGCTATAAAATATATATTCCATGCACATAATATGAAAATAAGTATTTAAATAAAAAGTATTTTTATAATACAATATTTTACATTCTTGAAAATTATGCTTAATTATATTATTATGGTTTTAAAAGAATAACGTAAATTACTATTTTGTCTAATATAAAAACTTCTTTTACAAGATAAAAAGGATAAATCTTACCTCAACATAACAAATAGGAATATGTAACTTCTAAACTTCTTCAAAAATCATGGTCTTTCTTCGTAAAAATCTTTGGCATGTCTTAGCTGTTAATATTAAGTTATGTGAGAATAAGCAAACATGAACTAAAATCGTAGAATAAAACAACACTCACTTACTTAGTTTTTTGTACTATATATGCCTCCAAATACTCAAATTGAGTAGCACCAGAGTAGGACCACTCTCAACTTCATCACCAACGAACTCATGGTAAATAAATCACATAATGATAGGTACAACCGATATGTATCTTTAAAATAATGGAATAATTCTAAAATTTAATTTTTATTCACCTCTCCTTATTCTAAAATGTAAATTAGGTTGATCAATACATTAACCAACCATAATATAAACCTAGTGTTCATAGAGAATAAAGAGTTATTTACCTCTTTAATAATGATATTAAATAGTAATAAGTTACCTACCGATTTTCTCGTTTTCTTTTTTTCTTTTGGAACCATACAGTTTTAACATGTATGCGTTTATATATACAGAGTAACGGGGACTAAGCTAGGAGGAACAAAAAGAAGCTCGTCTAAGCCACTAATTACCAATTAATGAATAACTAACTTAATCACTAACTTACTAAGCCACTAACGAACAATCTAACTAAGCTAATAAATGTAAAATAAGTAAATTATTAGCTATAATTAATCTAAACATCATAGTAAAAAATAATTAATTAGAATAATTTGTTAATAGTAATAATTTTAGTTTAAACAACAGAAATTTAACAATCTATTTACAAAGTTCAGAATGAAAGAAAATAAAGGCTATAAAATATATATTCCATGCACATAATATGAAAACAAGTATTTAAATAAATAGTATTATTATAACATAGTACATTTTACATTCTTGAAAATTATGCTTAATATATTATTATGTTTCTAAAAGAATAACGTAAATTACTATTCTGTCTAATATATAAACTTCTTTTACAAGATAAAAAGGATGACTCTTACCTCAAAATAAGAAATAGGAATTTGTAACTACTAATCTTCTTCGGAAATCATGATCTTTCTTCGTTAAAATCTTTGGCATGTCTTAGCTGTTAATATTAAGTATGCCAGAATAAGCAAACAGGAACTAAAATCATAGAATAAAATAACACTCACTTACTTAGTTTTTTGTACTATGTATGCCTCCAAATACTCAAGTTGAGTAGCACCAGAGAAGGACCACTCTCAACTTCATCACCAAGAACTCATGGTAAATAAATCACTTAATCATAGGTACAACCGACATGTATCTTTAAAATAATAATATTCTAAAATTTAACATTTATTCACCTCTCCTTATTCTAAAATGTAAATTAGGTTGATCAATATATTAACCAACCATAATATAAACCTAGTGTTCATAGAGAATTAAAAGTTATTAACCTCTTTAATAATGATATTAAATAGTAACAAGTTTCCTAACAGTTTTATCATTTTCTTTTTTTCTTTTGAAACCATACACTTTTAACATGTATGTGTTTATACATACAGAGTAACGGGGACTAAGCTAGGAGGAAAAAAAAGAAGTTAGTCTAAGCCATTAACTACCAACTAATGAACAGCTGTCCAAACTTAATCACTAACTAACTTAGCCACTAACTAACAATCTAACTAAACTAATAATAGTAAAACAAGTAAATGATTAGCAATAACTAATCTCAACAACATAGTAAAAAAAATTAATTAGAATAATTTGTTAGTAATAATAATTTTAGTTTTAACATCAAAAATTCAAAATTTTATTTACACAATTCAGAATAAAAGAAAATAATGGCAATAAAATATATATTCCATACACATAATATGAAAAAATAAGTATTTAAATAAAAAGTATTTTTATATTGTAGTACATTTTACATTCTTCAAAATTATGCTTAATTACATTATTATGTTTCGAAAAGAATAACGTAAATTACTATTTTGTCTCATATAAAAACCTATTTTACAAGATAAAAAGGATGAATCTTACCTCAACACATAACAAGGAATATATAATTTCTAAACATCTTCGAAAATCATGATCTTTCTTCGTAAAAATCAATGACATGTCTTAGCTGTGAATATTAAGTATGTTAGAATAAGCAAACATGAACTAAAATCGTAATATAAAACAACACTCACTTACTTAGTTTTTTGTACTATATATGTCTCCAAATACTCAAATTGAGTACCGCAGAGAAGGACCACTCTCGACTTCATCACCACCGAACTCATGGCAAATAAATCACTTAATGATAGGTACAACCGATATGTATCTTTAAAATAATGGAATAATTCTAAAATTTAATATTTATTCACCTCTCCTTATTCTAAAATGTAAATTTGGTTGATCAACACATTAACTAACCATAATATAAACCAGTGTTCATAGAGAATAAAAAGTTATTAACCTCTTTAATAATGATATTAAATAGTAATAAGTTTCCCACCAATTTTCTCGTATTCTTTTTTTCTTTTGAAATCACACACTTTTAACTTATCTTTCATAGGAATATTATATAATAAGTTTCCTGTTATAACACACACACACACACACACACAAACACACACATATATATATATATATATATATATATATATATATATATATATATATATATATATATATATATATATATTTGCCCCGTTTTCCCCGTTTTATGCTGTTATATGTTTCAATATATGCATTTGGAGAGCAAGAAGTAATTCGGATGGAGTTTGAAAAGAAATGAGACAATTAGTCTCTTTGTGAGAAGGTTAATTTGGAAAAGTCAATCGAACGTTGATTTATGAGTTAGAGGGCTCGGAATGGATTTCTGATGATTCCACTAGTTTCGGATGGGTATTTGTGACTCAGGAGTAAAATAAGAACTGAATTTGGAGGTGCGGTGTAGAATTAGGCTTGAATTGGCTAAGTTAAAACTTTGGCGAAGTCCGGTTGATAGGTGAGATTTTGATCCGGCATTCGGAATGGAATTTAGACAGTTTAAGTAGCTCCGTTAGGTGATTTTGGATATGTGTGCAAATTTTCAGATCATTTGAAGGTGTTTAGGTCGGGTTTTGGATCAGATGTGTGTTTCGAAAGTTTTAGAGGGACTTAGTTTTGGTATTTTGATAGTGGAAGTAAGTTTGAATGATCATATCTGATATTTTAGTACGTTCATATGCGGTCCGAAGGAGTTCGATGAGTTTCAGATAGGTTTGGGCTGCGTTGTGCTCGTTTTTCTTATGCTTCGACGTCGTTTCTTCAAGCATAAATGATATCATATTAAACAAATAAGCTCCGATTACTGTTTCGAATGAAGCACTAGATCCGTATCGCAATTATGGACTCGTAACAAAAAGAATTGTCGAATTTGGACATCGTATGAGGATTTTATGACCGTTTTACCAAAGTTTGCCCAGATTTTCAATTTTTAATGACGAAATTGCCCTTGACGGCGTATTAAAAACCTGCACTATTTGCAAATCTTAAAACCTACATATCTCCTTCATTATAAGGTCAAATTGAGTGATTCAAAAGCCTAACTTCATTAGAATTTCATAAAGAATCCACTGGGAGCAGCAAAATGCGTGACCAGTATACCTATAATGAGCAGGTCGAGTTTTCTTCCAATTTTTGAACGGCAAGAAGTTTCCGATGCGATTTTTAAGAGAGAAAATCAGTGGGTATCGCAGAGGTAAGTTATTTGATTATTAAAAGCTTGTTTACAGGTGATTATAAACCATAATCCCAACCTTTAATTCATGAAAAATAGTAGAAAAATATGATTTTGGAGCCTGAGATTATGCGACCTTTAGGGGTCGATTTGAGGGGTCAAACGGATTCCGATTTTGGTGTTCTTTACATGTACGGACTCATGGAGGGACGAGAAATCCAAAAATGTGATTTTTCAGAATTTTTTGAGAAGTGGACAGTTGGGTTATATTTACTTAGCCCATATTTATGTATTCGTTGTGATTTTGATTAGATTCGACGAGCGAAGAGGTCGATACAGGTGGAAAGGGCATCGTAGGTTAGTCTACGGCCGGTTAGAGGTGAGTAGTTTGTATAGATGATATTCTGATGGTTTGAAATCCTGGTTTATCACATCGTGACTCTATGTTAGGGCGTAACTCGCACCCCATTGTAGGTGCAGGATGGTATATGGTTGGTGATTGTGACTGTGTCCATCCCGAGAGCTGAATATGTATTATTGGCAGCTGATACGCATATTGTGTTGTTGATAGTTGGGCTTAATGCCATATTGGGGCCTTGTGCTGATCTGTAGTACTCGACTAGGGTAAATATCTGTGTGATGACATGATTTGCATAATCATTAATCTCACTCCTGTGCCTACTCACTATCATTAAATGCTAAGTCACCTTATTTATGAAATTGACTAATTAAATTATGTTCACCTTAATAATTAGACACTGGCAAAGAATCAGATTTAATCTGTTATGTGACTTACATGCATACTGTGGACTGAGGATGGCTCGGGCTGCACACCGCAGCGGTTATATATTGATATTGCGCTTAGGCTAAAGAAGCCCCTCCGCAGTCTGTACACACCCACAGTGAGCACCATCGACGATAAATAAATATGGATGGCTCGGGCTGCATGCCGCACCATATTCATGTGCATTACATTGTATCTTTATCTGATACTGGACTGTTGTATTTAATATTGTTTTGCTGTTAGTTCGTGGCAAGGAATATGAATGTTTGATGTAGCTTTGCTTTGTAGAATTTCGTGGATTTCTTACTTTCAGATATTTTTCTATGCTTATTATTCATTGAGTCGGTAGTACTCACCCTTACTCCCTGCACCTTGTGTGCAGATTCAGGTACACCGGAGGCTTATCTGACAATCATAGTCTCCAGATATTTCCAGAGTCATTGAGGTAGTTGCATGACGTTGGCAGGACCTGGATGCTCTTCATTTTCTAGTTTATTATTATTACATACATTTTTGAATTTTATTATTTCCATTCAGATATTACTATCCAGTTTTATTTAGAGGCTCTAGACTCGTGACCCCAGATATTTGGGAGTTATTATTCATATTTCTTAATATGTTGTTATTATTATCGGATCATTATTATACATTCCTATAATATTCTTAAACTGTCAGTTTTGAGACTCGGTATTTAATAAATACCGATTGTTGGTCAGGCTTACCTAGATTTAGGGCTGGGTGCCATCACGAGGTCGTGACAAGTTGGTATCAGAGCCTAGGTTACTAGGCCTCACGAGTCATGAGCCGGTTTAGTAGAGTCTTGTTTATGGGTATGTCGTGCACCACACTTATAAGCAGGAGGCTACAGAACTTTTAGGAAACACTTCACTTTCTTGAAATCTTATCGTGCGTCCTTGATTGAGCTTGAAAGAGTAACTCTTGAAATTCCTTACACGTGTTCGCATGCACACATAGGCGCTCGGTATTATATGTGCTTCGATGGCTTACGATTTCCCGACCGAGGGGCAAGATGTAATCTTTGTGAGGTTGATATTGGGCCAGTCTGGAGGACTTAAGGCCAGGCCTTGCCTAAGGCTGAGCACTGAGGTGCTGATCGTATGATCAAGTGTTTTGAATGTATATGTTCCGCATTGTCTCTACTAGCCGGTATGACAGTTTGGTGATCGTGTGATGAGTATGCTAGTACTACGAAATGCAATTATATGACCTGGTAGTGACGAAGGAGTCTTCTAGATAATGGATGAACTGTCAAGTGATTCATTTCCTATGGTGGTGGTTCGATGAGTAGCCCGAGTTGTGGGCGCGTGAAGAATCTTTTCGAGTCTTCTATTGGGAGTGAAATAAATTGCACGATACAGTATAAGTTCAGACTCAGGAAGACTAAGTAGCTGTGTAATGTGTATGACGGTGAAAGTATACAGAAATGTTATATTGAGGCGAAGCAGGTGGGTTATCTTTTACGGAGTGATATGAAGTGATGCGGTTCCTATGTATATTGTGAGAAGACGTCATGTGTAACTGGAAGGTATTTTCCTTGTGTTAGGATTCAAATAGGTACAACGGATGCCCATGTATTAATTTTTGATAATATAATACATGTAGTATTGAGATTAATGTTGTTGATATACATTATGATGCTTTGTCAAGTTGTGGACGTGTTGTTAGGATGGTTTTGGTGAATCTTTGGCAGGTGGACGGGCTCAGTTACAAAGGAAACTCTGCCAAAAAGTTTTTCTAAAAATTTGGGACTTTGTAAAGAAATTTTTTCCCAGAAAGAGTGGGCTCAACTGTTATGTGAATGAATGCAAGAACTGTAGAAGAGTTAAAATTTCTGATGATTCATGTTTTCACAATTATGAAAGAGTGAGTTTACTCTCACCATAATGTTACGACAACAAAAGGGTATATGTGTTGTGGTATATATGGCATCGAGCTAAGTTGGGTAGGTTGCCGTTGATTAGCTGATTGTACGATTAGGTAATATATTAGTTCTGATTTGATGCATGCGGGTAAATCAATTCTGGTTGCAGAAATTTAGCCGAGGGTGGCACGAGTGAAGCTAAATTTCAATAGAGGTTATATGATGCTTAGTAGATGTGAGAAAATAATAGGATGTCTTGAGTTGTTAATAGATAATGCTTACTGTAAAGAGAAAGAAGTTGTTTGGTTGTATCGGAATGAGATCATGTCCTGAGGTGTCAGAGTGCTGATAAGGCACGAGTGGTTTGATTCGTTAAGTCAAGTAATTTGCAGTGGGCATAAGAGTGGATGGCCCTTAAAAATGATTTTGATGTGTTGAAGATTCTACATGTAGCACTCAGATGTTTTAAGGTTAAGTAGATGACCAAGTCAGTGTTTTCATTAGACAAGTCTAGACTTGTGGTATTTTACGTCAATTACGAGATTCTGTGCATCAATATCTGGGAAGAAAATGTAGCGGACTTAGATTCACAGGAAGTTCTTCGAAGTAGGGTATTTTGGAAGTGGTATTTTTGGGAACGTTTGAGCGAGTGTGTAGTGGCCTATTAGTCTTAGACAGTGTGGTCTTACGTTTGAGTCTCGTGTGGTAAGCCTGGGTTGAGGCATTGTGGCGCTACAACAAGAGAGTATATCAAATTGAAAATGACTCAGAAGGAAATCTAGATAAATGAAGTAGCTTGTTAGCGGACTTAATTGGTATGGTAAATGTATGATCACTTCCTTGTTTATGTTCGAGGTAATGAGCCCTTACGGGGTATTGGGCGGCAGAGCTTTTGAGCTCGGACATCTTGCTTAGGCTGGTGTGGATAGAAGGATTTAGTCTTGGCAGTATAGCTTGTGGTTAGAAAAAAGAAGATGGAGTTCTCAGGTTACCCTAGTATGGTATGGTATGTGCGGTCCGTTGTAGAGGATTGGGATTTGAGTGTGTGACGTATGGTTCAGTTCCGAATGAAAAATCATTAAATTCTTAAGCAGCTCGGGCAGCTGCATATGATTTAAGAAGCGACTCTCAGATGATTAAGGAAAATGGTATTATTATTTTAGTAATTTGACGGGAATATATGTTAAGTAAGAGGGGAATGTGATGTAAACTGATGAGAATTCGGTGAGATTGCGGCAGCTTCTTATTGGACCGACTGTTGGCATATGAGTCTGTCGATGGCACAGAGGAATTTTAGAATATCTTTCATGGAATAAATGGGTACTCATTGTGTAATATTTATTCCTATGGATGAATGTAGGACGGGGTATAGTGATTTGTATGATATATGGGGCTGGAGACTGGGAGTTCTCCGGTGCAGTCGATGTAGTGATTGTAGTTCGTGTGCATTGGCACCGCAAGGGGCTATTGGGAGTGGGAAGCCGAATCTTTATTTGTTGATATGTTAGATTTTGGACATGATGTTGGGGGTAGACTGGTTGCCTCAGTGTTAGCTTACTCTAGACTATTGTGTTTTGGGATGTGGGGGAGAATGGCACAGGTTACGTGGCGAGGTGCATCAGACTATGTTCTAGCGGAATGGTTGAGTTCCAAGGACCAGTAGACGGTTGGCAGGAGTTGATTTCCTTTATTTGGCCTTTGAGGCGGGAGGCAGTGTAGAGGTTTCTACGAGTGATTCAGTTCTGACATTAAGGGACTTTTCGAACTCGTGTTCCAGTCTGAGTCAAATCGGTTGGCTCCAAATTGTATTGTCGAGGGATAAGTTGACTTGACCATTGCTAAGCTTATCAGCAATCTGGAGAGATCTATGATTTGTTTTCTATGTTGCGAGACATTATGATTTACGGACTAGGGGCACATATGGTGCGGTGCTATCGAGACTCATAGTGGAAGTTGAGTTTTGTAGCTTACACCACCATAAGTAGATATGATTAAGCATTCAATGTGCTTGCGACCGATACTCGGTACTCTATGATTTTGAGAAAATTTGGCTCGATGTACATATCCCTATGTGAGATAGTTGAATGGATCGGGTGGCACGCTGCCACATTGTATGTTATCTGGATCGGGTTGCGCGCCGCAATAGTGTGATGTTGAGAATAGTTTTCCATATGTTTCTTTGTATGCCTTGTTTCCTGGTTTCTGAGGAAAATCCGTATTAGGAGTTGCTCGGCGAATAGCGCAATGGTTGTGTCTTTTCAGGATTGAATGGTGTATACTACTTGCTTCACCGAGGGTGTGATGGATTGCCTGGTTTTAGACATCAATCCGTGCGTGGTGGTCAAGTTAGAGAATATCGACTTGAGGCGCTTCATTTGAAATGGTGCTGGATGAGATCGCGCATTATAGCGAGGCTACGTGGAGATTAGGCCCTTCGGGAAAGGTTCATGTATTCTATTCCTGTGATGTGAGACAGGGGTCTCAGCCTTGTGCTACAATGGTATTGATGAGCTCAAGGTACAACTCTTTTGTTTGAGTCATTTTCATTACTTGAGTATGTTCAGACTGTCTCTTATTGGTGCGGGTATTTTGCAAGTCGTGGCTTAGGCCGGTGTTGAGGTGTCATGTCACCAGAGTGGTGTGCTGGACAAAAAGTGATCATTGGGGGTTATTAATGGATACGAACGAATTTGATTTCAGCTTTTCGGAAGGTTAATATTGAGTTTCGGCTTGGAGATCTGATGTGGTATTAGTCAAAAGGGATAAATGTCTTCGTGAATGGTAGATATGAAAGATGGTTTTGTTCTACTCTGTGTTCATTACCATTGATAGAGTATAATAGTGTTGGAATAAGACTCCAACTACAAGGGGTTTCTATCGGTACATGGTTGTTGTGGACAGCTACAGTGGACATAGATTATCATTTCGAGTGTTAGGATTATGCGGTATATCATGTGAGTGCACCTATGGTTGCAGGTGTGGGTTATGACAGTCGATTCAGGCTTATTCTAAGAATAAATGTGAGGTTCTGATCTTGTGTATAGTTTCGGAGGTGCAATGTGGTTCTAGGATTGTGGGCTAGATGAACTGTGAAATATTTAGTTGTGTTGTATTATCGGGCATATGTGAGTTAGGGTGACGTGGGATCACCCCGGGTATATGATTAGTAAGGTCATTCGGAGATTGGTTGGACCCTAGTGCAACTCTGGGCACGCTCGATGACGAGGGTTTGTTTAAGTTGGGGAGGATGTAACGACCCGACCCGTCGTCTCAGGTATATCCACCCCGTTTTCCCTGTTTTATGTTGTTATATGTTTCAATATATGCATTTGGAGAGTCTGAAGTAATTCGGATGGAGTTTGGATAGAAATGAGACAATTAGTCTCTTTTTGACAAGGTTAGTTTGGAAAAGTCACCCGAACAGTGACTTATGAGTTAGAGGGCTGAGAATGAATTTATGATGATTCAACTAGTTTCGGTGGTGATTTGTGACTTAGGAGTGAAATCAGAACTGAATTTGGAGGTCCGTTGTAGAATTAGGCTTGAATTGGCTAAGTTAGAATTTTGGCGAAGTCCGGTAAGTAGGTGAGATTTTGATCCGGGGGTTGGAATGGAATTCCGTCAGTTGCACTAGCTCCGTTAGGATATGTTTTATATGTGTGCAACTTTTCAGATTAATTGGAGGTGTTTAGGTTGGGCTTTGTATCAAATATGTGTTTCGGAAGTTTTAGAAGAACTTAGGCTTGAATCCGATGTAAATTTGGTGTTTAATGTTAGTTTTGGTGTTTTGAGAGTGTAACTAAGTTTGAATGATCATATATGATATTTTAGTATGTTCGTATGCGGTCCCAAGGAGTTCGGATGACTTTCGGATTGGTTTGGGGCATTGTCCTCGTTTTTCTTATGCTTCGACGTCGTTTCTTCAAGCATAAATGATATCATATTGAGCAAATGAGCTCCGATTACTGTTTTGAATGAAGCAATAGATCCGTTTCGTAATTATGGACCCGTAGCAAAACGAATTGTCAAATTTGGACATCGTATGAGGGTTTTATGGCCGGTTTACCAAGGATTGCCCAGATTTTTCAAGTTAATAACGAAATTGCCCCTGACAGCGTATTAAAAACCTGCACTATTTGCAATTCTTAAAACCTACATATCTGCTTCATTATAAGGTCAAATTGAGTGATTGAAAAGCCTAAATTCAGTAGAATTTCACAAGGAATTCATTGGAAGCAGCAAAACACGTGAACAGTATACCTATAATGAGCAGGTCGAGTTTTCTTCCAATTTTTTAACGGCAAGAAACTTCCGATGCGATTTTGGTATTTTTATATGTACGAACTCGTGGCAAGACGAGGAATCCAAAGATGTAATTTTTAGAATTTTTTGAGAAGTAATCCGGAGCTCGGGTTTTGCCAACTTCGTAATTTTTAGTGTTTTTCGAATAATTTCAGTTGGGTTATGTTTATTTAGCCCATATTTATGTATTCGTTATGATTTTGACTAGATTCAATTCGCGAAGAGGTCAATACAGGAGGAAAGGGAATCGCAGGCTAGTCTACGGCCGGTTAGAGGTGAGTAGTTTGTATAGATGATGACTTGAGGATTTGAAACCCCAATTTATCACACCGTGACGCTATGTTAGGGCGTGATTCGCACAACATGGCAGGTGCAGGATGGTATATGGTTGGGGATTGTGACTTGATCCATCCTGAGAGCTGAATATAACTTATTGGCAACTGATACGCATATTGTGTTGTTGATAGTTTGGCTTAATGCCATGTTTGGGGCTTTGTGCCGATCTGTAGTACCTGAATAGGGTAATATCTGTGTGATGACATGATTTGCATAATCATTGATCTTAGTCATGTGCTTAATCACTGTCATTAAATGCTAAGTTACCTTATTTCATACTAATTAAATTATGTTCACCTTAATAATTGAAAACTGGCAAAGAATCATATTGAATATGTTGTGTGACTTACATGCATACTGTGGACTGAGGATGACTCGGGCTGCACGCCGCAACGATTATATATTGATATTGCGCTTCGGCTTAAGGAGCTCCTCCGGAGTCTGTACACACCCCCAGTGAGCATCGTCGACGATAAATAAATATGGATGGCTCGCGATGCACGCCGCAGCATATTCATGTGCATTGCATTGCATCTTTATCTGATACTGGACTGTTGTATTTGATATTGTTTTGTTGTTAGTTCATGACTAAGGAATAAGACTGTTACATTTAGCTTTGCTTTGTGTAATTTCGTGGATTTCTTACTTTCAGACATTTTTCTATGCTTACTATTCACTGAGTCGGTAGTACTCACCGCTACTCCCTGGACCTTGTATGCAGATTCAGGTACACCGGAAGCTTATCTGACATTCGTGGTATCCAGATATTTCAGATTCGTTGAGTTAGTTGCATGACATTTCAAAGACCTGACTGCTCTTCATTTTCCAGTTTATTATTATTACATACATTTCCAGATTTTATTATTTCCATTCAGATATTACTATCCAGTTTTGTTTAGATATTCTAGACTCGTGACCCCAGATCTTTGGGAGTAATTATTCGGATTTCATAATATTCTGTTATTATTATCGGATCATTATTCTACATTACTATAATATTCTTAAACTGTCAGTTTTGAGACTTAGTATTTAATAGAAGGCGATTGTTGGTCAGGCTTACCTAGCTTTAGGGCTAGGTGCCATGACAACCGGGTTTTGGGTCGTGACATATATATATATATATATATATATATATATATATATATATATATATCCTTTTTTAACCTATAGTCAATTGTAGGAATTTAGAAAAAAATCCTTATCGCATTCCACTATCTAATATTCTCTGCTACATATCTATTTGTACAAGTATTCAATATATATATCCTAGTCATAAGTGCACATAATGTGTAATGATATTACATAGTTATAAAGTGGATACATAGTTGTAAAGTGCATTTGTATATGATTATGCTGGAAGGATTAAGTGTCTTTCAGCTGTATCCAATTATGCTAAATGTATTGGATCGAATCTATAACAATAGGACCGGACTTGTGTTTGTATTGGGCTTTCTTTTTGTTTGTTCTTCATACTGGCCCAGTTAGCCCATAACTTTGTTATACCCAATACATTTGGGTCTTTAGCTCTTGTAACCTATGAGACACAGTAGATGTCTCTCTCTTTCTTCTTCTTCGACTGTGTCGTCTTTTTCATTTCAAAATTGGGTTTAGGGTTCTTTGCTACCTGATTCCGGTCCAACATTCCAAAACCACCCCCCTCAAGTTGGATGGGAGGGAAATCAACCCCAACTTGGAAACGATCACACCGTGTAGAGGTCAAGAAAGAAGTTTGGTGATGACATCGACTAACTGGGCTTTTTACGGAACAAAGGATAAGGAGATCAGTTAGATGATGTTCTGTTGACGGACGGAGTGAATCTATTTCCATGTGTTTTTTTTTGCTCGTGGCAGACAAGGTTTTTTTCAATGTGAATAGCAGCCTAGCTATCTGAATGTAGAGAAACTAGTAAGCTTGGTGAAATCGAGAGATCTATGAAAAGGCGTACAAGCTATGTTAGTTCAACAACGACCTTCTTCATAGAACGGTACTCGTCCTCGGGAGAAGATAGTGAAATTGAAGATTCTTTCTTTGATTTCCATGAATTGGGAGAGTCGCCGAGATTGATATAGAAGCCACTGACTGAACGATGAGATTCCGGACCAGACCCCCAATCCGATTCGCAAAAAAAAGCCATTAATTAAAAATAGGGGTCTGATTTCATAGAGAGCCCAACTCCGGGTGAAGATAGCAAGTATCTTAGACAATGTAACCCAGCATCAAAATGAGGTCGACGTGGTCTTTGCATACATTGCTCAAATGCTGAAGTGCAATTGAGAGGTCAGGGTGAGTATGGGTTAAAAAATTGAGTTTCCCCTAGAGTCACATGTAGATGTTGGATCTTAAAGAGGTTCAACAACAGCGGCTTGAAGCTTGCAACTAGGATCCAGCGGAGAGGAAGCTAGCTGTGAAAGGAGAACACCAAACTCAGAAAGACGTTCTAAGGTGAACTTTCTTTGACTGATAATTAGTCCATGTTTTTCTCGTATTATTTTCATTCCAAGAAAATAATTAGCTTCTCCAGGATCTTTGATTTTGAATTCGAAATTGAGGAAATCCTTTAGATTAGAAAGTTCTGTAGGGTCGTCACCCTGAGAAGTATGTCATCGATATAAACAACCACAATAGAAATTCCAGAAGTTGTCTTTTTGAAAAATAAATAATAGTCGTTAAAAGAATGAGAATAGTCTTTGAAATTGAGTGCACAAGCGAGTCTTGCACACCACTGGTGTGAAGAGTGTTTGAGTCCATATAAGGACCTTTTTAGTCTGCACACATGATTAGTAGAAGGTGACACCATGCCTAGCGGAAATGCCATGTATACTTCTTCCTGTAGATCACCATGAAGAAAAGAGTTATTGACATCTAATTGAAATAATTTCCAATTCATTTTGACTGCAATGGCTAACATGCATCAAACATTAGTAATTTTCACCACTGGACTAAAAGTCTCATTGTAGTATATTCCTTTCCTTTGTATGCCACTTCGTATAACTAGTCAAGCTTTGAACCATTTAATACTTCCATTGGATCTATATTTAATCTTATAGATCCATTTACAAGGTAAATGTTTCTTTCCTTTTGGTAGTTTAACCACTTCCCAGGTTTGGTTGGTCTCCAAGGCTTGAAATTATGTTGCCATTGCATCTTGCCAATTAGGATGTAAAACTGTTTGAGAGAAACTTGTAGGTTCAATGATATGGGAGATAGAGTTTAGAAGAAATTGATTGGATGGAGAGAGGTCACTGAAAGTCATAATAATAGGTGAGACTGGTGCTGCAAAGCAAGAATTGATTAGATTAGTCAAATATACGACATTGCATACATGATCTGTCTGATAAGATGGTGGATTGTGTTCCCTAGTAGATCTCCTTAGTTCATGTTGAAGAGGAATAGAAGATGGAGATGAATTGAACCTAGATGTAGGAGATGAAGTAAGAGTTGTTCTAGGTGATGTTATGGATATAGGGAAGGAGGATTAAGATCTTATTCTGAAGAAAGTTGGTTATCATACTAAGGGAAATGATGAGTTTGGTCGTGTACAACAGAAAATTCTTTAGGAAAAATGGGAGGTTCAAGTGAAAGAGAGAAAAAGAGAATATATCCTCGTAAAAAACTACATTTCTAGAGATAAAAGTTGTTTTAGATTTTGGATCCAATAGTTTGTATCCTTTCTTCCAAAAAGAATATCCTAAAAAAACACACTTCACTGATCTAGAATCGAGTTTTGACCTGTGATGAGATAGAGCATAGGCATAACATAGACAACCGAAACATTTTAGAAAAGCATAAACTGGAACTTTTCCAAAATGAATTTCAAAGGTGTTTTAAAATAAAGAACTCTAGAGGAAAACGATTTATTAAAAAAGTATCAGTTAACAAATAATCACCCTAATACGTAGTGGGGAGATTTGATTGGAATAATAGAGCCATATATGTTTCTACAAAATACTTATGTTTTTTTTCGACCACTCCATTTTGTTGTGGTATAGTAACACAAGAGGTTTGATGAAGGATTCAGTTAGTATAGAAAAAGCTTGAAATAATGGATCTTCAACCTAATTCCAAAGCATTCTCTGAACGAATGATTTTAACTTTCGTTGCAAATTGTCTTTCTATCATTGCTAGAAAAGATTTAAAATTTGAAAAAGCATTGCTTTTTGTTAGTAAAAGATAAGTCCAAGTTCTCCTACTATGGTCAAAATATATTTATAACCATCATGACTTGGGATCTTGTAAGATCCCCAAGTATCGAAATTGAATTAATTGAAAAATTAAATTTGTGTTGATTTTGCTTGATTGAAAAGGCAATTTCGCCTGCCTAGCTTGACAACATACATCACAAATATGATTAAATTTGACAAGAGAAGGAAATTAAAAACTAGTTATCTTTTGCATACTGGATAGAGGCATATGCCCTAACCTTTTGTGCCACAGACTTACATTAGAGTTGACCCTAGCAGAACAAGAAACTGAATGAGAGATAATGTCTTTCTTGTGGTTGTTTCAAGCTGAATAATACTGAAAAATTGATTGATTTCCATAAACTAAGCTAGAACTTAGAGAAGCTATATTAAGAAGATATAGACCTTCCTTGACTTCACCAACTACCACTGGCCTCTTCAGTAAAGGACCCTGCAAGAATGTGCCAAATGATGAGAAGAGCAAGGTACAAGAGAGTTGTTTACTGAGTTTGTGAACTGAAATTAGATTAAACCTGAAATCTGAAAAATATAACACATTGCATAGGATTAAATCTGGTAGAACATGCACACTCCCAACTTGACTAATCTGAACTCTGTATGAATTTAGGAGATTCACGTATAAAGGCTTTCTTAGAGGTTTCACATTTAATAAAATGTAATAATCGAAAGTCATATGTTCTGAAGCTCCTGAATCTATTATACAGGAGGTAGAATTCATGTAAGGAAGACAATATAGATTAGGGGTATTTTTTATTTTACCAGCATAGTTGGAAGTAGCATTTGCATAAAAAGCTGCTCACCCTGTTGTCCAACCTTCACCTCCTGAAGAAGTTGGTAAAGCTGACTGAATTTCCCTTGAGTGATAACTTTCCATGCTGCATTTCCTTTCATTATGTTGACTGATTAATTTGTGTTTTTTTCATGCATGAGTGCTGCATTGATATGAGGTCCTCCTTGATAACTTTTGGATTCGGAAAATTTGAAAGTGGAGGGAAAACCAATGATTTTATAGCATTTATCAATGGAATATCCGGTCTTCTTGAAATAGTTGCACACCAGGTTATTCTTCTTTCCTTCAAAATTTGCTTTCACCTTTTCTTCTCCATTAGCATATTTCTGAAAATAGGTTGGTTGATTTTATGCCAGAAAAGTAGTCTCAATTAGGTTTTGTGAAACATGATTTTCTCTTTGATTCTCATCTTGAATGAGAAGAGAATAGGCTTGATTGATACTTGGAAGAGGGGTAAGCATTAGATCATTACTCCTTACAATTTTGTATGCATCATTAAGTCCCATGAGAAATTGAACTAGCCTACCATCTTGAAAAGACTTTAAAGCTTCTGATTTTCCTCCACAATTGCATTCACAGGTGCAGTGCACATAACTATTCAACGTATTCGACTCATCTCAAATTCTTTTTACCTTTATATAGTATCCTACTATACCAGAGGTCCCTTGCACTAGTTCACTCAACTCCTTTTGCAATTGATAAAGTTGAGCACTATTGCATTGTCCGAATCTAACCTCTAGTTATTTCCAAATTGAATTTGCAGTTTCTGAATAAAAGACACTTTCAAATATGCCCTTAGATAAAGAATTCAAGATCCACGATATAACCATATCATTGCAACGATTCCACTGCTTGAAGTCAGTGGAAGAAGCATCAGGTTCAGAATATGTTCCGTCAATAAAATAAAGCTTATTCTTGGCAGATAATGCAATGACTATGGCTCTACACCATCTTCCATATCCCTTCCCATCAAATACTAAGTTGACAAGAACTATTCTATGTGAATCTGATGGATGATTAGGCTTCTCTATACATGATTCCATTCGAATATTCCAACAACAATCTTTCTTCGTTATGGGAGTAATTTTTTGAGGAACGTTTCCCACTTCTTCTTTTCCTTTTGTCCTGTGACAATTTTTTTTTTGTTATAAATATTTTATTTGCATTTTACAATTTTATACCACTTAGAGTACACTTGATGAAGGGTAATAATGCTGAACGATATTTCGCTAAGGACCTTCGTGCTTTAAATATTGTGATGACCCAAAGGGTCGTCAATGTAATTCTTCCTTTTTACGTACTTCTAAATCCTTGAAAACCTCGCTCTTAGTTGCCTCAATTTGCATGCGCAGTCCGAGCGCAAAGCTTGAGAGTTTTTATGTTAAAATATGTGAATTCTGTGAAATATTCGAAGAATTTTGATATTAACATTGATAAAGTTAACTTTGGTCAATATTTTGGATAAACAGGCTCGGACCCATGATGTGACAGTCTCAGGAGGACCGTAAAAAAATATGGGACTCGGGCGTATTCCCGAAATCAAATTCCGAGGTCCCAAGTATAAAATTTATGGAAGAAATTAAGTTCTGAAAATGATATGAAAATTTTAAATGAAAATGAGTTAGAAAATATAGGTATCGGTCTCCTATTTTTGTTCCGACACCCATACAGTTCTTAATATTCATTAAGTGCTTCATATGAAATTTGGTCGAAATCGGACCTAAATATCTGAAGTTACAGGTTTATCAACATTGAAAAGAAAATGATGAAAATGAGGCTTAATTCACTGATTTTGATGTTATGTTGGGTACTTGGTCGCTTGACTAAGTTCGAAGGATGTTATTGAGTTAGTGTGTGTGTGTGTTTGGTTGGGTGTCCCAAGGGCTCGGGAGTGATTCGGAGGTGGTTTGGGGTGATTTTTACACTTGGAAATATAGCAGATTTTCTACAATTTTTGCCAGCAAAATTCTTCTTCGCGTTCGGGTTTTAGTCATGTGTTCGCGAAGCTTCAGTGGCCCTCTTCATCGCGTTCCTGGACAACACCCCGCGTTCGTGTAACCCAGGTTCCCTCTCCCATGCATTCGCGAGGCTTCTCTCGCGTTTGCGTAGGCTATTTTCTCAAAGACACCAGCTTCCTTCTTTGCGTTCGCACACCCCCAATCGCGAACGCGATGGGCCCCAATCCTTCTTCATCGCGAACACGAAGGTTTATTTCTTTCTGTGTTTTTTTTTGAATAAGGGACTGAACAGTTGCCGCGGGTTCTCCCTCATTTTTACACAGGAACTCTTCTCCTCAACACCCTATAGACGGTTTTCAAGCTCCTATTCCTCCATAGCTTCTTGGATAAGTGTCCTTAACTTCATTCCCTCATAATTTCTACATCTAATACTAATTTGTAGCCCTATATCATGAATCATGATAGAAAATGGGGGTTTTGGGTAGAGTTAGAGCTTTGGAGATTTTGGGTGATTCAACCTCAATTTTGGGGTCGAATCTTAAAACAAATTGCATATTTGAACTCGTGGGGTTATGGGTGATCCGGGACGTGACAAGTTGGTATCAGAGTACTAGGTTACATATGTCTCACAATTCACAGACAAAATCGATAGAGTCTGAGGGATCGGTATAGAGATGTCTGTATTTATCCCCCAAAGGCTATAGAGTTAGGAAAAATTTCACTTTCTTCTTTCTTATCGTGCGTTTCCGTTTCTCAAACACCGATTGAATTTTCTACTCTACTCTTCTCAGATGGCGAGAACACGCACTTCCTCTTCTACCGCTTAGTAGTCCGAGCCCCCAACAGCAGTTTTCACGAGGGGTAGAGGCCGAGGCCATGCCAGAGGCTGAGGTAGCGACAGAGTTCAGCCCCTAGCCGTAGTCCCAGTCGCGGAGTCTCTAATTAATCATGGCGAGGAGGTTCTAGATCCAGCAGCTCTAGTGGGCCCAGTTCAGGTCCCAGAGGGGTTCATAACCACCCGAGTTCTTCAGGATGTTTTGGTTAGATTGGTAGGCTTTGTGGAGAGCGTCATTCGAGCGGGTTTTTATCCAGTGGCTCAACCAGCGGTGGAAAGTCAGCAGGGTGCAGTGGTTCAGGCCGGGAGCAAGATCATTATTTAGGAGGTGGACGATGTGGGCCGTAGAGTTGAGATGAACTGCCGTAGGGAGGCGATCATAGATCAGATAAGAGGCCCCATCATGTAGGCAAATTCAGCGGTACCTCACCTGGATGTAGAGGTTCTTGTGATAGAGGTTATCCTTCCAGGTCCTTCCAGTCAGCTCCTCATGTCACTGATGGTACTTCAGGTGAGCATTCAGGTCGACATGGCCAACCGCAGTTTCCTTTGTTGTAGCGTTTGTGTACATGTTATGAGAATAGAGAATTTCGTCACATCAGGAGACATTGCCAGAGGTTGAGGGTGCTCAGCCGCAACAGTCGAGGTTTTGCTATGTTTGTGGTGATCCTAGGCATATGATTAGATTTTTCCCTCGAGTTTCAGATGGTTCTCAGCAGCACAATCTTCGTCCTATGGTTTAGGCACCAGCTGCCCCACAGCTTGCCCAGCCAGCTGGAGGCGAAGGTAGAGTTCTTAGAGGTCGAGTTCAGACCGCCAGAGGTAGGGGTCAGCCAGTTTGGAGGTTGAGTAATCAATCCTGTGATTACAGGTACTATTCTGTTCTATGATAGGGATGCTTTTGTGCGTATTGATCTTGAATCTACGTATTCATATGTGTCGTCCAATTTTTCACCCTATCTGGTTGTGCCTAGTGAGGCCTTGGGTATTCTTGTATATGTGTCTACACTGGTGGGTGATTCTATAGTGGTCTACCGAGTGCATCATTCGTGTGTAGTAATATTTGAGGGTCTTGAGACCCGTGTTGACTTATTGGTCTTAGATATGGTGGATTTCGACGTTATATTGGGGATGGATTGGTTGTCCCCGTATCATTCTTTTTTGGATTGTCACGCCAAGAACGTGACCTTGGCTTTGCCAGACTTGCCCCGACATGAGTAAATAGTGACCCTAGGTCATCCAACCGAAGTGTTATTTCATATTTCAAGGCTCGATGCATGGTCGAGAAGGGGCGTCTAGCATATCTGGCTTATGTTCATGACTCCAGCGCTGAGGTCCCGTCTATTTATTTTGCTCCTATTGTTCGGTACTTTCCCTGAGGCTTTCTCGTCAGACCTGACGGGCATGCCGCCTGATAGGGATATCGATTTTTGTATTGATCTGGCGCCGGGCACTCAGCCCATTTCCATTCCGCCGTATCGTATGGCGCCGCCGGAGTTGAAAGAGTAAAGGATCTGCTTCAGGATTTTCTTAAGGAGGATTTCTTTAGACCCAGTGTTTTGCTTTGGGGTGCACAAGTGTTATTTGTGAAGAAAAAGGATGGTTCGATAAGGATGTGCATTGATAACCGGCAATTGAACAAAGTGACGATTGAGAACAAGTATCCACTGCAGAGGATTTAGGATATGGTTCAATTAGTTTCAGGGCATCAGGTGTTTTCAAGGATAGATTTGGAATCCGGTTAGCATCGGTTGAAGATTACGGCATCTTGTGTCCTTAAGATGGTTTTTCGCACTCGGTTTGGGCATTATGAATTCCTGAAGATGTCATCTGAGTTGACAAATGCCTCTGCAGCTTTCATGGATCTGATGAATCTAGTGTTCAGGCCTTATATGGATTTGTTCGTGATTGTCTTCATCGACGATATTCTGATATACTCCCGCAGTCAGGAGGAGCATGAGCAGCATCTCAGAGTGATTCTTAAGACTCCGAAGGACAATTAGTTATACACCAAGTTCTCGAAGTGTGAGTTTTGTTTGAATTTTGATGCATTCCAGGGCCACGTTGTTTCAAGGGAGGGTATTTAGGTAGACCTGAAGAAGATTGAGGCAGTCAAGAACTGGCCTCGACCGATGTCAGCTACGGAGATCCGAAGTTTCTTGGGGTTAGCAGGTTACTACCATCGGTTCATGGAGGGGTTTTCATCCATTGCAGCCCCCGATGACCAAATTAACTCAGAAGGGTGCCCAACTCAGGTAGTCAGATGAGTGCGACGCGAGCTTCTAGAAGCTCAAGAAAGCTCTGTCTACGACACCGATATTGGTTTTGCCCATGGGATCAGGGCTACCATTTATTGTGATGTATCCTGTATTGGGTTTGGTGCAGTACTGATGCAGAGTGGCAGAGTCATAACATATGCTTCGAGGGAGTTGAAGATATACGAGAACAATTATCCAGTTCATGACCAAGAATTGGCAGCCATTATTCATGCCTTGAAGATTTGGAGTCATTTTCTATATGGTGTGAGGTGTACATAGATCACAAGAGCCTTCAGTACTTGTTCAAGCAGAAGGAGTTGAATTTGAGGCAGATGAGGTGGTTGGAGCTGTTGAAGGACTATGATGTTTCTATCTTATACCACCCGGGAAAGGCCAACATGGTTGCCGATGCATTGAGCAGGAAGTCCGCCAACATGGGTAGTCTCGCTTATATTACGATCAGCTAGAGACCGCTTGCTTTGGATGTTTAAGGCTTGGCCAATCGGTTTGTGAGGTTGGATATTTCTGAGCCTAGCAGGGTGGTAGCTTGCACGGTCGCTCGATTGTCGTTGCTGGAGCATATCCGTGAGCGGCAGTTTCATGATCCCCATTTGTGTGTCCTGAGAGACACGGTGCAGCGTGGAGGTGTCAAGAAAATGAACTTGGGAGATGATAGTGTATTGAGATTGCAGGGACGAGTTTTGTGTCCAATGTTGATGGAATTCGGGAGTTGATCATAGTGGAGGCCCAAAGTTCTCGGTATTATATTCATCCGGGCGCCGCGAAGATGTATCAGGATTTGAGGCAGCACTATTGGTGGCACAAAATGAAGAAAAACATTGTTGAATATGTCAGTTGGTTAAGTACGAGCATCAAAGGCCCGGTGGATTATTTCAAAGGATTGAGCTTCATGAGTGGCAGTGGGAGAGGATTACCATGGATTTCGTTTCTGGCCTTCCGATGACTTAGAAAAAGTCTGATGCTATGTGTGTCATTGTTGATAAGTTGACCAAGTCAGCATTTTATTCCAGTTGCAACCACCTATTCGTCCGAGAGATTAGCTGGGATTTATATCAGGGAGACCGTTCGCCTTTATGGGGTGCATATATCTATCATTTCGGATCGGGGTTCGCAGTTTAACTCACATTTCTAGAGAGCGGTACAGCAGGAGTTGGGCACCCAAGTTTAGTTGAGTACAACAGACGTCCGGTCAGTCCGAGAGGAGTATTCAAATTCTTGAGGATATGCTCCGAGCCTGGGTTATTGATTTTGGAGGCTCGTGGGGCCAGTTCTTGCCTTTAGCAGAGTCTGCCTACAACAACAACAACCAGTCCAGCATTCAGATGGCTCCGTATGAGGCGTCATATAATAGGCAGTGTCGGTCCCTAGTCGAATGGTTTGAGCCAGGAGAGGCTCAATTATTAGGTACAGATCTAGTTCAGGAGGCCTTGGATAAGGTCAATATAATTTAGGATAGACTTCAGTTATCTCAGTCTGGGTAGAAGAGTTATGCAGACTGCAAGGTCAAAGACGCTGCTTTCATGGTTGGTGAGCGATTATTGCTTTGTGTATCGCCTATGAAGGGCGCGATAAGATTCAGGAAGAAGGGAAAGCATAGGCCTAGGTTCATTGGCCATTTGAGATTTTTGAGCGAGTAGGAGAGATGGCTTATAGACTTGCCTTCCTGCCTAGCATGTCAGCCGTGCATCCAGGTTTTCATGTATCCATGCTTCGGAGGTATCACGGGAATCCAACCCACGTATTAGATATCAGTACTGTCCAATTGGACAAGGATATGTCATATGAGGCGGAGCTGGTGGCTATTTTAGACTGGCAAGTTCGACGGTTGAGGTCGAACAGTTTTCCTTCAGTGCGTGTTCAGTGAAGAGATCAGCCTCCTAAGGCATCGACCTGGGAGTCCGAGTCTGATATGCGGAGCCGTTATCCTCATCTATTTCCCGACTCAGGAACTTCTTTCTTTTGTCCGTTCGACGACGAACGGTTGTTTTTTAGAGGCGGAGGATGTGACGACTCAAAGGGTCATCACCGTAATTCTTCCTTTTTCCATGCTTCTAAGGCCTTGAAAGCCTCACTCTTAGTTGCCTCGATTTACGTGCGCAGCCCGGGCAAGAAGCCAGAGAGTTTTTATTTGAAGAATTTTGATATTGACATTGACAAAGTTGACTTTGGTCAACATTTTGAGTAAAAGGACCCTAACCCCTAATGTGACGGTGCCGGGAGATCTGCAGAAAAATATGGGACTCGAGCGTATTCCCGGAATCGAAATTCGAGGTCCCGAGCCCGAGTATAGAATTTTTAAAAGAAATTATTTTTTTGAAAATAATATGAAAATGAGTTAGAAAATATAGGTATTGGGCTTGTATTTTGGTTCCAACGCCCGGTACAACTCCTAAATATATGTTAAGCACTTTCTGTGAAATTTGGTCGAAATTGGACCTAAATATCTAATGTTTGAGGTTTATGAACTTTGAAATGAAAATGATGAAATTAAGGCTTAATTCATTGATTTTGATGTTATGTTGGCGATTTGGTTGCTCGACTAGGTTCGTAGGATGTTATTGAACTAGTGTGTGTGTTTTGTTGGTAGTCCCGAGGCTTTGGGAGTGATTCGGAGGTTGTTCGGCGTGATTTTTACACATGGAAACATAGCAGATTTTCTGCAATTTTTGCAGAGCAAATTCCTTCTTCGCGTTCGCGTTTCACTCACATGTTCACAAAGCTTCAGTGGCCCTCTTCATCGTGTTCGCAGACAACACCCCTCGTTCGCATAACCCAGGTTCCCTCTTCAACGCGTTCGTGAGGCTTCTCTCGCATTCGCGTAGGCTATTTTTGCAAAGACCCTAGCTTCCTTCTTTGCGTTCGCACACCCCCAATCGCGAATGCGATGGCCCCAGTCCTTCTTTATCACGAACGCAGTTCATGATGCCGCGAACGTGAAGATTTATTTCTTTCTGTGATTTTTTTTAAAAAAAGGGACAGAGTAGTGGCAGCGGGTTGTCCCTCATTTTACACACAAACTCTTCTCCTCAACACCCCTATAGACGGTTTTCAAGCTCCTATTCCTTCATAGCTTCTAGGGTATGTGTCCTTAACTTCATTGCCTCATAATGTCTTCATCTAATCAGTATTTTCTTAACCCTAAATCATAAAATCAAGGTAGAAAATGGGGGTGTTGGGTAGAGTTAGGGATTCGGGATTTTGGGTGATTCAACCTCAATTTAGAGTCGAATTGTAAAACAAATTGCATATTTGAACTCGTGGGGTTATGGGTGATTGGGTTTTGGCCCGGGCCTCGAGTTTGGACCATGTGGGCTCAAGGTCGAATTTTGGAAGAATGATAGGAAATTCATTTCTAGGCTATGAAATTGTGTTTTTGACCCATTATTGATAATATTGAAGTAAATTGTGCCTAGATATCACTGTTTCGGAGTTGGATTCTAGAGGAAAGGCGGTGTTAGAGATTTGATTGCTATTTTCGGACCGAGGTAAGTGTTTGATCTATCTTTGACTTGATGGAATATGACTAAGATATTATTTGCTACATGCAAAGTGTAGAGTACGGTGTATAGACATGGTGACGGCTATCTATGCACCAGTGTCTAGCATGACCGTGAGTCTTAAATGTTTTTAATTCGAATGATGTGATATGGCTTCTTGTTTGAGTTGATATATTTCACATGATATGAACGGTTGAGGTAAAATAGTGATTTGTATAACATTGGGGCATTGGCTCGACTTAGAACTTGTTGATAACTAAGTATTTAAGCGCGAAAGTACTGTGATTATTTCCTTGCCGGGATTTAGCCTAGCTGGCGTCCGCAGGTCGGAGTCCCTTGTATATTATTAGTTTATTTCCCTTGTACCGAGACAGACTCTTGTATGTATTTATTTCAGAATCTTGTTTTAGTATTCCATAGCAGTTCGTGAGTAGTGACACCAGATACTGGGTAGAAATGTATTCTCAAACATTTGTATTTACGCTTTAAGTTATTTAAGCATTTAAAAAACTTCAGCTTTAATTATTATTTCATTTTATTATAATTTTTTAAATGAAATCAGTAGAAATTTTGTGATGTTTTTCTTGCCTAGCTCCAACAGTAGGCGTCATCACGACTCCCGATGGTGGAAAATTCGGGTCGTGACAAATATAAATATTGATATTGATTCTTTGTGCTAGCAAAGAATATAATGATATTTCATTTGGACTAATAATTTTATATATTTGACTAATTAAATTATATAATTATCCAATAACAAAATAGATAATCCTTTAGTAAAGATTAGAACACACGTTAGCATACGGCCCCATAGGTTCAATACTAAATCGTGAATAAATTGATTGCATCAATAGACTAATCAAAGGTGGCTTCTAGCAACATTCCTTAGCGGCCGGATATAATATAATATATCATTTACTCTAAAAAGCAGTAGAAGAATAATGTAGTAATTCCTTATGTCCTTATAGCTCTAAGTTACCCTAGGATATGGTTCAGTTATCAAATCCTAATAGGCGACCAACAATGTGTTCATGTCAAATACAATTGACCATAGAATGACCAAAGAAACTCTTTTCTTATTTCATTCAATTGCCCTAGCCAAGGTCTTAATTTGATAATTTATAATTAACGAAAACTTAGAGTTTAAACTCATTACCAAGAGTTTACAGATTACATCTTAATCGATCACTTATTCTACAAGAAGTTAGTCATACTCACTATGCTTTCAACTATCGCCCTAGAGCCATATGTATCTCGTATCAAAGCACAATAAATAACTTGTCAATTACTATGACGATCTCAGGTCAAAGGAAACTCTTACATCACATTCTTCAAGAGAATATCTTATATTGACTGTTATGGTAATTATAACCATTAGGCATTATCCAATAAGCCAGTTCAATGATCAAATATATCTCTATATGCATCATCTATCTATGTGATTTAGTTAATGAGATCAACTAATCTTTATCACATAAAAACGATCATATAGATATTGATCTAACTGGATTATCAGTGTTCCAATTAATATTAAGAACAAATGTAAGTTAAATTATAAGAAATTTTATTCTCATTATTCATGATCTCCATCATGATGACAAGTCTCAAAATTTAATCAAGGACCTTATCAAATTAATCAAGCAATTATTAATAATTATAAAAGAATATCAAATGTCATATATATTTTATATGAAATAATAATATGTTCAAATCATCAAATACGATATTGGATCTAGGGCGTATACACTGTATCCTTAACAAAGATAAGGATACTCCAGGACTCTTTACTCCAAAGTCGATTTTGGAAGAAAAGAAAATTGATTCCTTCTTGATATGGAAAAAATTAAATATTATGGACCGCAAAAAAAAGTCAATTAAAGTGGACCAGAGGGAATATTTATTGTCCTTTCCTCCAAAATAGGTTTCAAATTATTATCATATTTTTTGTGAAAAATATCCATGACCAGTACAATTTTTTCCCTCCTATATGATTAATACAACTGAAAAATGACACTACAAAATCTCACAATATTATTTTTCCCAATATTTTATGAGAAGGCCATATCACTAAATAATATTAGTAATGTCACACTTTTTTCCCCTTCTGCTATAACCACAAGATCTAGAGGTTCTTAGGCTTGGCAAAACGAAAAAATCAAATCCCGTTCATCAAGGATAACATGAATATTTCAAACTTTCAAAATTATAAAAATAAAAAAAATAACAAGATTATTCCTAATCCTACTCACCAAATCATCTAAGCGTCACGCATGCTTTCCACTTGAAGTGAGACGAATAACTAAGAAAAAAGAAGAAAAGAAAATAGAAAATAAATTTACCATATATGACTTCAAGAAAAGACTAGTATTAAAATGCTCAAACTTGTGGCGGTGAGTATTTCACGCAACTCTAAATCTATTACATTAGAGAACATGGTTTTTTTTAAATTCGATAGCAAACACGTTAACCTCGGCGTTACAGCGATGATTTTGGAATTTGGAGTAGTTTTCAAAGAAAGAATGAAATTCCTGTGTATGCACGTACTAGTAAATTTGTTCGCGCTTCGTATAATCATAAAAAAACTATATACCAACATGAAACACAATATTTTAACTAATGTTTTCTTTTGCTTACATCGGTATTGCATTAGGAAAATTTGGTTCCTTACGTCTCTACACTATCTAAATACGTTCTCGGTGAAGAAAGCGGTCTAATTATGGTCTACTCGAGGAAGGTCGGCCTCAGACAGTAGACAGGCCGAGTGACATGACTCACTGCGACGTTGTTTCGAGCTCTGTCACTCGTACGCTGAGGCCACCAACCCTTATACTTTTATTTGATTATTTTGAGGAAGGTCTATTAGTACATAAAAGGGACCTTCCCTTTGTAAAGGCTCATGTGTATTTTACTATTGAAAAGATACAACTCTCTCTCTATCTGACTTTCTTTCTCTCTCTCTCTCTCTCTCTCTTATGCAAAGTTTATTTCTTGTCTTATTGTTCTCGTATCATGAATTACTCACACTATAATTACAGATCTTGATCACTCTAGGCTCTCTAGTTCATATTACTATTGATTCCGATTAACCCGTATTATTTTTAAATTATTTTAGAGCCACTTAAGTACTTGCATAACTTTTTAGCCAAACAATTTGGCGCCGTCTGTGGAGATTTTGAGAATCAAAGCTGTAGTTTATTTCTAGAGATCCTTCGAAAAACCACTCTTTACAACCTAAAATGGCTGAGAACAACACAATAATGAAAGCTATCTTAGATGTAAGAACAGATCTCACAGGCACTCTCAACGCAGCTGTTGAAGGAGATGCCCTACACACAACCCCCAGTACCTTGGTAAGCGTGGAACACCTACCTTCCTCATCGGAAGATCTGGTGGTTCCACGAGAAAGAGAGGCTTCAACATCTACAACCAAAGAAGCACCCCCGGAGGTAAAGAGGTTACTGGAAGAGTGGCTGACAAACACTCTGAGCAGTCTAGCTAAGAAGCCGCCTCAAAATGATAGATGCACCCCAGCAACAGGTCACGTTGCAGCTGAAGATGAACTCGAAGTTACGAGAACGAACAACGTGACCGCTGATGCTCAAGATAACGGCGGCACACTCACAACCATCCTAAAAAAGATGGAAGAAATGGAAAACAAAAATAGGTCGCTTCGCGACCAGATGAATGAGCACCAAGAAAGGGTGGATAAGAACCCATGCGCGCCCAAGTTGCTACCAAAGTGAGACGTGGGGAGGTTCGTTGGACAACCCTACACATGAGGAGCTGCGCCATACCCCATCCAAAATACCTTCAAAATGCCCCTACTTGAAGGTATATGACGGGACCACCTGATCCACTATGTCACAGCCGTCAAAGGCAACGATCTATCAAAAGAACATGTACCATCCCTACTTCAAAAGAAGTTCGGCGAAACACTGACAGGAGGGGCCCTAACGTGGTACTCACAGCTACCGGCTAAAAGCATCTCCACATTTGAGGAGATGGCGGATAAATTTACCACCGCTCATGCAGGAGCAAGAAAGGTTAAAGCACGGGCCAACGACATTTTTGCTGTACGACAGACCCCAGGAGAAGGAATCGGGGAGTTGCTAGCAATGTTCAACAGGGTCAGAATGAGCCTACCAAACGTGTCCGAAGGCATGGCAGTTACGGCCTTTCATAACGGGCTCAGCAGAGATGGCTCAAGGGAAACCAAGAAACTACTCAGCCGTCTTCTGAAATATCCCCCCACCACATGGGAAGAGATACACAACGCCTATTGAACCGAGGTACGTGGGGATGATGATGACCTTAACGGCCCAACCCGACGGCTGATGACGATGCACCCAGAAATCCGAAGGGACCGGCGCAGCGAGGGACGGCAGGAGCAAGTCCCACGCCTCAATAGGGAAAGACACCAACCATACATCAGGTCCTCGCATCCGCCACCGCCAAGGATGCGGACGCCTTAAAACAACATGTCGCCCCAATAAGGAACGACAAAGGTATGCCCCATTCATTATCTGCACATACCTTTTGTATATCTCCTTCAGATGTAGTGTACGCACTGGCAAAACTGAGCAACAAAGTGCAATGGCCAGCAAAGATTAAATCCGACCCCGCCACCAGAAAATCAAACGCCCTGTGTGAGTTCCACCAGGAACGGGGACACTAAACGGAATAGTGTATAGGTCTCCGATAGGAGGTGGTCTCAATGCTAAACCAAGGATTCTTAAAAGAACTGCTCACCGACAAAGGGAAGCTCAACTTCGCATGCGAGCGGGAACCCCATGGCCCGCCAAGGCTGCTCTCACCAACACGCACCATCAACATGATCATTGGGGACGACAATGACTCAACAATCAATCATGTCAAATTCACCACCATTCACAAGTTAAAGCGAACCATCGCTCACGAACGGTATGACGACTTCGAAGATAGTATCACCTTCGATAAGTCTGATGCCGATGGTTTGTTTTTCCCTCATTATGATGCCTTAGTTAATACTTTACGCATAGTAGATACTGATGTTAAAAGGATCATGGTCGACGATGGCAGCGACGCATGTATCATTCATCTAAGAGTCCTTCTCATAGGACTCGAGAATAAGATAATTCCATGCTGCATAACACTAACGTGTTTTAATAATGCAGTGGAAAGAACCTCAGGCGAGGTGACACTGCCCGTTTTGGCAGGAGGAGTTACGATAAAAACCACCTTCCATGTAATGAACCAAGAAACGATGTACAACACCATTATTGGACGCCCATGGATACATGCCATGAGGGCCGTCCCCTCCGTCTTCTATCAAGTGATAAAATTCCCAACCCCATGGGGAGTGCAAAACATACGTGATGAGCCGCGCACCGCCCAAGAATGCTATAAAAAAGCTCATGATTACACACACACCAAACAACTTAAGGGAGTAAGTGTTGAAGCATAACAATCAGCCCTATCGGGGACTAAGGTCGACCCAAAAGAGAATGCCATCAAAAATCCCGATGACATCGAGGCTAGCAAGTCTACGATCGAAGACCTCAACCCCTTCCAGTTAAACGACAGCGACCCCGCAAAGAAAGCTTACAGAGGCCACGACCTATCAAATCCAGGTCAGTACCATGAATTTTTATCTAACCATGCGGACCTATTTTCTTTTTCCCATGAAGATATGCCACGAATTCCATGAGATATTGCCTTCCATAAACACAACGTCGACCCATTACACCCGTCAGTGAGGCAGGAAAGAAGAGAGTTCAACGCCGCCATCAACAAAGCGGTGAGCGAAAAAGTAGACAAACTGCTGACTAATGACTCCATTAGAGAGTCCAAGTGCCCATAATGGGTCCCCAACGTCGTATTGGTCAAAAAGAAAAACAGAAAGTGGCAGATGTGAGTAGATTCACCGATCTAAACAAAGCATGTCCAAAAGACTTGTTCCCGCTACCCCACATCGACCAGCTGATAGACGCAACGGCAGGACATGAGCTGCTAAGCTTCCTTGATGCGTATTCCGGGTACAATCAGATCATGATGGCCAAGGAGGATCAGGAGAAGACATCTTTCATAACTCACCAGGGGACGTATTGCTATAAGGTAATGCCCTTCGGGCTCAAGAACGTAGTAGACACTTACCAAAGGCTGGTGAAGGCAATGTTCAAAGAACAACTCGGCAAAACAATAGAGGACTACATCGACGACATGTTGGTCAAGTCATCAAAAAAGGAAGACCACCTCATCCACCTGAAGGAAGCCTTTGAAATATTAAGGAGGTACAACATGAAACTGAATGCCGAAAATGCGCTTTTGGAGTAGCCTCGGGAAAGTTCCTGGGATTTCTGGTATCACAAAGGGGCATCGAAGTCAACCCTGACTAGATCAAGGCCATAGAAGCCATCCCAGAAATGCTATGCAGCAAAACACAGGTGCAGAAGTTGACGGGCCGGATAGCCGCCCTCTCCGGGTTCATCTCGCGCTCTTCCGACAGGTGCCACAAGTTCTTTAGTGTATTGAAGAAAGACCAGGGACTGCAGTGGAACGAATAATTCATAGAAGCCCTGAAGAACTTGAAAGCATACGTATCATCACCGCCCCTACTGGTGAAAGCCAACCCAGGCGAGACATTGTTGATATATTTGGCCGTATCAGAAGTCGTAGTCAGCGTCGTCCTGGTGCGCGAAAATAAAGGTATGCAATCTCCTATTTGTTATATTAGCCAAACTTTAGTGGATGCCAAAACATGGTACCCCCACCTTGAGAGACTAGCATTAGCACTCGTAGTAGCTTCATGAAAGCTACGACCATATTTCCAGTGCCATCCCATAAGGGTAGTAACGACCTTCCCTCTAAGGAGTGTCCGACACAAACCCGAACTTTCAGGGCGACTCGACAGATGGACCGTCGAGCTCAGCGAGTGTGATATTACGTACCTCCCAAGGACCGCCATCAAGTCGCAAGTCTTAGCTGACTTTATCGCCGCTCAGCGCCGATGTTCTGCCAAAGGCAAAACTCGAAGCACAACGTACATCATCCGAAAATGTTCTATGGGTCCTTTATACGGATGGCACCGCCAATGCATTGGAATCGGGACTGAGACTCATTCTTGAGGTCCCCACGGGTGAAAAAATTCGCCACTCCATACGATGCCCGAAAATGACTAACAACGAGGCCGAGTACGAGGCCATTATTGCAGGTATGAAACTGGCCACCAAGTATGGGGCTCGCTGAATTCTCCTCCATTGCGACTCCCGACTTGTGGTAAACCAGATCACTGGGACTTATCAAATCAAAGAACAGAGGTTACAAAAGTACTAGTCAGAATTACACAAACTGATGGTTACATTCAACGAATGCCGCTTCGAACAAATTCCTAGAGCACGAAATGTCGAAGCGGATGGCTTGGCAAAGTTGGTTGCCGCCACCAAAAGCATCAACAAAGAAAGTGTGGTCATACTCCTCCACTCAGCTATTTATCACACCGAGGTACTTTCTTTAAGCCTGACCTGGGATTGGCGCAACTAGTTCATATCTCATTTGCAGAATGGGATACTACCCTCCGATAAAAAAGAGGCAAAAAAGCTTCGTATACATGCTGCCCGATACTGCATGATCAACAACGACCTTTATAAAAAGACATTTGGTGGCCCTTTAGCCAAGTGCTTAGGGTCTTAACAAACAAGACCGGTACTCAAAGAAGTAAACAAAGGCCATTACGGTGCCCATACTAGCAGCCGCGCCCTCGTAAGGTGCATCATACGCGCCGGCTACTACTGGCCCACCATGAAGTAAGAGGCGGCTAAGTATGTCCGCCGATGCAAGCAATTCCAAAACTTCTCCCCAATGATACACCTACCAGGAGAAACCCTCCATTCCGTCACCCCCCCTGGCCATTCAACAAGTGGGGAATGGATATAGTCGGCATGCTACCCTCAGGACGAGGAAAGGTACGATTTTTACTTATTTTAACTAACTATTTCTCCAAGTGGGTGGAAGCAGGTGCGTACGCACAAATACACGAACAAGAAGTCATCACCTTCATATGGAGGAACATCATATGCCATTTCAGCATCCCCAAAGAAATCAGCTGCGATAACAGGCGCCAGTTCATTGGTCAGAAAACGACCGAGTTCTTCGAAAAATGGCGCATCAAAAGGATATTGTCCATGCCATACCGTCCCGCTGCCAATGGTCAAGCGGAGTCCTCCATCAAAAAAATTCTAAACATACTCAAAAAGAAGCTTGAAGATGCCTAGGGGCTATGGTCGGAACTAATACCCAAAGTCTTGTGGGCGCACAGAACCACACCCAAGTCCAGCACCGGGGAAACCCCGTACTCACTAGATTATGGAACCAACACGGTCATACCCGTTGAAGTGGGCTAGCCCATCCTAAGTTATTCACACACTAGTGTCGACGTCCCCCTTTTTCAACTACTAAAAGAAGGTAAAATCAGGTTTAAAACATTATGGGCAAAACAACTCTCATTCCGGTTTGGGAGTTGGGTAATAGCATTTGAAGAGTCGCCACCTAATGATTATAGTGCATTAGGACACTTTGAGATTAAAAGAGCATTTTTTGAAAGAAACCCAGAGTTTGGGTAAGGGCTTGAGATTATTTCGAGGTGTTAGGCACCCCTCAAGATCCACTAGTGTGGTTCCCGGCCGTGTTAATCGTGACTTTAATAAAAGATGAAGCAAATAGGAAAATAAGGTGCACATATATAACATTCACATAACTTGAGAGTTTTCAAAGAAGATGGAGAGACATAAGTTTAAAAGAAAGGATTAATGTGAGGAAAGCATTACCATATGAAATAAAGCAAATAAGAGAAAGGAGGGTCCTAGGTTTAACTATAATATGGATCACATCGGCACAATACCCCGCACACACTCCTCAAAGAGGGGTCGCATATGGTATTAGCGCACCGGTTATCATCTCCATATTCTACCATTACCACCACGTTAAGGTATTTAAGTGCTTTGGTATCATTTACTTATTGCATGCTAATACCTGTCCCCAACCTGTTAGTCTTGGGGTATTAGGACTTTTAATCCTAAGAAGGGGGAAGAGAGATATAGGATATATATATATATATATATATATATATATATATATATATATATACATATATATGGAGTTTTCAAAGGTAAAAAACACTAGAGCGACAGTCAAAAACTAGTAGCATATAAGAGGTATGCAAATATGCAGTTAAAGGCACAATTAAACCCTGTAACATACAACAAATAGTTTAGCATGAATTCAATTACTGATTCCGTCTTTAAAAGAGGTTAGAAGAGTGGGCAGATTAGTTTAACACATAAGAGTTGGATAGAAAATCTGCTTCGAGCTCCCCGGGCTCGTTTTAGGAGTTGACAGGATTTAGAAAATCAATTGATTTAAAAGAAAACGAAGCTTTAGACAAAGGTTTGTTTAAAGGATTTAATGTTGCAGACAAGTTTAGAAAAGGCCTTATAAGTTAGCCGCACTGAATTGAGTAAAAAGGGAGACGCGAGAAAAGAAGTTTAAAAGATCTTGGAGCATTTAACTCAAGCAGACAAATGATTGAAAGCACAAATTCAGTGATTAAAGCGGTTTACAGGTTCAGAGCATTACGAAAGGGGGCAGACCTGGGCCCGTTTCAGAGTAAACAGATTTAGGACAAGTTGAACCAAAACATTTGAAACATTAGGCGAGTCTGGACTTAAAACATACTTATTAGCCCTTTAGTTACTGCTTTTAGATGACCTACTGCTTTGCCTAGCATTTATATAGTTCCAATAGGCATGCTCTCTAGGAGAGATTAAAATGCAAACCTATGAGCATGATTTCTATATGAGACTGTAAGAATGCACCCAATAGGCACGATTTCTATTATGACTTCGGGGAAATAACGAAAGGCCTATATACATGGTATCTAGTTGGTATCGATGCAACACTGTAAAATGGACATGATAACGATATGTATGGATGCAATAAAGTAAGACCCTAAGACATGGTTTCTAAATGATGCAAAAATAAGCCTGTAAACATGATTTCTATATGATATTGACGTAATAAAAGTAAAACCCCTATAGGCATGTTTTCTATATGATGTTGATGCAGTAATGATAAAACTATAGGCATGGTATCCATACTAATTTTGAAGTAATACAAACCTATAGGCATGGTCTCTAATGAATGCAAGAAAGTAAACCCCTCCCCGTATCCCTTTTACTACACCCCCGAGTTATTTTATTACAAATTATTACAAATCTGGGCAGAAAAGGGAAATAACATTAAAAGAAATAAAAGTTAAATACATCAGCAGCTATAACAGGCCCGAGGAGTCTCGAAGCAACTTTAATGTCCAATATATGCCTTTTACCAAATCCGAGCTCCCATGGTCCGAGGCGTCTCTTTTTAGCGTGTTAGAAAGTTCCAAGGGCTTTCAATGAAACCCAGGCATTGCTTACACTCTAATTGGAATAGTGCAAGTGTGGAATTACAAGCCCCGAAAGCATCCAAGTTCAGAGGAGACTCTGGGGTCCCCTAAGCATGGCTTACTAAGGGGAAGTAGGACTTATAGCACTAAGAACAAGTGTAAAGGTGATAGATTAGAGGAAGAACATTGTAGGAGGTGGTCATACCTAGCCTATGGAGTGAGGATGGCACACCCCTAACCATTTACAAAGGCTATCAAACAAGAGAAGACTTGTAATTAAGTCAGACAAGGGTCTGTATGGTGATTAGGACACCAACATGCCTTTGTTGAGGCTCAAACACAAAAGATAAGGGATGAGGAATGGGGATTACACATACTAAATCTTAAACTGAAGTAAACAAACAAACAAGGGAAAGGGAAAGGGATTGACATATTGAACTTAAACATAACAAACAAGGGGACAAAGGAAAAGGGATTAAACATGCTAGAAAATTCAAGCTAAAGCAAACAAACAGACAAGGGAAAGCGAAAGGGATTGACATATTGAACTTAAACATAACAGACAAGGAGACAAGGGAAAGGGAATAAACATGCTAGAAACTCAAACTGAAGCAAACAAACAGACAAGGGAAGAGGAAAAGGGATTGACATATTGAACATAAACATAATAGACAACGGGACAAGGGAAAGGGATTAAACATGCTAAAAAACTCAAACTGAAGTAAACAAACAGACAAGGGAGAGGGAAATGGATTGACATATTGAACTTATACATAACAGAATAGGGAGGGGACAAGGGAAAGGGAATTAACATAAAGTTTAGCTGATATACTCATAACAGACAAAGGGAAACAACTAGGATTAAACATGTTGAATTTGAACTGAAAGCATAACAGGCAAAGAACAGGGTAAATTAAATAGATAGTTACAGGTTGATAATTGAAATTAGGAGCCTACCACTTGCGCGCTTGAGTAACAAAGCAAAGGGAAACCTTATAATTAGCCTTGGCTTTCAGCCACCTAATTCTTAGCCAAAGAGGGCAAGTAACAGAGAAGATAAGAGAAATTTAGTGAGTAAGAGTTGAGAGAATTCGTGTTTCAGTGTGTTTAGTGAGAAAAAGAGAAGGCCTATTTATAGTTTTGAAAGGATGCAGCAATAAGGCAAAGAAATATTCAGCAATATCAATCAGTATCAACTAAGGAGAAGGGAACCCCAACAATTAAGGAACCGACTGAAAATAAATAAACCCTAGTCTAATTTTGGGAACAAAATCAATTATTAATCACAGAACATAGGGTAAGTACATGTAAGGAATTTTGAAAATCACACGGGTAAACACATAAGGCAAGTGATCACCCAAGAAATCAAGGTGTCAAGATACTACTTGCATTCGAACTTAGTCAGAAAACAGGGAGCAATTAGATAATCAAACAGTTGTACAAAAATATCAATTAGGGTTTCAGGGAAAGGGGGAAAGTAGTACTATAAAAGATGCATAGGTTTGGACGGGTATAGACTAGAAGCAATTAGAGTAACATGTAGTAAAGCACAAGAAAGCAACCAGAGGCGGCTAGGGTTACACATAGAAAATATAGAAAGAAACCCTTTTATTCTAGGGTTTCTACTTCATATCGGAGCATAGGAAAATAACATATATGAGGATGAACAAAAGCAGAACAACCTAAAGAAGAGCACGTAGCACATTCACTGAAAACCCTAGAGAGATAATCAGCAGAAAAACACTTCCGAGCCATAGTAGAAAAATGTTCATAATCATGGAGAAGAACACACAGTAGCAAAATATACAATGAGCTCAAAGAAATCAGATAAGTCATAGAAAACCCTAGGTTTAAAAGACGAACAGTTTTGAAAGAACAAATAGGCGAAGAAAGGATGAGAGGTACTAAAAACTTTTAGAAAATAATTAGAGCACAGAGAAGATCGTAACATAAACACAGAGAAAAATGAAAAAGAACCCCGAACATTAGGGTTTTCATAGAAAGGTCTCAAAATGGCGAGAAAATCCTGGAAGGGACTCGTCAGAGTCGGCAAAGGGCTCATGCTTCAAGGCTTGCTAGAGAAAGGGTCGGACATGGCTGTGAAAACCCATCGAAGGACCTCTGGTCTAGTCACCTTTGCAATAAGGTTCCGATCTTCGACCCCAAAGGCCAGTAGAGGTGAAGAGTGAACTAATAATGGAGTTTCAGGTCTCAGATGGCCATGAACGTCGGCGATTTAGGGTTTGAGAGCTTTAGGGAGCATTTGGGAGTGAAGGCGGCGAGTTTGGAAGAAATGACTAAGGCTTATGAAATTTGCGACTCCGACGAAAAACATCATCCAACCATCATATGATTCTTCAATATCTTCTCCTATGAAAGCTACTACCTCATCGGGAAAATACGTTTTCAATGGTTCGTATTCCCCTTATACAGGATTTTCTGCGAGATGATCTGCCAAAGCCTGTCCTTTAACTGCCGTCTGGGTGACATAGACAATATCGAATTCACTCAACAAAATTTTCCACTTAGCGAGCTTGCCGGTGGTCATGGGCTTCTTAAAAATATACTTTAGTGGATCCATTCTTGATAATAGGGTAGGTAGTTTAAGCACAGAAATAATGCCTCAACTTCTGAGCTATCCAATTCAAAGCACAATAGGTGCATGCTAGAAAGGAATACCGGGCCTCGTACGGGGTAAATTTCTTGCTGAGGTAGTAAATAGCTTGCTCCTTTCTCCCCGTCTCATCATGTTGTCCCAAGACACAACCAAATGCTCCATCCAAAACTGCGAGATAGAGCAATAAGGGCCTTCCAGGCTCAGGCGAAACCAGGACTGGAGGAATATACAAGTATTCCTTGATCATGTAAAAAGTCTTTTGACATTCATCGGTCCATTTGGTGGCGACATCCTTTTTAGCATCTTGCAGATAGATTCGCAGATGACGGTAGACTGGGCTATGAACCGGCTGATATAGTTGAGTCTCCCTAGGAAACTCATTACCTCTTTCTTGCTCTTCGGCAGTGGCAGCTCCTGAATTGATTTGACCTTTGATGAACCCAACTCTATTCCTCGGCGACTCACGATAAAACCCAATAACTTTCCCGCAGGGACCCCAAATGCACACTTTGCGGGATTCAGTTTCAAGTTATACCTCCTTAGTCTGTTGAAAAACTTTCTAAGGTCCTCCATGTGATCTGCAGCCTTCTTGGACTTAATGATGATGTCATCTACGTATACCTCAATCTCCTTATGTATCATTTCATGAAAGAGGGTAGTCATGGCCCTCATGTAAGTAGCTCCTGTATTCTTCAATCCGAATGGCATCATTCTGTAGCAATACATTCCCCAAGGCGTGATAAACGTCATTATCTCTACATCCTCGTTGTCCATCCATATCTGATGGTATCCCGCAAAACAATTGACGAATGACTGCAACTCATGCTTGGCGCATTTGTCTATCATAATGTGTATGTTTGGCAAGGGAAAATCATCTTTGGGACTAGCCCGGTTGAGATCCTGGTAGTCGACACAGACTCTAACTTTCCCATCCTTCTTTGGTACCGGCACAATGTTAGCTAACCAAGTTGGATACTCTACCACTTAAAGAACTCTGACTTTGACCTGCTTGGTGACCTCTTCATTGATTTTTAAACTCATATGTGGCATGAATTTTCAGAGCTTCTGCTTTACCGGCGGACATGCCGGATCTGTCGGCAACTTTTGAGCGACGATGGATGTGCTGAGGCCACTCATATCGTCGTAAGACCATGTGAAGATATCCTCATATTCCCTCAATAACTCTGTATATTCCTCTTTCTTTGTCAGTGATAAGTGCACACTGATACGCGTCTCTTTGACATACTCTGTATCTCCCAATTTGATGACTTCGGTTTTATCCAAGTTGGACTTAGGTCTATTATCAAAATTCTCGGCCCCTCTGACAACATCTTCTGGTATATCATCCTCCTCTGAGTCTATGTTCGTTTGTTGCATAGCCTCGTTGCAAATCACAGTGTTGGTTCATCATCATGATACGTAATAGTAATCCTATGTTAAAATAAAGTAAATAGCAGAGAAAAGTAATGAATATTTGATAAACTAAAAGTGCTTTTGATTAAATTCATAAACGGTATTTGGTACTACGATCATTGGTGGAACAATACCTATTCCCGAAGATGCTGCAGAGTCTTTTTGATTGCTCGTTCGAGAGCTATGATCTTTAGCTCTGGAACTGAATCATTTCCTTGTATATGAGAAGAACTTCCAGATTAATAAGAAGGAAGCTTAATCAGAATGAATAATAATTTTTCTTCTATGATCGATCGATATAAACATCAACAGCTCCGAATTGGATCAGTTTGTCCTTTCAAAACATCAGAGCTCTTTTGGAAAGTAAAGAAAAATACGGAAAATAAAGAAAACAACTAAAACATAGATACACGATGCTTGTTCAGCCTTGCTACCCCGAAGGTTACCGGGTGATGGTGGTCCTGATTGACCAGTTGGTGAGCCGCTCCCCTTGATTCACAGGCCGAATGGAATGGACTTCCTCCCCTTCCTCTTAAAAAATCACACAACAGTCCATGTCCTCCAGAAACAGGTTCTTCATTGCCGCAAGAGCCTTGTCTTCTTCTGACCTGGAGAGAGTGTCGGCTGGTTGAAATGTCTGCTCCAACTGAGGTATGGGGAGCTCCAATGGGTAATATAGGTCGCGCCATGGTGGTGACCAGCTTTTGAACTCTTGCCAAGTGTACTCGTACCCCACTCCGAAGGTAGTACCGTGTTTCTTCAATTGGATAGGTTTGGTGATACCTTGAAGATTCTTACCAAGTCCTTTCCCTAATTCATACCCACTCCAATTAAGAATTCTCTCGACCTTCTTACTCCACCATTTTTCCTCGTCCACTGCGTTGATCCGCTCAATATGATGATATGTTTCTCCGCCTATTCTTCTTCTTCCTCCGATCATTGGAATGGTCTGGCGACTATATATGGGGTTGCTACCGTCGCCATGGATGATTACTTCCTGATGGTTCCATTCGAACTTCACACACAGATGTAAGGTTGATGACACAGCCCCAGGGGCGTGGATCCAGGGTCGTCCCAGCAGTAAGTTGTAAGATGCTGGTATGTCGATGACTTGGAAGTCGACATCAAACCAAGTGGGCCCCATTTGCAAACACAGGCTAATCTCCCCGAGAGTGGAACTCTGAGAACCGTCAAAAGCCTTAGCATTAATAGCCCCATCTTTTATCTCGTGTAATCCTTTTCCTAACTTACTGAGGGTGATCAATGGACAGATGTTGAGGCTAGATCCTTCGTCAACTAAAATCCTGGTGATGAAATGATCTTCACATTACACAGTGATGTGTAGTGCTTTTTTATGACTGAGCCCTTCAAGTGGCAATTCATCCTCTTGGAAGGTGATTTTGTGACTTTCCAATACCTTCCCTATCGTGTTTGCCGTCTATCCTCCTGTTATGTTGCTCAAGACATAATCCCTGCTCAATATCTTCATCAAGGCATTTTTGCGCACCTCAGAACTCTGCAACAATGCTTAGATGGAGATCTGCGCCGGAGTCTTGTTTAGCTGTTCAACAAATTAATATTCCTTAGCCTGTATTGTTCTCCATGGATCATCAGGTCTAGTTACAATGGGACGTCCAGAGGCCTTCTTGCTGGACTCAACTAGGTGCTCTGGTGTGTACACCTTGCCTGTTATAGTCATACCTTGTGCGGTGATTGCTTCACCTGTGCATGCTTTTCCTTTCCTTCTCGCCTCGGCTGCGTAGTCCCAGGGTATGGCATTTGACTGAAATGGGGTTATGTCTGACATGGTGACCGGAATGGGCACCCTTGGGGGCATCATAGATACTTCAATTGGTGGGGGGCCTTCGGAGTCCCAAACTCAACCTCAATTGGTTTTGTCAGTTTTGCAGGAGGTGCCTCGAACCCAAATGGTACAGATATATTTACCACGTTGCCCTCAGATGGATGAATTTGCACAATAATAGGATTAAGAGTGACTGCCTGTTTCTTGGGCTCATCTCCTTCAGATATCAAACCAATTGACCCTTCGAGGTCCCAGTCGTCCTCAACCTCAATCATGTGGATGCCTCAACCTTTATGATCTGGTAAAGGGTTGTTACGAACATTAGGAGTAGGCTCCTTAGCCACGATTACCTTTTTGTCAATTAAGGTCTGAATTTTGTCCTTCAACGAGCGGCATTCGTCGATGGTATGGCCATTCATCCCCGAATGGTATGCACAAGTTTTATTTGGGTTGACCATTGGGGAGGGTTTTCTGGGGTTATGACCGAGATGGGTGTAACATATCCAGCGGCTTAGAGCTTCTCATATAGTTGGTCAATGGGTTCAGCAATAGCTGTGTACTGTCTGGGAAATTTGCGGTCAAAGTTTGGTATTGGTCGTGGGAAGTTTTGGCTGGCAGGTGGTGATGGATAGTGAGGAGTTTGGGAGTTGTAAGATTGGAATACGGGAGCGGGTTGGGAATATCCTGGCGACGTGGGCTGATATGTTGGTGGTGGAGATGTTTGGTAGACGGGATGTGGATCTTAACAGGTAGGTGAAGGTGCTTGGTAATTTAGAGAGGGTTGGTATGTGAGTGGGGTTGGAGGGTAGGGTTGATATTTCATGGGAGAGTGGTTTCTTTGCGTAGCCATTACGCAGTTTACATCCTTTTTCTTCGACGTACCACCAGATTGCAAGGTTTTTTTGGTGGCCTTCAGTGCCTCAAGGTTAGTAACCATACCATTTTTTATCCCCTCTTCAATTCTTTCTCCTAATTTGATGATATCAACGAACTTCTGCCCCTCTATCAGCATCAATCTCTCGTAATACTGTGGGTCCTGAGCGCGAACGAAAAATTTGTTCATTTGTTCTTCTTCCAAAGCAGGCCTAACCTTGGCCGCTTCCGGCATCCAACGAGTAGCATACTCACGAAAGGTTTCGGTTGGCTTCTTCTTCAAATTCTGGATATAGAACACGTCTGGCGCGTTCTCAGTGTTGAATCTGAAATAGTCCATGAAATCGGACGCCATGTTTACCCAACTCGTCCACTTCTTCGCATCTTGGCTGATATACAAAGATAAAGTATCACCTTTCAAGCTCCCCATGAACAACTTCATGTGGATCTTTCATCTCTACCAACTCCCACTAACTTGTCACAATACATCCTAAGGTGAACCCTGAGATCACCCGTACCATCAAACATTTCGAACTTAGGAGGTTTGTACCCCTGTGGGAGTTCGACATCAGGCTGAACACAAAGGTCTTCATAATTTAGACCTTCTACACCTTTATTACCTTCCATGCCTTGAACCCTGCTAGTGAGTTTCTTAAGATCAGCAACCAAGTTTTGAATGACTGAGTCTGATTCTGACACATCTGATATGGGCTGTGTATAGTATGGCACAGTATCCACAAAGATAGGGGTATCTTGGTAATTTGGAGCATTTTGGGGCTCAGGGATGAGCGTTGGAGTATTGTTGCGAGCTTGTATTGGGGTCTTCTGCGGAGGTGCATGGACCTGATTGTTGACATCTACAGCATTAAGGGAGATGGACAAACTGGCCAAACTCTGGTTCTGGTCTAATTCTTCTCGAAACTTTCGCAAAGTTTGCTCCAGATGAGCAGCAGTCTCTTTAGTGATCGGGTACCCTGAGAAGTTCCTTCAGTTTCCTTTCTGGCTTTGCTATCTCCCATCTTTCATTTGTTCCTGTTTCTAGAAGGAGGAGGACCCTTAGATCTTGTTGACTATGCTGATGGTGCCAGAATGCACGAGCTAACCTTTGGGGAGGAGAATAAAAAATAAAAGAAAAACAAAAAAAGTAAAAAGTTAGTGCGGATTCTGAAAAAAACATTGCTGTATTTAAACACGTTATTTGAAGAATATAAGTCATTTCCTATTTGGTTGCCTCGTTGTGCCTGGAGCGGGCCTAGCTACAAATACGATTTGGAGAACTTATAACACCAAGTGCCTCATTTTATTGACAGAAAATAAAATGAGTCAAAACAGATTGAAATAAAGAAAAATTGTCACTAATGGCCAAGGGCCTTATTACATCAAGAAATCAGTAAAATCCTAACTACATGGTCCCAGAGGGACCATCCCCAGATTCGGCATCAGCTCTCGCAGTCCCAGCAACAAGTAAGCCTGAGCCAGGTGCCCACCTTCGTTACCTTCAGCTTCCTAATAGTCATTGATTCTTTTTAGAAACCTGCCTTCCAACTTCACTAGACCCCGTTCCAAGTACCCTAAATGGTTGTTTGCGCAGACAACCATGTCCTTCCGCTCATTTATTACCTTCTCTTGGGCCTCTAGCATTTCCAATTGTTCACTTTCACACTCTTGCATCCATTTGCGCAACTGATTATACTTAACCTTTGTTGTAGCCTCTTCATCAATAACCCTGTGACCATGGACGAAACCCATTTTTCCCAAGCCAATGTGATCATCTTCTAGCCACTCCGGATAAAGCGGCGCATCCTCTGCCTGATACCTGTATGGCCCCATAGATTCCTTCTCCAAAATGAGTTTGGAGTGCCACATATGCTGAGCCCGACATATGTGTGGGCTATTGTCATCTTGGAATTCAGCCCTGTATTGACTCATCTTTTCCACCCTTGGTATAATCTGCTTCCTTCCCGCTTGCCTCATGACTTGGAGAGGGACATAAGAGTAAGTTCCTCTTAAGCCGATGAGTACAAGGAATGGCGCATCCCTTGACCGAATGATAAACTCTCCAGTTGGAAACCATTCGTACATCTATTGAACCTGCTCTTCTCTCAGATTCCCTAGTATTTCTACCCATCCACTGGCATTTTCCGGGTGAACGAACATATCCGGCATGAAGTGCATTCACTTTGGATGATGGAAAGCGATATGGTCATCCTAGTCTCGGCGTACAATCTCTTGTCTATAACCTCCCTTCTGAAGATGTTCAAAGATCCAGAGTTGTAGTAGCAAATTGAACCCTTCAAAGTGTGGTGCCCCTTGTTGACATTTCTCTAAGGCCTGGTGCAGTTCGGCGAGGATCATGGGTGCTATGTTGAATATTTGCTCGTCGATACCCTCCATTATGGCTTTGGTTACCATGGCTAGTCTCGTATGGATTCTATCCTACTTCATTGGAAAGACTATCATGCCCAAGAAACACCATACGAATACAAAGGCTTTCCTATGTATGTGCCCCAAAGAGGTGAGGGCGAACTCGTCCATGTGAGTGCGGTAGGATTTGCTATGTTCGGACCTTTCATACATGAAGTTGAGGATATGTAGGAGTCTTTCAGACTAGTCAGATTAGGATTCTTCTTGAGCCCCATCATTTTCAGGAACCCTCTACCTTTGCGGTTTTCCGGCATAAGAAACCCCGGGCTATCCCAAGGAATTCCGGCTAGACCCCCAATTTCTTCCAATAGCGGTGTCATTTCAATACCCCCAAAGCGGAAGACGGACCGTTAGCAGCTTCCACAATCTTGTTATCTGGCCTAACTTCCAGGAGTGAGGGAAGATTTCCTAAGTGCTTGCGGACAAGAACCCGATCACTACCATGCAAATCATCCCACGAGCTTAGCAACTTTGGATAAATGTTTGATACTATACTGAATCTGGGGACCTCGTGCCTCATTTTCCTGCAAAATAGAGAGTTAGGACCTTAACCCCACCGGACTCGACTAATTTAAATCAATAATTAGCAAGAGGTATTTAATTCTCCAAATCAATGCACATAACATGAATGTCTGTTTGGGTTTCGAGGAAACCCAATGGAATTTTTGTTTAGGCTATTCTAACGAGTATTATGGGGACGACATAACTTATTTGGCTAAGTTTGACCATGATGCATGAACATTTAAACAGAGTAAGGATTCTATTTGAAGTGCTAGACAAGGTACCCTTGAGCGGACAACTCAAGAGGGAAAGGCACGGAACCATCGACTACACCGTTGATCGACTGGTTTTACCGCAAATATGCCTTTGCCAAATTTAGAGGGTTTGTAATAATGGAAGAGCGCAACCACTCATTATATTCATTTCTATATCATTTGTTTGGCACCAGTGAAAAATGATGTTGAAGGATGCAATTACAACAATGGAATAAATGCGTGCATTTTCACGTTCATACAATAATGATTACAATAAATGCTCGAAATTTAAGACGGAATTGAATTAAAGTGAGGTAATAAAGCAATAAAACAGTTAAAGAAAAAGAAAGACACAAAGAAACAAGTTAGTAATTGTAAAAAAATAATAATTAAAGCAATAAATAAAGAAAGAAATAAAGTCACAAAACACGTAGTGGTAAAAGCATTTAAAGAACTTCCCCAGCAGAGTCGCCATGTTGTTGACGCCCCCCCCCCCTTTTCAACCACTAAAGAAGCTAAAAAAATCGGGTTTATGACATGATGGGCAAAACAACTCTCATTCCCGCTTGGAAGTTGGGTTATAGAATTTGAAGAGTCACCACCTAATGATTATAGTGCATTAGGACACTTTGAGATGAAAAGAGCATTTTTTAAAAGAAAACCAGAAATTGGGCAAGGGCTTGAGATTATCTGGAGGGGAAGCTGTTAGGCACCCCTCAAGATCCACTAGTGTGGTTCCTGGTCGTGTTAATCGTGTTTAATAGAAGATGAAGCAAATAGGAAAATAAGGTGCACATATATAACATTCACATAACTTGAGAGTTTTAAACGAAGAAGGAGAGACATAGGTTTAAAAGAAAGAATTAATTTGAGGAAAGCATTACCATATGAAATAAAGCAAATAAGAGAAATGAGTGTCCTATGTTTAACTATAATATGGATCACATCGGCATAATACCCTGCACACACTCCTCAAAGAGGGGTCGTATATGGTATTAGCGCACCGGTCACCATCTTCATATTCTATCCTTCCCACCCCGTTAAGGTATTTAAACGTGTTGGTATCGTTTACTTATCGCATGCTAATAACCGTCCCAACCTGTTAGTCCTGGGGTATTAGTACTTCTATTCCTAAGAAGGGGGAAGAGAGAGATAGGATATATATATATGGAGTTTTCAAAGGTTAAAACCACTAGAGCGACAGTCAAAAACAAGAAGGATATAAGAGGTATGCAAATAAACAGTTAAAGGACAATTAAACCCCGTAACATACAACAAATAATTTAGCATGACTTCAATAAATGATTTGGTCTTTTAAAAGAGGTTAGAAGAGCGGGTAGATTAGTTTAACAAATAAGAGTTGGATAGAAATTCTGCTTCGAGCTCCTCGGGAATGTTTTAGGAGTTGACAGGATTTAGAAAATCAGATGATTTAAAAGAAAACGAAGCTTCAGACAAAGGTCTGTTTAAAGGATTTAAAGTTGCAGACAAGTTTAGAAAAAGCCTTATAAGTTCGCCGCACTGAATTGTGTAAAATGGGAGACGCGAGAAAAGATGCTTAAAAGATCTTGGAGCATTTACACTCAAGCAGACAAACAATTGAACGCACATGTTCAATATTTACAGTGTTTTACAAAGTTCAGAGCATTACCTAAGGGCGCAGACTTAAGCCCGTTTCAGAGTGAACAGATTTAGGACAAGTTAAACCAAAACGTCTGAAACATTAGGTGATTCTCGACTTATAACATACTTATTAACCCTTTAGTTATTGCTTTTAGATGACGTACTATTTTCCCTATAGTTTATATAGTTCCTATACGCATGCTTTATAGGCGAGATTAAAAAATGCAAACCTATGAGCATGATTTCTATATAAGACTGTAAGAATGCACCCTATAGGCACGATTTCTATTATGAAGTCGAGGCAATAACGAAAAGCCTATAGACATGCTATCTACATGGTATCGATGCAACAGTTTAAAATGGACATGATGACGATATGTATGGATGCAATAAAGTAAGGCCCTAACACATGGTTTCTAACTTATGCAAAAATAAGCCTGTAACCATGATTTCTATGCGATATTGATGTAAGAAAAGTAAAAACCCTATAAGCATGTTTTCTATATGATGTTGATGCAATAATGATTAAACTATAGGCATGGTATCCATACTAATTTTGAAGTAATGCAAACCAATAGGCATGGTCTATAATGAATGCAAGAAAGTAAACCCCTTCCCATATCCCTTTTACTATACCCCCGAGTTCTTTTATTACAAATTATTACAAAACTGGGCAAAAAAGGAAAAGAACATTAAAAGAAATAAAAGTTAAATACATCAACAACTATAACAGGCTCAAGGAGTCTCGAAGCAACTTTAATGTCCAACATATTCCTTTTACCAAATCCGAGCTCCCAAGGTCCGAGGCTTTTCTCTTTTTAGAGTGTTACAAAGTTCCAAGGGCTTTCAAATAAACCCAAGCATTGCTTACACTCTAGTTGGAATAGTGCAAGTGTGGAATTACCAGCCCCCAAAGCATACAAGTTCAGAGGAGACTCTAGGGTCCCCTAAGCATGTCTTAATAAGGGGAAGTAGGACTTAAAGCACTAAGAACAAGTGTAATGGAGATAGATTAGAGGAAGACCATTGTAGGAGGTGGTGATACATAGCCTATGGAGTGAGGCTGGCACACCCCTAACCACTTCAAAGGCTATCAAACAAGAGCAGACTTGTAATCAAGTCAGACAAGGGTTTGTATGGTGATTAGGACACCAACATGTTCAAGGCTCAAACACATAAGATAAGGGATGGGGAATGGGGATTACACATAATAAAGCTTAAACTGAAGTAAACAAACAGACAAGGGAAAGGAAAAGGGATTGACATATTGAACTTAAACATAACAGACAAAGGGACAAAGGAAAGGGATTAAACATGCTAGAAAACGCAAACTAAAGTAAACAAACATACAAGGGACAGGGAAAGGGATTGACATATTGAACTTAAACATAACAGACAAGGGGGAAAGGGAAAGGGATTAAACATGCTAGAAAATTCAAACTGAAGTAAACAAACAGACAAGGGAAAGGGAAAGGGATTGACATATTGAACTTAAACATAACAGACAACGGGACAAGGGAAAGGGATTAAACATGCTAAAAACTCAAACTGAAGTAAACTAACAGACAGGGGACAGGGAAAGTGAATTAACATAAAGTTTAACTGATATACTCATAACAGATAAAGGGAAACAACTAGGATTAAACATGCTGAATTTGAACTGAACGCATAACAGGCAAAGAACAGGGTGGAGTAAATAGATAGTTGCAAGTTGATAATTGAAATTAGGACCCTACCACTTGCGCGCTTGAGTAACAAAGCAAAGAGAAACCTTATAATTAGCCTTGGCTTTCATCCGGCTAATTCTTAGCCAAAGAGAGCAAGTAACAGAGAAGAGAAGAGAGTACTAGTGAGTAAGAGTAGAGAGAAGTCGTGTTTCAGTGAGTATAGTGAGAAAAAGAGAAGGCATATTTATAGTTTTGAAAGGATGCAGCAATAACGCAAAGAAATATTCAGCAATATCAATCAGTGTCAATTAAGGAGAAGCAAACCCCTTCAATTAAGGAACCGGCTGGAAATAAATAAACCCTAGTCTAATTTCTGGAAGAAAATCAAGTATTAATCACAAACATAGGGTAAGTATATGCAAGAAATTTTGAAAATCACACGGGTAAACACATAAGGCAAGTGATCACCCAGGAAATCAAGGAGTCAAGATACTACTTGCATTCGAACTTTGTCAGATAACAGGGAGCAATTAGAGAATCAAACAGTTGTACAAAAAAATCAATTAGGGTTTTAGGAAAAAGGGGGAAAGTAGTAATATAAAAGATGCATAGGTTTGAACGGGTATAGACTAGAAGCAATTAGAGTAACATGTAGTAAAGCAAAAGAAAGCAACCAGAGGCGGCTAGGGTTACACATAGAATATATAGAAAGAAACCCTTTTAAGCTAGGGTTTCTACTGCATATCGGAGCATAGCAAAATAACATAGATGAGGATGAACAAAAGCAGAACAGCCTAAAGAAGAACACGGAGAACATTAACTAAAACCCATAGAGAGATAATCAGTAGCAAACCACTTCAAAGCCATAGTAGAAAAATGTTCAGAATCATGGAGAAGAACACACAATAGCAAAATAAACAACGAGCTTAAAGAAATCAGATAAGTCATAGAAAACCCTAGGTTTAAAAGACGAACAGTTTTGAAAGAACAAATAGGCGAAGAAAGGATGAGAGGTACTAAAATTTTTTAGAAAATAATTAGAGCACAGAGAAGATCGTAACATAAACACAGAGAAAAATGAAAAAGAACCTCGAACATTAGGGTTTTCATAGAAAGGTCTCAAAATGGCGAGAAAAGCCTGGAAGGGACTCGTCGGAGTCGGCAAAGGGCTCATACTTCAAGGCTTGCTAGAGAAAGGGTCGGACATGGCTGTGAAAACCCATCGAAGGACCTCTGGTCCAGTCACCTTTGCAATAAGGTTCCGATCTTCGAACCCAAAGGCCAGGAGAGGTGAGGAGTGAAATAATAATGGAGTTTCAGGTCTCGGACGGCCATGAACGCCGGTGAGAAGAGCCGGAGGCGATTTAGGGTTTGAGTGCTTTTGAGAGAATTTGGGAGTGAAGGCGGCGGGTTTGGAAGAAATTATTAGGGCTTAGGGGTAATTTAGGATTTAATTTTGGTAAGTGGATTTTGGGTCGTTGATCTCAAAGATCAACGGCCAGGATTAGAAGGGGACCGAGCGGGTTAGATTTAGGTGGGTTGGGGTCGAGTGTTTTTGGATTAGGGTCGAGCAATTGGGGACTAAAATTAGTGCTGATTTGGGCTTCAATTTTGATTAAGATTGAAAGACAAAAGGGCTATAATTTAAATAGTCATTTTCCCAATTTAATTTTATAAAAAATAGTAAACAATTTTATGAAAAACCAATAAAAATACAGAGATAATAAAATATATTTACGAATTAATTTAAAAATATTAGGAATGATTTTGTACTTCAAATACTTATTAAATTGAGAAATAGGCTAAATTTGCAATATAATACAATTTTAATTTAGAAATATTTAATGGCTTTGTAAAATTTTGTAAAAATTTACGTAAGTTATATTTATATGCAAATGAGAGAATAAAATAAATCATTTATCAAGATAACAAGATTTGAGAATAAATATTGGATTTTATAGTACGAAATAAGTCGTAAATTGGTTTTAAAATACTTTAAAATGTAAAAAATACCAAACCTTTTGTGGATGCTTATATATGCATCTACATGTTATTTTGAAAGTCTTTTTGGTACAAAAATATACATAGGGAAAAATTGGGTATCAACAACCAGTGGAACAGAAAACGACATCAGCAGACTCCAAGATGTTGATGAAGCCGAAGAAAGAAGAGAAATGGCCCACATTAGGATGGTAGCCCAAAAACAATAGGTCGAATGATATCACAATAAGAGGGCGAAAATAAGCCACTCAAAGTAGGGGACTACATCCTCAAAGCCAAGACTCTGGCCTCAAAAGACCATAGTGAAGGAAAATTGGGCACAAATTGGGACGGACACTACAAAATCACGGAGGCGGCGGAGAAAGGAGCATTCCAGCTGGAGACAATGGTAGAAAAGACACTCCAGAAGATTTGGAACGTCGCTCACCTCAAACATTTCCACTTCTAAAAAGGTGTCACCGGGGTCGTACTCTTTTTCCCTTAACTGGGTTTTGTCCCAATTGGGCTTTCTCGGGAAGGTTTTTAACGAGGCAGCGAAGGGGTCACCTGGAGATGTTTGTAGCACAAGTGCATCATGTCCGCCTCTCCATGTACTCTCCAAGCCCGACATGATACAGGGACTGGATTAGTGTTATCTCCTGATATAGAAAGACTACGGCTATCTTCAGATGTATAGAAAGGCTACAGCCATCTCCAAATGAATGAAAAGGCTATGGCCATCTCCAAATGAATGACAAGGTTACAGCCATCTCCAAATGAATGAAAAGGCTATGAACATCTACAAATGAATGAAAAGGCTACGGCCATCTCCAAATGAATGAAAAGGCTACGGCCATCTACAAATGAATGAAAAGACTACGACCATCTATAAATGAATGAAAAGGCTACGGCCACCTACAAATGAATGAAAAGGCTACGACTATCTACAAATGAATGAAAAGGCTACGGCCATCTCCAAATGAATGAACATGCTGCGGCCATCTCCAAATGAATGAAAAGGCTACAGCAATCTAAAAATGAATGAAAAGGCTACAGCAATCTCCAAATGAATGAAAAGGCTACGACAATTATATTACATGGCTATGACCATCGGTTTTATAAGGCTACGACCATTATTTTACATGGCTAAGGCCATCAGGCTATGGCCATCAATTTACATGGCCATGGCCATTGTTTTTATCAGGCTACGGCCATCATTTTATATGGCTAAGGCCATTAGGCTACGGCCATCATTTTACATTGCTATGACCATCGTTTTTATCAAGCTACGGCCATAATTTTATACGGCTAAGGCCATCAGGCTACGACCATCAGTTTACATGGCTATGGCCATTGTTTTTATCAGGCTACGCTCATCATTTTATATGGCTAAGGCCATCAGGCTAAAGCTATCATTTTACATGGCTATGGCCATCGTTTTTAACACGCTACGACCATCATATTTTATGGCTAAGGCCATCAGGCTACGACCATCATTTTATACGGCTATTGCTATCATTTTTATCAGGCTACGGCCATCATTTTATATGCCTAAGGCCATCAGGCTGCGACCATCATTTTACATGGCTATGGCCATCATTTTTATCAAGCTATGACCATCATTTTATATAGATAAGGCCATCAAGCTACGACCATCATTTTACATGGCTATGGCCATCGTTTTTATCATGCTACAGCCATCATTTTAAATGGCTAACGTCATTAGGCTACGACCATATTTTTACATGGCTATGGCAAACGTTGTTATCAGGCTAGGTCCATCATTTTGTATGGCTAAGGAAATCAGGACGAGGCCATCATTTTACATGGTTGTGGCCATAGTTTTTATCAGGCGACGGACATCAGTTTACATGGCTATGGCCATCATTTTTATCAGGCTACGACCATCATTTTATATGGCTAAGGCCATCAGGCTACGACCATTATATTACATGGCTATGGTCTTCGTTTTTATAAGGCTACAACAATCATTTTACATGGCTAAGGCCATCGAGCTATGGACATCATTTTCACATGGCTACGGCCATCATTTTTATACAGCTACGGCCATAACCCTTTACATGTCTAAGGCCATCATGTTTAAACGACTAAGGTCATAAAATTTTATAAGGCTAAGGCCATCATTTCTACACGGCTAGGCCGTCGAATTATGAAAATCTAGAGCCATAGTTTTACACGGCTATGGTTGTCGTTTCTACACAGCTAAAGCTGTCAAGTTCTACACAGATACGGTAAAAAATACAACAACGTGCCAAAAAGAATAAAAAAATTACTTACAACAAAAATCATATGTTTTTATCAAAGGGGTCAAACACCCATGATGCAAAAATCAGTATTTACAGGCATATTTACAAGGTCCTAAAATTCCACTACTTATCCTACCGGCCTGGCCTTCAAGTGGCCCGTCCTCATTTCCAGGAGGGTACGCCTTGGAAATCCAAGAGCTGGATTCCAAACGATTAACGTCTGCAAAGTTGCCCCCCTCCCGAGCCGGCTACTCCGAACTATAACCAGCCGCTTCACGAGCGGCTCTAACTAACTGGCACTAGCTCTCAATTTCCGCCTCAAATGCTTGACCAGCCGCCAAAAATTCCTCTAGCACGACCAGCCTGGCCTCCGCGTACACCTCATCTTGTGTGCTTCACGAGACGTGTTGGCCTATGAAAGAGCTCACTTGAGATCCTCGACCTCGGCCTTCGTGGCATCAAGTTCTGCCGTTAAGGCCGCCACCCGGGTGCGTAATTCCGCCGCCTCCTCCACCACTACGCGGCCGAGCTGCAATTCTTCGTCCTTAACCTGAATAAGGATCTCCATCTCCGCGACCCGAGCGACAGCGACCATGAGTTGTTCATCAACTTTATCCAGCTCAGTCACCATTTTCTTCAACTGCTCCTCGGACTCCACGAGGCCATTACAAACCACCCTGAAGTTAGGGTCCTGCTTATATATATCGGCCAAGGTCCGGTACGCCTCGCACGTCCTGTTGTACTTCTGCACCAGCCTGTCGTACTTGGCCACCTTCTCCTTCTAGCGTCAACCCCTCTCCGCCTCTAGGACAAGAGTCTGGAAAATAAATGAAGGTAAGTACGAGGAAAATCACCCTCCACTAACACAAATGAAAGATCATCGATCAAGGCAAAGGCATACCTGCAAGGCTGCACCCGCCACCTTTTGGGCCAAGACCTTGTGGCTAAGTTCTTCCAGGGTCGCACGCTTGGCACCGACACACAAGAGTTTCATACTGGTGGCCGCTTCCTCGCAATTCTCCAACAAGTTATAGTGGCTTGGAACATTATGTGACGAGAGGACTGGCCGGCCACCATCTCCACCTAGTCCAAGGACCCACCTCCTCTGCCCACGTCCTCCGTGGCAGCTCCGGTCCCGCCACATCCATGATTTCTCTCCTCCTCTCTGTGGCCTCCCTCCTAAGAGTGGACTTACCTGAGCGAATGGCCTCGCCCATAAAGACCAGCCTTGACTAAGGGCGGGATGGATTAACCTTCCTCGTCTCAGTAGCCACGACCTTGCTGGTAAGAATCCGACGCTGCCTCATCTCCAATGTCTCCTCCTCTTCACGGTCCCCCTCTGTGGGATGCAAAGCGAGCTCAGATGGAGTCAGTTCGGTAGTGGACATCCGTATGGGGCCAACCTCAGAGGCAATCTCAAGAATAGTCTCCGGTATCTCCATGGGCGTCGCCTTAGGTACGACCTCCAACACGGCCTCAGGTACTATCTCTGGAGCCGCTTCTACTGCGACCACTTGTCCTAAGAGGGGCGAAGTACTGCCTCTAGATGTGCCAACGAGGATCATATCCCCCTCAAGGTCACATACGCCCTAGTAGGGGCTGCCACGGTCTTCTTCTGCGCCTTTTTAGAGGCGTCCCGACCTGCCAAAGTAAGTATGAGATGGGCAAGAAAAATTATGGGGAACCCCAAAACCATAATAGAAGGAAAAATAAGGTAAGGCCATGACTTGCCGGGCCATAGAGCCTAAGGAATTCAGGCCAGGAATGGGATTCTTCTGCAAAAGTAATTAACGCTTGCACCCACGACCTATTGCCGTCAACCCTACGAGGAGGGCGAGTCGTCACTACATGATAACAAGGAAAAGTCTACGATGGAGAAATCCTGCCAGGTAATATTGCCTTAATAAAATTTGGGCACAGTAATACTTACATGCATCGTTCCACACCTCAGGAAACCCTTCAGGGTTAGACACAAGGTGCTCGGTACGCACATAGAAAAATCTCGTCCAAAATTTGCGGTTGGCCTTGTCATCCATGTGCGACACAAAGCTCTTCTTGCCCAGACTCCTTAACTGGAACATCGAGCCTCTCATAAAGATGGCACTGAACATCTGTAGGAGGTGATGAACAGTAACCTCTTTCCCAGCCTTCGCAGCATAGATATAAGTACCCTACACACCTTCAATGCGTACGGAGTAAGCTGGGCCGGCATGCCCCGAACCAATGACAGAGCTCTTCCGCCAAAGGGTATAAAGGCGTACTCGTAAAATGCACAGTACCCGGGCATGTGCACATTAGCATGTTTTAGCCCAGCAGGGACCATCTCAACGGTACCAGGAATCTTATACGATTTCCTAAGAGCGGCCAAGTGAGATGGCATCAAGTTAGTGTGCTCCCAAGGAGGAATTTTACACTTGTTCTGGAAGTCCTTTCTTTCATCCATATCCAGGGGAAGCAAATTGGCAGTTGATAATGGAACGAAAACTTTTTCGGCATCTCCATCATCTGAGGATGAAGAAGCCCTAGAGGGAGCATTGTCCTTAGTCCTGGTGTCATCATGACGACGTTTAGCCATAGCGAAAGCTATGAGAAAAAGGCGCCTTTGGTCGCGGGTTCGATTCCTAAGAACGGGAGATTGAGAAAAGAAAGAACAACGAGCACCAGAAAAAGATAAGAAAAAGATTGGGAAAATATTCTCAAAAAAGGTTCAAAAGATGAATCAACTTCAAATTCCCCTGTATTTGTAGGAAAGGATGCACGGAAATTGAAAATGCATGACTGGAAAACCGGCGCAAGAAACCCAAACGTCACGTCAACCTGAACCGTCTCGGGAGCAAAATTAATGATCACGCACGTGATCGATGATGTCATCTTAAAAAGGAACCCCAAAGGGGGTAATATGTCAACGACTTAACCTCTTCACATATAGGCACGTCTTTTACAGGGGTATCAATAGGAACGGCCAAATTTCCAGAAGTGTCAAGTATGTATGTCCGTCCATTGAAGACGCCTCTCGACTACGTCTCCAATAAGCGGAGGGACTATCTGTATTGGGAAAATTTGATTCCTCACGGCCCTACACTGTCTATATACATTCTCAGTGAAGAAAGCGGCTTAATTATGGTCGACTCGAGGAAGGACGGCCTCAAACAATATACGGGCCGAGTGACATGACTCAGTGCGACGTCGTTTCGAGCTCTGACGCTCGTACACTGAGGCCACCAACCCTTGTACTTTCCTTTGATTATTTCGAGAAAGGTCCCTTAGTATATAAAGGGGACCTTCCCTTTGTAAAGACTCGTATGTATTTTACTATTGAAAATATACAACTATCTCTCTATCTGACTTTCTTTCTCTCTATCTCTTGTGCAAAGTTTATTTCTTGTCTTATTGTACTCGTATCACGAATTACTCACACTATAATCACAGATCTTGATCACTCTAGACTCTCTAGTTCATATTACTATTGATTCCGATTAACTCGTATTATTTTTTGATTGTTTTAGAGCTACTTAAGTACTTGCATAACGTTTTAGCCAAACATGTATTTCCTTCACATTCTTATAAATAGAGAAAAATAACCCACCCTCTTCCCTTTCCCTGCCAAAAAAAATATCTCCGTATAAGCAAATAAACAGAAAAGGAGAAGGAGAAAAATAAAGTGATTTCAAATAAAGGAAGCTCCTTTTGTTTTTTCTACAAGAATACTTACAATACTTTTTTCCCCACATAATTAGTTTAAAAAAAGAAAGAATAATACATGTCAAGAATCATTAAAAAGAATCACAGGTTAAACTGCTGGTGAAATCTTATTTAAATAGTAGTTGGCTTCTCAGTATAAAGTGCCACATATATCAGGATCCAAAACTTTTAAATGGAATTTGATCTATTTACACTTTTCATATTAGACAACGTGAATGTGAAAGTAAAACATTTTTGCTCTTGTGACGACTTTGAGGTTACTGACTACTTTGAAAAATTTAAATTCTTGATCTTTCACCCTCAAACACCTACAATCTGATTTTGTAACTTTTATGTGACCCAAAAATTAAAGGAAAAACATGAGAAAATATATTGTAAAAGTTTAACTAAGCATACCTTGATTGATGCCATGATTTGTTACTCTTAATGTTAAGAGTGACTTCCATATTTGCATCCTTCATACGTCATGGACGATATTATTTTGTTATGGGATCCAATGAAATAGAGAGACACCACCATATTGTGGTTCAAAGTTATCATGCACTTTATAAGCATAAAATAATCAAAATAACTCAAGGTCCAATCACAACAGATCGTAATAAATCAAAGGATCAAATAAAAGGAACAAGAAGCAAGCTTTTTGTATTAAAAAGAGATATACGGAGAGCTTTTTATTGATGATATTAATTTGGTCTGCCTCACCTTGGAGAGATTTAGAACCATACAATGATGTTCTCTTTCTCATCGTATGGGTTACAATGTCTGTTCTTTCTTCCTCAGAAGTAGTGGAGAAGAAGAAGAACCAGCCCCCTTTTTAAGGTTCTTTCTTTTAGTACTTATAGCTGTGAGCTTTGCGAGCTAGCACTGGGTGGCCGTGATCAAGTTGAGAGGGCGCCTTCGTAATGGCGGATAGGTCGTGGCCTCACTAGTCGAATCGGGTAACCATTAGGTACCATTGTTAATAAATGGTCGTACCATTTATTAATCACAAATATCACAAATAGGCTTAAGAATGGATTAGTTCCGTTAGTTATCATGGAATCGAGTTTTGACCCATACAGTTAAACCCTCCGCTCATTGAGGTCTTGCCCTGGCCGAGCTCGATGAGCGGACTTTGTCGAATGTAATTCCAGAAATTTGGAGATGGGGGTTGAATGTTGTCCTGGTCGAATCCGAAGGTGGCCATAGCCGTTTATACACTGGAGATGGTCAAATGATGTTTTAACCGAGGCCATGATTTTGTGTTGACGACCTTTAACCTTGTAAGGTGCTAACATTATCTAGGCATTATTGCGCTCTCGTTCGGGGAAGGTTAGATTTTTTTCTTTGGAGAAGGCACTTAGCTTTTCGACTTATTTCTTGTGGGGTCGAGCTCTTGTTCTTTGAAAGTGTAATCGTTGTCCTCGGCAGTCGACTCGTATGATATGCGGCCGAAGGGAGTACGGGCACGCTTGACGCGCGTTTTGGCGACGTCCAAAATTTGGAAGCGTATGAAACGTCCTTTTAATCAGGTTGTTATAACTATTTCAAAGGTGAAGCGCCGGTTGACGACTGAAAGGCCGTTTCGTGGTGCCTATCATAATGACGCACGTTTCTGTAGAACTGAACCGTTTTTCGGTCGGTTAAGTATTTAGTGATGGCTATTAGATTTCGTGAAAGCCACTTATGTTGCCTATAAATAAGGAGTTGTGTTATTCATATCTCATATTTTCTTTATTTGTCTAAGTAAGATTTCTGAAGGAACTTCCTTTATTGTTAGTTCATCTTCTTCCTTGTTCTTCATTTAACACCATCTTTGTTTTTCTCTCGTTGAATCTCATCCTTTTCTTTCCTATCAATCAATAATGGAAAATAGTTCTCGCAACAACCTCACTCTGGCGACTCTTTCGGTTATTCTTCCGGCAGCTGAAGGGCCATCTATTGTAGTGAGAGCCACTGGATCGGCGGAGATCGACTGGGTTCAGTCGGCGAACGATATTCTATCCCTGCCCGGAGGTTCGGCGACTTACTTCACCGGTGATTCGGAAAAAGATCACGTGGATGAGAGGGAAGTGGGTATTGCCCAGTTTCGGTAACGGTGGGATATCCCCCACTACGTTGATATTTCCCTTGCTAGACGCAAGGAGAGGGTCCACGTCGACCGTAGAGGGTATTACGTCTTTTATGCTTATCCTTTCAAATTAGGATTCAGGTTCCCTATTCCTATGTTGGTGGTCGACTTCTACCATTATTACTGGGTGTGCCCGGGCCAGCTCGCTCCGTCTCTTTACAAGCTTCTTGCAATGTTTATTAAGTATGCGGAACTAGCTCGAAGGGAAGTTACGCTGCAGCACGTGCTGACTCTTTACGCCCCTCAGAGGGTCCGTGATACCATGATTCGGGCGGTCCCTCGTGGGACGAAGGGTTTGACTGCTGAATTAGATTAGGTCATCGACTCTCGCCCTTATGAGCATCGGATTGATAATTTGATGGTGTGCGCTACTGAGTTCCTAGAGACTTGGCACCATGCACATAAGTCTTTAACTTGTTAAATTCAGCTTTTGGCCCCTCCTTATGCCCTGCACCTACGAGTATCATTTTTTCTCATGTTCGTAGCTGAAATGCCGCCGCTGGCTCCTCTACCCGGAATTCACGAATGGGTAGAGGTCGTGCTACCTCATACATCAGGGATTCGCACGTGGGCGTCTTTTTGGGAAAGGCATGGTCGTAGGCCCGCTGTTGGTGAGAATTTTGACTTTCTTTTGTGCCGTTATTGTTTTATTCCATTTTTCCTTTTCTTTTCAACTTTGTTTTCCTATGATCAGGGAGGGCACGCCACGTGAGGGCTCCTCAGCTAGCCTTCCGTAGGTCGGGTGCAACTACCAAACTCATTGCAACGCCTGCACCGCGTCCAGTTCTGAGAGTGATATTGATTGAATCTTCGGCGGCTCATTCCCCTTCACGGACTGCACCTCGATTTAAAGATTCCTTGGGGGTCATGCGTCCTAGGGCAGAGTCGCCTTTGAATGGGGATGATGAGCTGTTGGTTAGGCGTATAGTTGCATTTATGACGGCTCTGCCAGTTGTGATAAGTTTGGATTCTCCACCATCGGATGCGGAGGGCAATGTGGTGGAGGCACCTTCCCTTGAGAGTGAACACATGGTGGGAGTTTCCCTGGTTGGCGCAGGCCATGATGATACCGTCGCTTCGGCAACTCAGTTTACATTTCTAGTTGGTGAGAGGGGAGGTAGTTCCTCAGCAACTATTTTTATTTGAGAAACAAGTGCCAATTTTTTGGCGGGGGCGGGGGCGTGAACCTCAACTTCTCGGTCGGTGGAGCGAGGAAGGGGCGTTGTAGGAGAGGAGTATGAATCTGAGTCTGACATGGATCCTAACGACGTCCGTATGCTCCAAGAAGCCCTCACCAACTCGACGGTGCATGCAGAGGGCGGTTACTCTATGTTAAGATTCCCACAGAGCAGAACTTGCTGCTTCAAGAGGATAACTTGGTGCTGCTGTTCGGGATGTTGTGCTCGGAGGCCTAAAACACATCGTTAAGGGGCATTACGGACGTTGGTTTGATGACCGACGCAATCGTGATGGGCTTTAGGGTACGTATGATGACCTTCTTCCGCTCTCTTCTTAACTTAGTATTTTCCACTTTAATCGTTGTCTTTGCTTTGTAGACTTAACTTTTGGAGGTGGAGGGCATCCGCCGAGCCAACATCTGCTCGGGGATCTTTTTGCGGGCGTTGGAGAAGTACAGTCACTACCGGGATCAGTTCCGCGAGATGAGAGAGCGTTTGAGGAACGACCCCCAAGTCGGGATATGGTTAAGCAGTTGGCGAGGCGAGAGCTTCAAATGCACCAAACCCTTGGCCGGGTAAATACCTTCGAGGGGCAGCTTCGTTGATGATGGCGCTGGAGGCGCTGATGAGGGTTATGGTGGGGCGGGCGGTGCCGAGTAAAAAGGATTTATTATGTTCTTTTCCTTGTTTTCGTTGCCGTTTGGCCAACTCTTTTTTTTTGTTCCTTCTTCTTTTTTTTATTTACCGGCCTTGGCCGGGTGTAAGCGGGGATGACTCGTTGTAAACTTTTTTAAGTATATGAAACTTTATTTTCCTTTATCTGCCTTGCGTTTATTTTGTCCTTTTCTTTTTCCCAAGTTATCTTTTGCACGCGTTCATGGGGGGTTTTGCCTCAGAGTTTCTCTGGCATGCGTGTTAATCCCCCTATGTATTTGGTCGTAATGAAGTCAATGGCCTTGGACATGGTGACGTTGATAGACCTGGGTAGGTAGGTGACTTCGAGTGTCGTCGAGTCGTTTCCTCGCCTTAGTCAAAAACTAGGTTGGCTGCTAGCCGCGATGGCCTTCGCCATGATTGAATGCTTTTTTTCTTATCATTTTCTTTTACTTGGCGTGAGCGAGTTGTAGCCCTTATTTGGTGATAGCAGCACTTAGCCTTAGTCCCAGTTCGGGCGAGGTCGAATTACTAGCCGTGATGGTAGGAACGCGGCCTTGTAATTCGACCGGGGCCGAACTTTACGTGGCCCAAATCTTAGTTCGAGTTAGACATAGTTACTTGAATGGCGAGGGTTCTTAACTTGTGTCTTTGTCTGTTGAAGAACGAACCATGCTACGTTCAATTGCTGATGGTGCTCGGTCCGAGTCATGGTTCAAACATGGTTGAACTCTTTAGATTTAAGGGCGAGGGTGTCTAGCCTTGTTTTTCGAGAAAGATTGAGCTCGTGAGGTTTGCTGGCGAAGGAGTATGGTCTTTGCCTTGATTCGATCGTGTTCGAATTCATAATTTTTTATGGCGAAGGAGCATAGCCTGAGTCTCGGTTCAACTTGTAGTTGAACTTGTAAATTTTGATGGCGAAGGCGTGTGGCCTGAGTCCCAGTTCAACTTGTAGTTGAACTTGCAAATTTTGATGGCGAAGACGCATGGTTTGAGTCTTAGTTCAACTTGTAGTTGAACTTGTAAATTTTGATGGCGAAGGAGCATGGCCTGAGTCCTAGTTCAACTTGTAATTTTTGATGGCGAAGGCGCATGACTTGAATCCCAGTTCAACTTGTAGTTGAACTTGTAATTTCTGATGGCGAAGGCGCATGGCCTGAGTCCCAGTTCAACTTGTAGTTGAACTTTTAATTTTTGATGGCGGAGTCGCATGGCTGAGTCCTAGTTATACTTGTAGTTGAACTTGTTGTTGGATCTACTTCCCTCGAACGACCCATTGTCATGGGTATGGAGAGTTAGAGATCAGTTTCGATTCGAGATCTCGCACCATTCGTGCGTTGTCTTCTTGATTAGTTTTCGCGGGTTGCCCGGTGATAATTCTCGTTCTGAGATGCTTTTGTGTCATTTTTTCGGTGGAATCCTGTATTAAGGATGTGGTGGTACCTTATACGTATTTTCCCCCTGGGGGGGGGGGGGTCTTACATCTTTCTTCTTCTTCTTCCTCTTTTTCTTCTTGCGTTGTTTTTTTTTTTTTTTGAAAGCGGAGGGATGAGGAGTTCAAATTCTCAGATTCTTGTTGAAACTTCGGGTTCCCTTTACCCGATGTGCCCTTTTGACTCGTTTGAGTTGAGTTTCTTTCACCTTCAGGAATTTTCTTTCCTTTTGGTCCAAGGATGAACTACGCGATTCTGCTATGAAATCCTCACAGACAGCGCCAAATTGTTTGGCTCAAAGTTATCATGCATTATAAGCATAATGATGTTCTCTTTCTCATCATATGGGTTACAATGTCTGTTCTTTCTTCCTTAGATGTAATGGAGAAGAAGAAGAAGAAGCAGCCCCCTTTTTAGGGTTATTTCTCTTTGTATTTATAGATGTGAGCTTTGCGAGCTAGCACTGGGTGGTCGTGACCACGTTGAGATGGGGCCTTCGTCATGGCGGATAGGCCGTGGCCTCACTGGTCGAATCGGGTAATTATAACCATCAGGTACATTGTTAATAAATGGCCGTACCGTTTAATAATCACAAATAGGCTTAAGAATATATTAGTTGCGTTAATTATAATGGAGTCGAGTTTTGACCCATATACATATATTAAACGTTGATACTTCTATGATGAAAACAAAAATAATAATAATAAAAGGATGAATACCAATAGAAATGGAAATATTTAAATAGACCGATTTCACCATTAGTAGAGCAACATACATGGTGTTTCAGAAAAGCTATCAAATTAATACAGTTGAATGAATAAAAGCTTATAACCAGAAGAAAAATATTGCAAGGAAAAAGAATATTACTACCACAACAGAAAATAACTTGCCTCCAAAAGAATATCCTCTTGAATTTCAGTTTCATAGTCAAGATGTCAAGAAAAAAGGAGTTGTACATAATTTTGTTTTTTTTTTCTTTTATGCGATAATGCTGGGCAAGAACCAGTGTTTGATTCTGAGAATTGAAACGTACAAATGGTATAATATAGATATTTGACCCTTTGTTGGCAAAGTACACAAATTTAATAGTAACCTTAAATTGGAAGGGAAAAAGAACCAGATTGGTTTGTGAATTGATCTGATTGGTAGTTGTACCTGTTGAAATTTGTTTTTCATCAAAACACATAACTATTGATATGTAACTGTTGCACACATCTCATTCCTTCGTAGATAGATATTTAACATTTAAGATGAATAAAACAGTTTTTTTCTTTAAGAAAAATGTGGGGAAAAAAGCCAAAAAATGAGAATAAGATAGATGGTAAAGCTGGCCAAAGAGATATGCCACCTCACTATTTTTTTCCCAGCTTTATATAGATATATAGATTGGTGACTTAGGAGTATTTTCAGTCTCACTCTATTACCTTCCTCATGGTTCGTTGCTGCAGATGGTAAGCAAACAATTTTGACAAACCCCAGCGAATTATCAACTCACCATTTAAGATTCCAGTGGGTTTTACGTCCCCTGGATATCAAGAATGATTGTCTGCCTTCGGCTCCATCGTATAGTGATCATCTCTTAAAATCCATGTATCCATTGACGTCTTACCATCACTTAAAATAGAAAACTTGCAGAACCAGACATGGCTTTCCATTTCAAAGAGGTGTATCTGTCTATATCCTCTCTGTAAAATCTGGATATTACATATTCCTCGCGGATGAACAACCACCTCCTACTATGGCTGAGATTGTTAGAGGTAAACACAATATGGGCAAGGTTTTAACATTTGTTCCTCCTATTGATAAGGATGGGAAGAAGATTGTTAAAATCAACATCGATGAGCTGAAACCACAAACTGAATACTGGAGTAATTCTCTCATTGGTTATATCATTGTTGACAACCCTAATGAGAAGGCCATGGAGAATTTTGTTCTGCATGTGTGGAATTTTGTGGCTAAGCCACAAATTCTAATGCATAGAGATGGCTACTGTGTGTTCCGTTTTAGTTCTGCTGAGGATATGAACCAAGTGCTTCAATTTGGTCCTTACTCATATAGGAACAAGCCTATGATTTTGAAACCTTGGGATATAGATTTCTCTATGCAAAATGGTATTCTTAGCACTATTCCTATTTGGGTGAGATTTCCGGGACTGCCTCTGGGATACTGGTCCCCTGAAATACTCAGTAAGTTAGCTAGTACTGTTGGCAAACCTCTGTATACTGACAAAGTTACAGCTCATTTTGAGAAGATTTCCTTTGCAAGAGTACTGGTTGAAGTTGATGCTGCATTTCCTTTACCTGAGGAAATTGAAATTGAGACTCCATTTGGTTTGAAAATCCAAGATATTGAGTATGATTGGAAACCAGAATTTTGTAATCACTGCTTGAAGTTAGGTCACAGTTCTCTTGACTGTTGGTATAACAGTCACACTGGAAAAGAACAAGAGCAGGTAGATCATAATAAAGTGACTAGAAATAAGGTGAGAAGCAAAAAACCAAGGCGGGAATGGATTCCAAAAGGAAACATTGGAACCAACAACACTCTGGCTAAGGATGATATAAATACAACAGCAATTCCTAACCTGCCAATGCATATTGAGCCAAATCCAGTATCATTGGCTAGTGAAGGAAATGCTAATAGGAGTACAGTAAGTATTGATCAGCCTGTGGATGCTTTGAAAAGGATTCCCATTGGTACAGATATGACTGCTAGTATTGGAGCTGGGGGTGATCATGGGAGACAAGAGAATGTGGACAGTGATATATTTGGAACAATGCAGGAACAAATGGGAGAGATGGTTAATGATGGAATACTGGATGAAGGTAGGAGAGGCCAACAGCAGGATCCTGGCCCTTCTTTAAGAATGCTATCTAGTATTTCATGATTGTTGTTACATGGAATATTAGAGGGCTTAATAAAGCCCATAAGCAGAAAGAATTAAAAAAAATTTGCTTAAGAATAAGGTTGATATTCTTGGTTGCATTGAAACTAGAGTCAAAGAACCAAAAGCCCATGGTATTTTTAATAAAATTGCTAAAGGATGGAAGTTTCACCACAACTATCTCAAGGCAGCTAATGGTAGAATATGGTTAGTTTGGAGGCCACATATACAAGTTCATATTATGTGTAGCACTGATCAATTTATCCATTGTATTGTTGAAGATACAGCTACAGCAATTAGGTTCCAGTTGAGTGTCATATATGCTTTCAATACAATCACACTTAGGAAGCAGCTTTGGAGTGATCTGAGAGGTCTATCCATTCCAAGCCAGGATGTATGGTTGTTAAGTGGTGATTTCAATGCTGTCTTATCCTCTGAAGACAGAATTGGATCCCCTGTAACAGATGCAGAGGTAAAGGACTTCAAGGAACTGATGTATGATCTTCAACTTAGTCCTATCAGATCAAAAGGCTGGAAGTATTCATGGACCAATAAACAGGTATATAGTAAGATTGATTGAGCAATTGGAAACTTTCAATGGCTACAGCAGTACAGTCATGTGGAAGCAGATTTTTTGAATCACTCAGTCTCTGATCATACCCCTATCTTTATTAAGTTTGGAAGGCAAAGGCTTCTACATCCTAAACCTTTCAGACTGTACTACACTGTTATGGAGGATCCTCAATTTGATACTATTCTACAGCAGGTGTGGAATCAAGTAGGGGAAGGGTCATCATTGCAACAGATATGGTACAAGCTTAAGGAGTTGAAGCAGCAGCTAAAAGGAATCAATAGGCATATGGCTTTTTATCAATAGAAATTGATTCATGCAAGGGAGAAATTGGATATTGTTCAAAGCCAGCTGTTGATGAATCCTTGTTCAGCACAACTATTCAATGCAGAGAAAGAAGCCCTTCTTAACATAGAGAAGTGGAGTAATGTAGAGGAACAAGTCTTGAGACAGAAATCAAAGGCTAACTGGATTGATTGTGGTGATGCTAACACCAAATATTTTCATGCACAGTGGAAAATAAGGTCCAGCCAAAGCAATATTACTTCTATATATACTGAAACAGGTGTTAAGCTTACTGATCCTGTGGCTGTTGAACATGAATTTATTGAAGTGTTTAAGACTCTGATGGGTGATAGACCTGTTGAATTACCTTGTCTAAATTCTGCTGTTTTTAAAGAAGGAATCTGTCTTACCTTTGATCAACAAAGGGCTCTTATTAGAGAGGTTACTATGGAAGAGATTGATGATGCTGTTAGAGATATGCCAAGTGATAAAGCTCTAGGTGTTGATGGATTTCCAGTGGAATTTTTCACTAAAAACTGGGAGACAGTCAAGAAAGATGTTTATGCTGCCACTATGGAGTTCTTTTCTACTTGTCATATGCCACACATGCTTAATACTACTGCTATTGCTCTTGTTCCCAAGGTTAAAACTCCTAAAACAGTAAAGGATTTTAGGCCCATTGCTTGCTGCACCACTCTATACAAGATTATTTCTAAAGTCATTACCAGAAGATTGAAAGCTTTCATTGACATCATTATTGGGAAAGGTCAGTCAGCATTCATTGAGGGGAGGAGTATTTTAGATAATGTTCTGCTCAGTCATGAGCTGTTCAAGGGATATGGCAGGAAAGGTATATCACCTAGGTGTGTACTAAAGGTTGACTTAAGGAAGGCTTATGATACCATTGAATGGAGATTCCTTAAGCAGATGTTGGTTGATCTTGGATTTCCTGCAAAGTTTGTGGATTGGATTATGGCTTGTGTTTCATCTGTGACCTATTCTTTAGTGATTAATGGGGGTCTCACTAAACCATTCCATGCCAGAAGGGGTATTAGGCAAGGAGATCCTATGTCTCCTTACCTATTTGTTATTGCAATGGAATATCTTAATAGAACTCTGAATCAGTTACATAAGAATGGTGACTTTAACTTTCATCCTAGATGCAGGAAGCTCAACTGTTCTCATATTTGCTTTGCAGATGACTTGTTGTTATTCTGTAGAGCTGATTTAACATCTATTCAATTACTGCATGATGCATTCTTATCATTCTCTGTAGCATCTGGACTTTCTGCCAATAAGTCTAAGAGTGCTGTATATTTTGCTGGCATCTCTCAGACTGAAAGAGAGGGTATTCTAGAGGACTTGGGGTTCAGTGAAGGGCATCTCCCATTCAAGTACTTGGGCATTCCATTACACTCTAAGAAGTTAAATATACATCACTATTTGCCACTGATTGAGAAAATCACTGCTAGGATTACATGCTGGTCTGCCAAATTCTTATCTTATGCTGGCACATGTCAACTTATCAAATCAGTATTATTTGGAATTCAAACCTATTGGTCCCAGATTTTCATCTTGCCTAATAAGGTGGTGAAAGCAATTGAAGCTATTTGCAGATCATTCCTCTGGACTGGCAATGGAACAGTATCCAGAAGATCATTGGTAGCTTGGGATAAAATATGTAGGCCTGTTACTGCTGGAGGATTAAATCTCATTGATATTCAGACTTGGAACAAAGCTGCTATTTCTAAGTTACAATGGGATTTAGCAAGGAAAAAGGATTGCCTCTGGATCAAATGGATTCACTTCTATTACATAAAGAGTGATGACATTGAGACAATGGCTATTCCAAAAACTGTTTCATGGGTAATCAGAAAGATAATAGAGTGTAGAACTCCTGTTATGGCTGTCAACAGTATGCAAGGAGATCTTTTGATCAGACTTTCAGGTCTGTGTAAATCTGGAATGTTTCAAATACATTCTTTATACCATTCTTTGCTTCCAGTTTTTCCTAGAATGGAGTGAAAGAACCTAATGGCTACAACTAATGTCTTGCCTAGACATAAGTTTACTGCGTGGATGGCTGCTCATGGTAGATTGCCAACAGTTGACAGATTAATGAAATTTGGCATAAGTGTAGAAGAAAACTGTGTATTTTTCAATCAAAACATTGAAGAGTTTGATCATTTGTATTTTAAGTGTCCAGTTACAAGTAAGATTTGGTTTAGAACTTGCTGCTGGTTGGGTTGCAATAGAACTATAGGATGCTGGAAGGATGAATTGACATGGATTTGTTGCAATGCTAGAAGTAAACTGTTTAAAAAGGCTGTGATAGCCACTGCCTTTGTCACCACAGTATCGATGATTTGGAGATGCAGGAATGCTATCAGATTTGAGAAGAAACCTTTTGATGATAACCTTGTCTGCCGAGAGATTGCAATTCTTATTCATGCACGAGGCAGGAAATGCAAGAAATGGTTAAAGGGGCTGCGACAACTTAATTACTATCCTTAGCTTTTAGTTGAATTGTAATAGCAGTATTGTTTGTGTATTGAGTGGTAGTTAGTCTATACTACCACTAAGAACACCTTCTTGTACATTTGTTGATATCAATGGAAGCTAAATTTTAAAAAAAAAATATGACTATTACCATTAAAAAAACACTCGTTCATCAAATAAATAGCATCCCTTTTAACAATATGAGATCCTTGATTCGAAGGAAATATTAAAGAATTCATATTACTCCCATTACACTTCATTGTCAACTTGTTACAAACTTTCTAGCCTGTATCAGAATTCAGATTATTGGACACACCAATAAGCCAAGCCTAAGCATATTGAATTCTATAACTGTTCAACCTCTTACCCATAGGAGATAATATTCCTTGGTGACTGGATGAGAAAAGAATGTACAAATTTTACCACATGGGATATCAAAGGTATGTTGTTCTAGTGTGACAGGGTTGACAATACTATAGGATGATAAATCTGTAAGAAAAATGGGTAGATAATATTGACTAAGAACAACAAGAAAGAACTAAAACTTATCAAAAATATTGTGTCGTGGCAAGTCACTGCCTTGAAAATGATTTCGGCCCGACTAGGTGCAAATCGTCAAAGTCGGTCGCTCCGCAGGGTTCCACAGCACCTCCAAACATGTGCACCCGTGGCCGGAAGTTTAGAACTTGCACGAACAGTTGCCCAAAAAGAAGAGAAGATGAAGGTATTTCTATAATTATTACAGAAATTAAAGAATGTTGTAGGAAGAATATTAATGATTAGCAAGATGGATTCTTGATTAAGATTTAGTGATTATGATGGCTAATTCATAGCCTATATGTAGGAATTTAAGGAAGTTGCATGTACGACAAGTGTCGAAAGACTTTTGACACTTGTCTCTAATATTGACAAGTGTAACTTGTCTTCCATGCATGAAGACACTTGGCTTCAATATGGACAAGTGTTTCTTGTCTTCCATGCATCAAGACACTTGGCTCCAATATGAACAAGTGTTTCTTATCTTCCATGCATGAAGACATTTGGCTCCAATATGAACAATGGAATTTCAAAAGGAAATTTTTGATTTTGCATTATGAATAATTCCAACAATCCCCCGCTAATGCAAAGACAAAAATAGAACAATTCTGGGCAACAGAAGGAACATGTACTTAAGTATCAATATCTTTTGATTTGAATTGACACGTAGTGAAATGATGCAACAACTAACATCCACAAAGTAAAGTACTCTTGAACTGAATGGACATTGGTTGAGACCCCCATAACACATACTATTCCTTAATTTTATGCAAATTCTACGATACTAACAAAGTGCTTTTATGGTCATGCACATACCTTGGGTCTCATGAGTGCTCTAGAAAGACATCCCAAGTCTTTCATAAAAGGCGACCCCACATTTACATTCATGTAGGTGATTGCATCAAGTCTATCTACACATAGACTACCTTAAGGCTATGGAATCATTAAGAGCAAAATAAGCTCAACCTTATAAAGCACTACCACACGCCATAGGGATAGGAAATGTAGTGCATATTAAGGTCTCATATGGCTTCATTTGACCACAAAAGGGTATCCACCATACTTTCACAATCCATGGGCATTAGCCCCATGCCCCTCGACGTTTCAAGGATAACTCTCCTTGCCAAACCCTTGGTTAAAGGATCCTCCAAATTTCTTTCGGATCTTACGTATTCCAAGAAAATAACACCATGTTTCAACAACTATTTTACCGCACCATACCTAATGCGGATATGTCTTCTTTTTTCATTGTACACACTATTTTTTGGTAATTCCAATTGCTGCATGTGAGTCACAATGTAGAGAAAATGGTGAAGCTTGTCTTCCCCACAAAGGAACGTCTCCCAATAAGTTTCTCAACCACTCAGCTTCTTGCCCTGCCAACTCAAGAGCAATGAATTCAGACTCCATAGTAGATCGTGCTATACAGGTCTGTTTTGAACACTTCCATGAAATAGCACCTGCACCCAAAGTGAACACATAGTCATTAGTGGAACTAACTTCATCATTGTCAGTAACCCAGTTTGCATCACGAAATTTATTAAAATGCAAACACCTATCCATAGTACCTCTCAAATATCCTAGCAAACTATGAAGAGCATTCCAGTATTTACTACTGTTGAAACACGTTCTCAAGGCACTATACTAAAACGTGTGTTCATATTTGTAGGTTTTGATGAATGACAAACTATGCGCAATGGACATATGACAAGGTCCAAGCACAAGCACGCAATTGATATATAATGAGATTCAAGCACAAGACCAAGATCAAGCAAAGACATAAAGTTATACATGAGTCATTCTTTAATTGTGATCTTGATCCGATAACTTGACTCAAGACTTGGCTTCTCTCGTAAAAACATTTTTATCAAAATCATGCATAATTATTTTAAAGCAAAATGATTTTAAATCATGCATATTTACTTTAGTCAAAATGATTTTTAAACATGCCTCTAAAATCTGGACTAAGATAATCGATTATGTACTTATGATAATCGATTATGTTAAGTCAGCTGCATGACAATCGATTGTGAACTTATGACAATCGATTGTGTTGAGGCAGTGTGCATCAGATTTTTCAAATCTGCATGACAATCGATTGTGAACCTTATGAAAATCGATTATGTTGAGGCAGTGTACATCAAAGTTTTTCAAAGCTACAAAATAATCGACTGTGAACTTATGACAATCGATTGTGTTGAGGCAGTGTACATCAAAGTTTTTCAAAGCTACAAAATAATCGATTGTGAACTTATGACAATCGATTGTGTTGAGGCAGTGTCTATCAGACATTTTCAAAGTCATAAAATAATCGATTGTGAACCTTTGACAATCGAGTGCATTAAGGCAGTGTCTAATTAATTTTTCAAAAACTGATATATAATCGATTGTTCTCATAGCATAATCGATTGTGTAATTGACCGTTGCCTAAATATTTTCAAAAACCGTCAGGTAATCGATTATAGATTTCTAATAATCGATTGTTTTAAATAAAATCTGAAAAAGATTTTTTGAACGTTGCCAAGTAATCGATTGTAGATTTCTGACAATCGATTGTTTTAAGTAAAATCTGGAAATGATTTTTTGAACGTTGCCAAGTAATCGATTGTAGATTTCTGACAATCGATTGTTTTAAGTAAAATCTGGAAATGATTTTTTGAACACTGCCAGTAATCGATTATTGATCTTAGATAATCGATTGTTAAGCGTAAAATCTGGGAATGATTTTTGGAACGATTGGCAAACAATCGATTGTGGCATTTTGACAATCGATTGTCACTGAGTAAAATCAGCAACTCTTAATTTGCAATTAGGCAACGGTAATGCATGGTTTTGCAACTATAAATACAGCTTCAAATCAGTCTTCTAAACACAACAACTGATCATATTATTGCTATAGCTTGCATACTCTATTGTTCATCACTTTCTATTCATTACATAAGTTTTGAGAGCCAAAATTCTTGACGAAAGTTGTTGCGTTCTTGAGCGTATCTGTTTACTCATATCTACTCTATTAAGAGAGTCTTGTTTAAGTGAGTGGTAAGTGTTTTATACACTTGAAGGGAAGTGTTAGTCCCTTGTATTGTAAGAAGGAACTTGTGTTTCCTTTGGTTGAAGTCTTGGAGTGTTGTATCTTCGAGCAAAGGTTGTTGAGGCTTGTGTCCTCAGTTTGTAAAGGTTTGTTGAGCACCCGTAAGCTTAATAGTGTTAGTGGAAATCTCGTGAGAGTCTCTCGGGGACTGGACTAGCCACGGGTTGTGGTGAACCAGGATACATCGATGCGTTCGTTCTTATTTATTTACTTATCGTACTTATTTCTTTCCTGTAATTTTTAAATTCCGCAAGTTTACGCTAATTTTTATTATAACGCTATTCACCCCCCCCCCTCTAGCGTTAAGCGTATTTACTAATAATTGGTATCAGAGCCCAACTCTCTGAAGACTTAACCGTTTGAGAGAAACAATACATGGCTTCTACTCGTGATTCTTTTGCAGGAATAGGTGAAGGACAATGCTCCACCCGACCACCACTATTCGACGGTACAAACTATACGTACTGGAAGGAGAGGATGAGAATATTTGTTCAATCAAATAGTTTTCATCTTTGGAAGGTTATAATGAAGGGAGAACAAATTCCAACCAAAAAGGTTGAAAATAAAGATGTTCCAAAGTCCGAAGATGAATACGATGCGGATGATACCCGAAAGGTGCAAAACAACGCTAAAGCCATTAATTTATTATATTGTGCTGTAAATGCTGATGATTACAGGAAAATATCATGTTGCACAACGGCGAAGCAAATGTGGGACAAGCTGAAAATTACGTACGAAGGTACGGACCAGGTAAGGGAAGCTAAAATTGATTTCCTAACCCATGCATATGAATTGTTTCACATGAAGGAAGGCGAAAAGGTCGATGAGATGTTCGAACGATTTTCAAAAATCGTTAATGATTTACATGCTCTTAAGAAGACCTTCACGGATAAGGAACTTGTCCGAAAAATTCTCCGAAGTCTCACTCCGGCATGGCGATCCAAGGCCGACGCGATTCAAGAATCTATTGGCGTTTCAAATGTCACCATCGATGGATTAAGAGGTAATCTTAAAACTTATGAATCTACTATACTTAACCCTCTTGTTGATGATCAAAGGAAACAAAAGATCGCTCTCAAGGCAAGCACAAGCCAACCTCAAAATGATGAGGACGGAGACAACGAGTTCGGACTCGTTATTAAGAGATTTCAAAAGTTCATGCGAAAAGAGTATGAACGAAAGGGCAAAAAGCAAGGAGATCAAATAAAGTGCTATGAGTGCGGAGAAACTGGGCACATTAAATCAAATTGTCCAAATGCCAAAAAGGAGAAGCAACCCTTCAAGAAACAACGAGCATACATATCTTGGGGAGGCGACTCCGGTGACGAGTCGAGTGAGGAAGAAGAAGACGAAGCCGCAAATCTTTGTCTCATGGCTCATGAAAACATTCAAGAAGAGGTATGTCAAATCTCTTCCAAAAATTTCTATTCTCTTGAGGAAATGCAAAATGCTTTTGATGAGTTGTATAGTGAATTTATTAAAGCTTCCAAAACTGTTAAAAGCATAAAAGAAAATGCTTCTTTAAAAGAAAAAGATTTTGAAAAACAACTCTTTTTGAAAGAAAAGGTTTTGGAAAAACTGATTTTGGAAAATGAGAAGTTGAAAGAAGAAAACAAATTTTTCGGCAAGAGAAGCGCCGACAAACCCGAGAGCTCTAGTAAAAATTGTACTTCTTGCATGCATCTCAAAAATGAGGTAGAAAGACTTAAGGGCACCCTAGATAAGTTTAATTCTTCTCATAAAAATTTGAATGAAGTTCTTGTTAATTTGAAGTCGACCAAGCATGGCATAGGCTTTGAGAATGAGCCTAAAGAAAAGGTTGAAGCCAACCCCCAACAACCTAAGGCTCAACCTAGGATTAATAAAACAAACGCTCATCCTAGATTCCTTATATTTCTCAATTGTACAGTCAAGTCTCAATATCTTCTTGAATATTCACTTGCTACTTATGGGTTTACAACCTTTAGGTAAATCAGTTAAGTCCCACGTGTGATTAGAAACTATAGAGTAATTCACTTTTAATGGCCTATTTCCCAAAAACTAGCATCTATTGACCTTATTGCTTTATTGTATGTCTTAGGGTCTTCTTCTATTAAAAAGATAGACACTAATTCATCACTTAAAATATCAAGATCAATATTATCAGTCAAGAAAGTGGTAATAAAGTCGGGACCAAAGCTAGCTTCAATTCTACGTCTCTTGCTTCTTCTAAGGTTGTTTTCATGCTCATAATCAGTAACACTAGAAGAAGGCACAATATGAGAATTAACATGCATAGATGTAGAAGCATTATTAGTCACATCACTGGGCGCATTATTTTTCAATGCAAAAATATGCTCAAAAAATTTTGCATATCTAGATTCACAAATTGAACTATTATTCAAAGACATAAATCTATATGCAGCACTATTTTGAGCATAACCAATGAAAATAGCATTAAAAGTTTTGGGTCCAACAGTTACTTGTCTAAAATCAGGTAGACCAACCTTAGCCAAACACCCCCACACTTTCAAAAATTTTAAGTTAGGGGCAAACCCTTTCCATAACTCATACGGGGTTTTGTCTAACTTCTTATGAGGGACTTTATTAAGAACATAACATGCAGATAAAATAGCTTTCGCCCACATATCATCAGATAAACCCGAACTCAAAAGCATAGAATTCATCATTTCCTCAAGGGTTCTATTTTTCTGTTCAACTACACCATTTTGTTGGAGAGTATAGGGAGCACTAACCTCATGTATAATACCATTTTTCTCACAAAAAGCTTCTAGAGTATTACTACTGTATTCACCACCCCTGTCAGATCTAAGTCTCTTGATTTTTCTATCTACTTGATACTCTACTTCTACCATGTATTTTAAAAACATGCTTTCAACCTCATCTTTTGACTTAAGAAGATATACCTTAGTGTATCTAGAAAAGTCATCTACAAAGGTGATGTAGTACTTCTTTCCACCTTTACTAACAGTGTTCTTGAAATCGGCTAAGTCTGAATGTACTAGTTCAAGCAATTCTGTTTTTCTACTAGTTAAATTCTTAAAAGGCCTTTTGGTATGTTTTGCATCTACACAAACAGGACACTTAGAAAAATAATCAACATTAACTGCAGGAATTAATTCCATTTTTCTAAGTCTTTTAATAGAAGCAATATTAACATGACCTAGTCAGCCATGCCACAAATCAATAGACTCAGCAATATAAGCAAAAATTGAATGTACTAGCATTATTAGTAATCTCTTGAGCGATGTTCACTAAAAACAAATCCTCACTAAGGTAAACCTTCCCAACAAAGTCTCCTCCACGTGAAATGACAACTTCATCATATTCAAAAATAAGTTTAAGACTTGCTTTATTGAGAAGCGCACCAGAAACTAAGTTTCTGCAAAGGGAGGGTACATACAGAACATTGTTCAAGGCTAAGGTTTTTTCATAAGTTAATTTAAGGAGAATTTTTCCTTTACCCATAACTTCAGCTGTAGTGGAGTTACGCGTGTAGACATACTCGCCATCAGTAGATTCCTCAAAGTCGTGAAACAGCTCCTTGTTGGCGCAAAGGTGCCTTGAAACGCCCGTGTCCAATATCCAGTCAGTTTTGTTAGTCCCCATGTTCACCTCAAACAACCACAACAACATCAATATTAGCAGCATTAGAACTATTAGCAATAATATCAGCATGAGCATCGTTAAATAAAACATAAACAATTTCTAATTGTTCAAAGAAAATTAAAAGTTTCTGGGACCAACGCTTATAATTATATCCATCTAAAGGCTCAAGCTTTGAGAGATCGGGAAGTGTTTTGTTCAAAGAGGTAGCCATTAGTCAATATTATATGTAAATCGCTTTCAAATTGTAAGAAAAATGAGTAGATAATATTGACTAAGAATAACAAGGAAAGAACTAAAACTTATCAAAAATACTGTGTCGTGGCAAGCCACTGCCTTGAAAGCGATTTCGGCCCGACTAAGTGCAGATCGTTAAGGTCGGTTGCTCCCCAAGATTCCACAGCACCTCCAAACACGTGCACTCGTGGCTGGAAGTTTAGAACTTGCACAAACAGTTGCCCAGAAAGAAGAGAAGATGAAGGTATTTTCTGTAATTATTATAGAAATTAAAGAATGTTGTAGGAAGAATACTAATGATTAGCAAGATGAATTCTTGTTTAAGATTTAGTGATTATGATGACTAATTTATAGCCTATTTATAGGAATTTAAGGAAGTTGCATGTATGACAAGTGTCGAGAGACTTTTGACACTTGGCTTCAATATGGACAAGTGTTTCTTGTCTTCCATGCATCAAGACATTTGGCTCCAATATGGACAAATATTTCTTGTCTTCCATGCATAAAGATATTTGGCTCCAATATGGACAATGAAATTTTAAAAGGAAATTTTTGATTTTCATTATGAATAACTCCAACAAAATATCTCGGGCGCATTTGTTTTGGTGTTTAAAGAAGAGCAAGCCATGATGCGAAAACTCGAGTTTGTTTAGGACAATTGTTAGCACCCCACAGCTTTGATTTCGCTCGAATCTTTTTACATTATAACCAGAAAGAGGCAATATATATGGAAAAATATAGCGGTTTTTGTCTCTTGGATCCGTAGAACGGACTAAGGAGTCAAGTACTACAACTCTTAATTAACTCTATCTTATATTAATCTCATAGTTATCTTGGACTCTAATATATAAAATCTGTACTTATCTCAAGAAGTTGATGTACTTATCTTATTTTTTTACTTCTCAGTTCTCACGGTAAATAGACGCAACTCAAGTTATGAGATTGTGTAGTTTCTTTTTTCTAAAACTAACTTACTCAATTAAATTTTACTAACCAAATATTCAACATTTGATGACACATGATGTTCTTTTATCATTAAAAAAAGTAAAAACCAACTTGTTAAGGAATTTCCAGCGCTTCCTTGAAAAACAACACAAAAACATTATGAAACTTTTTGGTCTAATTTCGGAAGAGAAGGAAAAGGCAGTGGACAAACTCTAGCAATATGGGACAAGGGCATTGGCAATGAAGTGGTTCATAATAAAAAAAATTCAAATAGGTTTCTGAAGAAGTAACCCAAAAAGCCGTCCATCTAATTTCTTAAACTAAAAATAATCGACAAATATATAATATATGTATAATATACATATAGTATATGTATAACTATGTATAATCAATGTATATTCTATATATACCGGCTAAAAAAAATAACCATTGAATCTGACCGGCTATTTGTGTAACAATCCAGTAAAGCTAAGTCCCTACTAGGCCAAAAGCCCATGAAGAATTTCCGCGGCCCATGATATTTGGCGACCTATAGCTGGAATTGATCCGAGTATTATTCGTAACAATATTTACCAAGTTTTTGACTTTAACATTTATATGTTCACAAACATATGCTAACGTGACATAAACAAGGATTGTTACACAAATAGCAAGGTAGATTTAATGTTCATTTTTTCTAATTGATATACATAAATTATGCACTATTTATACTTATATTATACATTCGTTGGTTATCTTTACTTCAAGAGATTATGTGGACGACTATTCCACATTAACGTTAATTAGTAATGATGTCAAATTAAACTAAAATAGAATAAATACTACTCCTATTAAATATCAAACTGGGTAACAAAAAATTGGAAGCTGCACTGTGTTAGAGGAAAAAATGACTATTGCAAATACGATGTTTTGGTCTCCTTAGGAACTTTACTTTTGCGTTGGTCAATTTTTCCTCGATGCGTTAATATAATTTTTAATCAGAGGCGGATCTAGAATTTTTAAAGGATTGATTTACTATTACTTTTAAAAAAAATTAAGCAAAAAAGTTGGTAGGGGATTCAATCCCCTGACCTTCAGGCAACTGGAAATAAGAGACAAAACCAGATGTAGCACTTCATCTCTTTTGACCATGGATTCCATGAAATATATTTACTTATTTTTGCCATATTATGTATATAGTATCTATATTTTTACCCGAGGTCATGTGACTATTTTTAACTAGATCGAGTGTACGAGAATTTATGTATATTGAAGTTAAATAAACAAAAACATAAACTGAATCTAACACCAGAATAATCATCAAATAATACATGGGATTTTTACCTATCTATACCATATAGCAAACCTTATTACCTTTCATGTTTAAGGTTTGTGTTTATTACATTTCAGCATACCAAATTTTAATTTGTGTACCATAATTCAAATTAAGGGTATAATTATTGCTTCATTTATTCTAGGCATGATTTTAGGAGCATATATTCACTTTAGGTGTATAATTCCATTATGCTTTTTCCAAATATTTTCATTTAATGAATATATCTCAACTAGATAAACAACAACACGATCATTTGAAAGACAAAATCAAATTTGTATCACCTTATAATCATTTCTATTGGAATCAAACCCTAATCCAAAATCACTCCCACGTACTGTTGAACCAACTAGACGTTGAATTTGTGATTGAGGCAATATTTTATAATCTCTAATGGAAGGATTCCATATAACAATATTATCTGGATATCCACATAAACAAACAATTCCATTACATGGACCAATAAGTCTAATGTGACCAAATTTGTCATTTAAATATGATGGAATATCTTGATTAATAAACACATCAAATGTGTCATTTGTGCATAATGAGACCACCCTTTTATTTGTAATATTTTCGCGGCGACAAATTAACAAACGAAGGTAATTTTTTCATGCCTAGAATAAATGAAGCAATAATTATACCCTTAATTTGAATTATGGTACATAAATTAAAATTTGGTATACTTAAATTTTTTTGACACAAGATTGTAGTTTAATTGTAGTATAAATGTAACAATACAACTTTATACAATACTTAAACTGATTTGTAGTTTATTTGTAGAAATTGTATCTACAAACTGAATACATTGAATTTTAATAATTCTCATTTCAATTGTAGCATTTTTTGACACAAGATTGTAGTTTAATTATAGTATAAATGTAACAATACAATTTTATACAATACTTAAACTGATTTGTAGTTTATTTGTAGAAATTGTATCTACAAACTGAATACATTGAATTTTAATATTCCAATTCTCACTTCAATTGTAGCATAATTGGCATTTTCGACATAATTGTAGAAGACTTGTAGAAGTTTTAGTCTTCCCAATCTACAATTTATCTACAAATTATCTACATTTTATCTACAATTTATCTAAAATTCTACAATTTAACTACAATTTCTGGAAAAATATGTCTTCTTCTTCGACGAGTTTCAATCTGAAATTCAGTCAAAACCAAGTCTAATATTCACGAAAACCCCTCAAAATTGAGATATAAACTCCTAAACATATTTCGAATTATTTACAACAACACTCAATCCAAACAAATAATGATTTTTGAAAATCCAAATTTGAATTCAAAGCTTTCAAGCTTTTTAATGGCTATCAATGGTGGAAAATATATGGAGAAGGAGAGAATTACGCTGCAATACATTTTCTTCCGTTTTAAATTTCGAAATTAATGGTGATAGAATCACCATTAAATCTGATTCCTACAAATTTGGCGCCTTTTTAGGGTAGAATCTATCTATTTTTGGTTTGGTACAGATTTTGTAGCAAACTATGGACTAGGCGGGTAAATACAATATTATGAATATTTTTGGTAATAAGATTTGCTATATGGTATAAATAGGTAAAAATCTCATAATACAAAAGGAAGAGGATGCTAAACTGTTGGGCTCGCATCTCTTAATTATTGGGACATTATCACTTTTAACCCGTGCAAAAAACTATTTACATTGGGTAGTCGAAAAGTATATAAAACATGCATATATATATATATATATATATATATATATATATATGTATATATATATTCGATTATTATTTTTACACCGACCATATAGTGTCATTTTTTCATAATTATTGTTAACTACTTCCTTAAGGAGTTCATCTCTGTGTTCCTATCCTATTTGTCGTACAACCAAATTTATTAATGGGGGACAACACAACAGAGCTAATCCTAAACTTTTATTTGATTCTGTGGTTATAATCATGTAAAGTTTACTATGCTCCACTAATCAACTTTGGTGCAATTTGGCTAATTAATAAAGTCTCATCATAAATTAATGGGATTGTGATGTATGATTGGCCCAAGCATATTATTGATTATCACTCAAACCACCTCTATAATTAACATTTGCTTAAGCAAATCTTGATTCCATCTCCTAAGCCACATTATTAATTGAAACAATAGTTTTTTCTTCTTTTGGCCATTACGGTATGTTATAACATATACCATTTAATTGAATAAAATTCGCAAACTACACATGCAAATCAAGCAAATTGACACATGAAAAAGGACTTCTCAGTTCTCATGCATTTAAGGAAAACAACTTTTAATTAACATATCGAACACAATCTTAGTAATTTGTGCTACTTCAATCTTTTCTTCTTGGTAAAATTACACTTTCACTTTATTTCCATTTTTACAAAGCAAATGATCAGTTGTCATTCCAGTGATACAATCAAAGTAACATATAACTTTGTACACATTTTACATTCTTGATAATCAACCAAAAGCATTCAAGAATCGTTTGTTATTTTTCTTTTTAACAGTATTTTCACATTAGACTAATAGTTTAACTAAAGCGTGGCAATCTCTTTTTTCTTCCCTGGGATATAAAAGAACCCGATACAAAAAATATAACAATTAGATGATAAAAGGTTTACACAAAGTAAATTAACTAATTTCAACTTTTCCTCATTGTGATTCTCTGGATATACGTAAATGATAATAAATAAGTAAATAATTTTTTTTCTCTAACGGCTAAAGTCTTTGTATGGCTAAATAGTTATTCGAACACATTATATAGCTTGAAAACAATCAAAAGTAATTTAAGCCAATCGAAATCAAATGTAATAAGGTCTAGAGATTGTGAAATAATTAAGATATAAGAACAATGAGACAAGTAGCAGATTTTACACCAGAGAGAGAGAATCAGATAGGAAGAGGTTTATATTTTCAATAATGAAATACACATAACTCTTTACAAAGGGAGAAGGTCCCCTTTATATACTAAGGGACCTTCCTCGAAATAATACAAAAAAGTACAAGAGTTGGTGGCCTCGATATACGAGTCTCAGAGCTTGATGTGACATTACGGTGAGTCACATCACTTGGTCCGTTTATTGACTGAGACCGGCCTTTCTTAAGTCGATCATGCCAAGGCCGCCTTCTTTAGTGAGGTCGTATGTGGATACTATGTGGTCGTGCAAAACCAATTGCCCAATACAGATAGTCTCTCAATTTATTCGGGACATAGTCGAAAGGCGTCTCCAATGGACGGACATGTGGGCTTGACGCCTATGAAAATTTGGTCGCTCCTATTGATACATCCGTGAAAGTCGCGTTCGTGTATAAAAAGGTCGTGCCGTTGACATGTTACCTCCTTTTTAGGATTTCTGTTTGAGGTGACGTCATCGATCACATGCGTGATCATAGCTTCTGCTCCTGAGGTGGTTCGGGTTATGACGTGGCGTTTGAGTTTCCTACGCCGATTTTTGAATCATGCCCTTTCGATTTCCATGTACCTTTTCTTATAAAGGTGGAAAGTTGAACTAGGTTCATCTTTTGTTCTTTTTCGGAGAGTATTTTCTCACTTTTTTCCCTATCTTTTCCTGGTGTTTGCTATTCTTTTCTTCTCTAAAATTCTTGTTTTCTAGAATCGAACTTGTGACCCTTAATACCTTCTTCTTACATCATTCACTATGACTAAACGTAGGCGTGATGATACCAAAACCAGGGACGTTGCTTCTACCAGCTCTTCGTCATCCTCGGACGGCGAAGAGGCCGAGGAAGTTTTTGTTCCTCTATCGACGGCCAACCTGCTCCCACGTGATATGAGCAAAAGGAGCGACTTTCTGAATAAATTTAAAGTCTACCCTTTGGAGCATAATGAGATGACACTGTCCCACTTAGCCTCTCTCAGGGAGATGTATGATATCCCTGATCACGTTGACATGGTTCCTGCGGGGCTGGATTACGCTAATGTGCCTTGGCCCGGGTACTGTGCCTTCTACGAATACGCCATCCGAATCGGATACACCCTTCAAATTTACCCTTTAGCGGAGGAGTTGTGTTGATGGTTCGTAGTGTGTCCGTCCCAGCTTACCTCGTACGCTTTGAAGGTGTGCAGGGTAGTATCTGTTTATGCGGCGACGGCCGGAAAGGAGGTGACTGTTCAAAGCTTTTGCACATGTTCAATGTGGTTTTCATGAGAGGCTCGATGCTCCAATTGAGGAGTAGGGGCAGGAAAAGCTTCGTGGCGCAGGTGGATGACAAGGCCAATCATAAATTTTGGACGAGGTTCTTCTACGTCTGTATCGAACACATTGTTCCCAACCCTAATGGGTTTCCAGAAGTGTGGAATGACACATGTAAGTTTTGTTGTGCGTGATGTTTACTATCTTGACCTTACTTTGATGGTTCTTACTGTCAAAATTTTTCCTTTGTTTTCATGCAGTGGCTGCTCGTCCTCCTCCTAGTGTTGACGACATTAGGTTGTGGGTACAGGCGCTAATACCGTTTGTAGAGGAAACCCGTTCTTGGACTGAATTTCTTAGGCTCCACGGTCCGGCTGGTAACGGATTTACCTAATCTTCATTACGGTTTGGTGGCCCATATAATTTCCTTACCCGTCTCTCATGTGTTTTGGTAGGTCGGGGCGCCTCTAAGAAGGCGAGGAAGAAGAAGCAGCAGAAGAAGAAGACTGCGGCCGGTCCTTCTAAGATGGCATCCGATCCTGAGGCGGACCTGATCTTCGTCGGCACTTCCAGGGGCAGTGCTTCGCCCCCTTTAAGATAGGAGGGTACATCAGAAGTGGCCCCAGAGATGGCTTCTGAGGCCGTGATGGGGGTCGTACCTGAGACGACACTCATAGAGGCGTCGGTGGCTGTCCTTGAGATTGCCCATGTAAGGGCGCCTTCTGCCGTGCTGACCCCCCTGAACCCGCTCCGCATCCTGAGGAGGGGGATCGTGAAGAGGAGGAGACATTGGAGAGGAGGCAAAGTCGGATCCTTATTGGCAAAGCCGTGGCTACCCAGTCAGGAAAGAATAGGCCCTCTGGCTCTGTGTTTAGGACGACCTTCATGGAAGAGGCTATTCGCTCAGGAAGAGCTGGTCTTAGGAGGGAGGCCGCGGCGAGGATAAGATAAAACGTGGATGTGGCGGGCTCGGGGGCTGCCACGGAGGGCATAAACAGAGGAGGCAGGTCCTTGGACCGGGTGGAGATGATGGTTGGCCAATCTTCTCGTCGTATAGTGATCCCAAGTCACTATAATCTGCTGGAGAACTGTGAAGAGGCGACCTCCAGTATGACGCTCTTGTGCGCCGGTGCCGAGCGCACGACCCTTGCGGAGCTTAGTGATAAAGCCTTGGCCCAAAGGGTGGCAGACACGGCCTTACAGGTATGTCTCCGCTTTGCTTGATGACCGTTCTTTATGTAGGGTTTCGATTTTCTCGTACTTACTTCGTCTCTTTTCTAGACTCTTGTTTTTGAGGTGGAGAGGGATCGGCACCGGAAAGAGAAGATGGCCAAATACAACCGGCTGGCGCAGAAGTACAATAAGGTGTGTGAGGCGCATCGAACCCTGGCTGAGATGTACAAGCAAGACCCCAACATTAGAGTGGTTTGTGAGGGCCTAGTGGAGTCCGAGGCGCAATTGAAAAAAGAGTGGCCAAGCTAGAAAAGGTGGATGAACAGCTCATGGTCGTTGTTGCTTGGGCTGCGGAGATGGAGGTCCTCATCTAGGCAAAGGACGAGGAGATGTAGCTCGGTCGTATTTTGGCAGAGGAGGCGGCAGAATTGCGCACCCAGGTGGCTGCTCTAACGGAGGAACTCAAAGCCACGAAGGCCGAGGTTGAGGAGCTTAAGCCAGATCTCACGCATGTCGATACGTCTCATGAGGCGCACGAGATGTGGGTGTATGCGGAGGCCAAGCTGGCCGTGCTTGAGGAATTCCTGTCGGTTGGTCGGGCGTCTGAAGCGGAGGTTGAAAACCAGCGCCAACTAGTTAGAGTTGGTCATGAGGCGGCGGGCTACGGTCCTGAATCACCGGCCCGGGAGGGGGGCAACTTAGCATACATCAATCGGTTGGAGTCCGATTCTTGGATTTCCAGGGCATACCCTCCCGGAAATGAGGACGGCCACTTGAGGGCCAGGCCGGGCTAGATATGTAGTGGTTTCTTAGGATCTTTATAATATACTTATTCATACTGATTTTTTATCAGGGTGTTTGTTCCCCTTTGTGAAAACATATAATTTTTGTTGTAAGTAATCTTTTCTACCTTTCGGCGTGTCGTCATACTTTTCTTTACCGTAACTGCTTGGAATTTGTTGGCCATAGCTGTGTAAAGTTAGCCTAACAGCATTAGCTGTATAAAATAGGTGGTCGTAGCCTTGTGAATACGATTGCTCTAGTCGTGTACAGATAAAGGCCGTAGCCCGATGAACATGATGGCCATAGCCAAATAAAATCCGCGGCATGATGGTGTTAGCCATATAAAATAATGGTTGTAACCACGTAAATGAAGGCCGTAGCCTAATGGCCTTAACCATTTAAAACGATTTCCATATCCATGAGAAATAGAGGCCGTAGCCTAATGGCCTTGGCCATATAAAACGATGGCCATAGCCATGTCAAGTAGAGGTTGTAGCCTGATGGCCTTAGCCATATAAAACGATGGCCATAGCCATACAAAATATAGGTCGTAGACTGATGGCCTTAGCCATATACAACGATGGCCATCGCCATGTAAAAATAGAGGCCAAAGCGTGATGGCCTTAGCCGTATAAAACGATGGCCATAGCCATGTAGAAATAGAGGCCATAGCCTGATGGCCTTAGCCATATAAAGCAATGGCCATATCCATGTTAAAATAGAGGCCATAGCCTGATAGCCTTAGCCGTATAAAACGATGCTCATAGCCGTGTAAAAATAGAGGCCATAGCCTTATGGCCTTAGCCATATAAAATGATGGCCATAGCCATGTAAAAATAGAGGCTATAGCTTGTTTATTCATCTAGAGATAGCCACAGCCTTTTCATTCAATCGGAGACGATAGTGGCCTGTTCATTCATCTGGAGATAGCCGTCGCCTTTTCATTCATTTGGAGATGGCCGTAGCCTATAAATTTATCTGGAAATGGCCGTGGCCTTTTCATTCATTTGGAGACGTTGTGGACTTTACATTCATTTGGATACGGCCGTAGACTTTTCATTCATTTGGAGACGGTTGTGGCCTTTACATTCATGTGGAGACGGACGTGGCCTGTTCATTCATGTGGAGATGGTCGTAGCCTTTTCATTCATTTGGAGATGGCCGTAGCCTTTACATCATCTAGAGATGGCCGTAGCCTTTTCATTTGGAGACGGCTGTAGCCTTTCTATACACTCGGAGGTGGTCGTAGCCTTTCTATACACTTGAGATTTCACTAATCCAGTCCCTGTATCATGTTGGGCTTGGAGTGTATATAGAGAGGTGGACACGATGAACTCACGCTGAAAAACATCTACATGTGGCCCTTTTGCTGCCTCGTTAAAAAGCATCCCGAGAAAACCCAATTGGGACAAAACTCGGGTAAGGGAAAAAGAGTACAACTCAGGTGTCACCTTTTTAGAAGTGGAAACGTTTGAGGTGAACGATGTTCCAGTTGTTTTGGAGTGTTTTTTCGTACCATTGTCTCCAGCTGGAATGCTCCTTTCCTGACCGCCACTGTGATTTTGTAGGGTCCATCCCAGTTTGTGCCCAATTTTCCTTCGCTTGGATCTTTCGAGGCCAGAGTCTTGGCTTTGAGGACGTAATCCCCCACTTTGAGAGGCCTTATATTTTCCCTTTTGTTGTAGTACCTTTCGACTTGTTATTTCTGAGCTACCATTATGACGTGGGCCATTTCTTTTCTTTTTTTGGCTTCGTCGAGATCTTGGAGTCTGCTGATGTCGTTTTTCGATCCACTGGTGCGTGAGTATCTTAATGTGGGTTTGCCCACTTCGACAGGTATGACCGCGTCGGTTCCATAAACCAGTGAGAATAGGGTTTCTCCGGTGCTAGATTTGGGCGTGGTTCTGTGTGCCCACAAAAGACTTCGGGTAGCAGTTCCGGCCATAGTCCCTTGGCATCTTCGAGCTTCTTTTCGAGTATGTTCAGGATTTTTTTGTTGGAGGACTCCGCTTGAACGTTGGCGGCGGGGTGGTATGGCACATATAGTATTCTTTTGATGCACCATCTTTCGAAGAATTCAGTCATTTTCTGGTCGATGAACTGGCGCCCATTATCACAGCTGATTTCTTTGGGATGCCAAAATGGCATATGATGTTTTTCCAATAAAGGCGATAGCCTCATGCTCGCGTTTTTGTGCGTACGCACCTGCTTCCACCCACTTAGAGAAATAGTCAGTTAAAACAGGCAGAAATCGTACCTTTCCTCGCCCTGGGGGCAGCGGGCCAACTATGTCCATTCCCCACTTAATGAATGGCAAGGGGGATGTGACGACATTGAGGGGTTCTCCTGGTTGGTGTATCATTAGGGCGAAATTTTGTCACTGCTCGCATCGTCGGACGTACTCTGCTGCCTCTTTCTTCATGGTGGGCCAATAGTAGCCGGCACGTATGATGCACCTAATGAGGGCACGGTTGCTAGTGTGGGCGCCACAATGGCCCTCGTGTACTTATTTGAGTACACGTCTTTCTTGTTGCGCTCCTGAGCACTTGGCTAGGGGAGCGCCGAATGTCCTTTTATAAAGGTCGCCGTTGATCATGCAGTATCGGGCGGCCTCTACGAAGAGCTTTTTTCTTCTTTTTTATCAAGGGGAGTGTCCCCTCCTGCAAGTAAGATACGAACTGGTTGCGCCAGTCCCAAGTCAGGTCTAAGGAAAGTACCTTGGTGTGATCGATAGCTGAGTGGAGGAGCGTGACCACACTCTCTTTGTCGACGCCTTTGGTGGCGGCAACCAACTTTGCCAGGCCGTCTGCTTCGATATTCTGGGCTCTAGGAATTTGTTCGAAACATCATTCGTCGAAAGTAGTCATCAGCCTATGGATTTCTAACTGATATTTTTGCAGCCTCTACTCCTTGATTTGACAAGTCCCGGTGATTTGGTTTACCACAAGCTGGGATTCGCAGTGGAGGAGAATTCGGCGAGCTCCATATTTGGTGGCCAGCTTCATGCCCGCAATTACGGCCTCGTACTCAGCCTCGTTGTTGGTCATTTCCGGGCATCGTATGGACTGGCGAATCATTTCGCCCGTGGGGACTTCGAGAACGAGTTCCAGTCCTGAAACAAATGCATTGGAGGCAACGTCCGTATAAAGGACCCATAGGTCATTTTCGGAGGATGCGCGTTGTGCCTCGAGTTCCATCTTTGGCAGGACTTTCGCGCTGAAGTCGGTGATGAAGTCAGTTAAGACTTGTGACTTGATGGCATTTCTTAGGAGGTATGTAATATCATGCTCGCTGAGCTCGACGGCCCATCTGGGAGTCGCCTAGAGAGTTCGGGTTTGTGCAGGACGCTCCTTAGAGGGAAGGTCATTACCGCCCGTATGGGATGGCACTGGAAATACGGTCGTAACTTTCGCGAAGCTACCCAAGTGCCAAGGCTAGTATCTCGAGGTGGGGATACCGGGTTTCGGCGTCCACTAACGTTTTGCTGATATAATAAATAGGAGATTGCGTACCTTTGTTTTCGCGCACTAGGACAGCGCTGACTGAGACCTCTGATACGGCCAGATATACCAGGAATGGATCTCCAGGGTCGGCTTTAACCAGTACAGGCTGTGATGATAAGTATGCTTTTAAATTCCTCAGGGCTTTTGCGCATTCTCGGCTCCATTGCTGTCCCTGGTCTTTTTTCAGTACACCAAAGGACTTGTGGCATCTGTCAGAGGAACGTGAGTTGAACCGGGAGAGGGCGGCTATTCGTCCCGTTAATTTCTGCACCTGCTTATTGCTGCTTAGTGTTTCTAGGATGGCTTTATGGCTTTGATCAGGTCAAGGTTGACTTCCATGCCCCTTTGTGATACTAGAAATCCCAGGAACTTTCTCGATGCTACTTCAAAAGTGCACTTCTCGGGGTTCAGTTTCATACCGTACTTCCTTAGTATTTCGAAGGTCTCTTTCAGGTGGGTGAGGTGATCCTCTTTTTTCGATGATTTGACCAACATGTTGTCGATGTTGACCTCCATTATTTTTCCGAGCTTTTCCTTGAACATAACTGTCACTAACCTCTGGTAAGTGGCCCCTACGTTCTTGAGCCTGAAGCGCATTACCTTATAGCAATACGTCCCCAGATGGGTGATAAAGGTTGTCTTCTCTTGATTTTCTTCGACCATCATGATTTGATTGTACCCGGAATACGCGTCAAGGAAGCTTAGCAGCTCATGGCCTACCGTTGCGTCTATCAGCTGGTCGATGTGGGGCAGCGGGAAAGAGTCTTTCGGGCATGCTTTATTTGGATCAGTGAAATCTACGCACATCCACCACTTCCTGTTCTTCTTTTTGACCATTGAGACTTTTGCGACCCATTTCGGGTACTTGGATTCCCTGATGGAGCCATTAGCTAGCAACTTGTCCACTTCTTCGCTCACCGCTTCGTTAATGGAGGCGTTGAATTTTTGTCTCATTTGCCGCACGGGCGGGTGCAATGGGTCGATGTTGAGTTTGTGAGAGGCGATTTCTTGTGGAATTCATCTGCATGAGAAAAAGCGAACAGATCCGCATGGTTCGATAAAAATTCACGGTACTGAGCTGGATATTAAAGGTCGTGGACTATTTATCTGGGTCGAGGTCCTCGACCATGGCCTTGCTGGCCTCGACCTCCTCAGGATCTTCGATGGCGTTCTCTGTCGGACGGACCTTAGTCCCCGATAGGGCTGGTTGTTATGCTTCTACACTTGCTCCTTGGAGTTGTTTGGTATGTGCGTAATCCTGGGTTGTCTTATAGCATTATTGGGCGGTGCGGGGATCTACCCGTATGCAGTGCACTCCCCATGGGATTTGGAATTTTATTACTTGATGGAAACTTGATGAGACGACTCTCATGGCGTCTATCCACGGGCATCCAATAATGGAATTGTATGATGTTTCTTGGTTTCCATCGTGAGTCCACCTGCAAGGATGGGCAGCATCACCTCGCTTGAGGTTCTTTCCACTACATTATTAAAACCTGTTAGTGTTATGCAGCGCGGGATTATTTTACCCTCGAGTCCCATGAGTGCAAGGAATCTTGGATGAATGATACATGCACCGCTTCCATCGTCCACCATGATCCTTTGAACATCAGTATCCAGTATGCGTAAAGTATTAACTAAAGCATCATAATGAGAAAAACACAAATCGTCGACATCAAACTTATCGAAGGTGATACTGACTTTGAAGTATCATACCGTTCGTGGGCGATAGCTCGCTTCATCTTGTGGGTGGTGGTGAACTTGACGTGATTGATCGCCGAATCATTGCCATTTCCAATGATCATGCTGATGGTGCGCGTTGGTGAGGGCGGCCTTGGTGGGCCATGGTGTAGTTCCCGCCCTCGTACGAAATTGAGCTTTCCCTTATCGTTGAGCACCTCCTTCAAGAACCATTCGTTCAGCATGCGGACTACCTCCTATCGGAGACCTGTGCAGTCCTCCGTTCTGTGCCCTCGTTCTTGGTGGAATTCTCATAGGGCATTTGACTTTCTGGTGGCGGGGTCGGGCTTCATCTTTTCTAGTCATTGTACCTTGTTGCCCAGCTTCTCTAGCGCGTACACTACTTATGAAGGGGACACACAAAGTTATGTGCAGATAATGGAGGGGGCGTACCTATGTCGCTCCTTAGTGGAGCGGTATGTCGTTGCAAGGGGTCTGCATGCCTTGGTGGTGGCGGGTGAGAGGACCAGATGTATGGTTGATTTCTTTCCCTGTTGAGGCGTGGGATTGGTTCCCGCCTTCTCTCTTTGCGCCGGTCCATTCGGATCAGGCCGTTGAGGTCGTCGTCATCCCCACGTACTTCAGCGCAATAGGCGTTGTGTATTTCTTCCCAGGTGGTGCGGGGATATTTCAGGAGATGGCTGAGTAGCTTCTTGGTCGCCTTCGAGCCGTCTCTACTGAGTCCATTCTGAAAGGCCGCAATTGCCATGCCTTCCGACAAGTTAGGTAGGCTCATTCTAACTTTGTTGAATCTGGCTAGGAACTCCCTAAGTCCTTCTCTCGAGCTTTGACACACAGCAAAAATGTTGTTAACCCGTGCTTCCGCCTTCCTTGCTCCCGCATGGGCGGTAGCGAATTTATCAGCAATCTCATCAAAGGTTGAGATGCTCTTGGCCAGCAGTTGTGAGTACCACGTTAGGGCCCCTCCTGTCAGCTTCTCGCCGAATTTCTTCAGAAGCACGGATGGTACCTGTTCTTTTGATAAGTTGTTGCCTTTGACGGCTGTAACATAGTGTATCGGGTGGTCCTCTTGGTCGCTGGTGCCGTCATATACTTTCAAGTATGGGGGGGGCATCTTGAAGGTTTTTGGGATGGGGTACCGCGCAGCTCCTTCCGTGTAAGGTTGTTCGACGAACCTCCCCATGTCTCGCTTCGGCAACAACTTAGGTGCGCCCGGGATCTTATCCACCCTTTCTTGGTGTTCTTTCATCTGGTCGCGGAGTGATCAGTTCTTGTTCTCCATCTCTTCCATCTATTTGAGGATGGCTGCGAGCATTCTGTCGTTAGCTTGGACATCGACGGGAACGTTGTTTGTTCTCGTGACCTCGAGCTCATCCTCGGTTGCGACATGATCTGCTGCTGGGGTTCATCTATCATTTTGAGGTGATTTTTTGGTTAGACCGCTCAGAGTGCTTGTCAGCCATTCTCCTAGTAATCTCATCTTTGGGGGTGCTTCCTTAGTGGTAGATGTTGAAGCTTCTCTTTCTTGTGGCACCACCAAGTCTTCTGATGAGGAGGGTAAGGCTTCTACGCCTATCAGAGTATTGGGGGTTGTGCTTATGGCATCTCCTTCGGCAGCCGCGTTGAGAGTGCCCGTGAGGTCTGTTCTAACCTCCAGGATAGCCTTCATTCTAGCATTGTTTTCAGCCATTTTAGGTTATGGAGGGTGTTTTTCGAAGGATCTCTATAAACAAACTACAGCTTGATTCTCGAAGTCCCCACAGACGGCGCCAAATTGTTTGGCAACTAAGTTAGAACACTTTATATAGCTTGAATGCAATCAAAAATAATTTGAGTCAATCGGAATCAAATGTAATAAGGTCTAGAGATTGTGAAATGACTAAGATATAAGAACAATGAGACAAGTAGCAGATTTTACATCAGAGAGAGGGAGAGAGAATCAGATAGGGAGAGTTGTATGTTTTCAGTAATGAAATACACATAAGTCTTTACAAAGAGAGAATGTCCACTTTATATACTAAGGGACCTTCCAAGAAATTATACAAAAAAGTACAAGGGTTGGTGGCCTCGATATACGAGTGTCAGAGCTTGACGTGACATTACGGTGAGTCACATCACTTGGTCCGTTTATTGACTGAGACCGACCTTTCTTAAGTCGATCATGCCAAGGCCGCCTTCTTTAGTGAGGCCGTATGTGGTTACTATGTGGTCGTAGAGAACCAAATTTGCTTAATACAATGGTTACACATGTTAATATGATATCAAAGCAAGCTGAGGTATTAGGACCAATTCTAATCACCATCTATTATAAAAATCATTTCTATGTGCTTTGCTGGGTAAGTTACATATTTAGCCCGTCATCTAAAAATAATTATATCTGCTCACTACGTATATTAATAATGTATATGTACATTATATATTAATATATAAAAATAAATACTTTTTATTATTATTATTTTATAAGTGGCTATATAATTTTCTTAAAAATAATCAAATCCATAATTAAATGAGACTTTGAGGTGCTCTTCAAAAATATACGTCCATGCACTATGAATATTCCGATATACCACCCTCTAAGGGTGTACAAAAGAAACTAATAAATCATACCAAATCACTAATACGAGCAGACCTAGAAAATAAAAAATCAACTGTGGTTTGGTACAGTTTGGTCATGTATTGGCAAAAAAAAAAACTCGGACCAAAACTTGTTTGATTTGGTTTTAACTAAAAAATATCAAATCGAAATTAAACCAACCCGATATTGTATGTATACAGTGTTTAAAATATTTTATACATAAAATATTTATTGTAATGTAAATTTTAAATATCTTTTAAACTTTTTTATAGTTTTCATTTTTAACGTATTATTTCAAGCTTGGACTTCCCATTTTTTAATGGAATTTTTACATATATACTATATGAAACTATATTAACCTTCCTACCTAGGTTTTACTATAATTATATTTTATATACTCGATTACCATTTATGTACATTTTAACGAAATTTATGATATTAATTAGTGTCCTAAAATTACTCTAACGTATCTTCCACTCCCCCCACGATTCTCTCTCCACATACTACCTCTGTGTCCCACATATCTTGCACCCACTCATGATTCCTCTTTTCTGACGATTCGAAATTCTCGTCGTCGGCCCTAGGAATTCCGTATAGAGAAAAAGACAGTCTTCAAGTTGAACTAGCTCTAGGGTCACTATTGACAACCATTAAAAAGCTTTGAAGCTTTGGATTCGAATTTGGATTTTCTAAAAATATTATTTGTTTGAATTGGGTGTTGTTGCAAAGAAATGGAATTTCTCTCTACATCTCTCTATCTCTCAATCCCTAAGTTCGGTAATGTAAAGCAAAGGAAAAGAGAGCAACAATTCTACCATTGACAGTCATTAAAAGCTTTGAATTCGAATTTGGGTTTTTAAAAATCATTATTTGTTTGGATTGGGTGTTGTTGCAAATAATTGGGAATATTGTTTGAAGTTTATATCTCAATTTTGAGGGATTTTAGTGAAGATTAGACGTGGTTTTGCCTGAATTTCAGATTGAAAGAAGAAGAAGAAGAAGAAGAAGAAGAAGAAGAAGAAGAAGAAGAAGAAGAAGAAGACATGATATACCATTATATTTACGAAATTGTAGAAAAACTGTAGAAAAATTATATTCTGTTGTTTATATATATATATACATATATATATATATATATATATATATATATATATATATATATATATATATATATATATATATATATAACTATTGTATGAAAGTTGAACAATATTGTATAAAAATTATACTTAAGTTGTATGATATTGTATTTATATATAACAGAGTAAAATAATGTATGAAAGTTGTGGATTTGTAGATAATTTGTATAATAGTATATAATTAGTTGTACTAATTTTACTTTTACTATATACAAAACGGGTATAAAATGTACAAAAGATATATTGTACAAATTTTATATAAAAATTATTTTTTTAAGTGATATGATATTGTAGTTGTTAATAAATTGATATAAATAATGTATGAAAGTTGTAGATAAATTGTAAATAATTTTCATTGCCGCATTCTCTAAATAAAATTTTCTCAGCTCCTCACGAAAAAAGAATGAATATAAATAAGTAGTACATATTATTAATAGGATCTTGACATCATAACGTTAAGTAAAAATATTTTTAATTTCATCCAATATTTTCTTTTTCGGTTCACATTGAGAATTTGATTACTGCCTTTTTGCAAAATATAATAAGTGAAGCAATACGTACAACTATATAGTTTAGCTGTGCGCTCCAATATGACCTAATTCAAGCTCAAACAATTATGAATTGCCTTATTGCAAGTCGTAGTATTGAAAAGCTACAGAAAGGAATTTAAAAATAGCTTGATGTAATTTCTTTTCTCTTTTTTCTTTTTCCCTTTGGCCTTCAACATTAAACAGAATCTGGTCAAACAAGATAAATTTTCCAACCAGGTTTGTCTATCAATATAGAAAGCCCAACTTTGTCTCGCCAAGGAAGAAACTTTTGCCATGGAGTGAGGTTCTATGTGCAAACACCCTCGCGGGGCAATGCGGGGAGGAGGGCAGAAAGGAAGGGAGAGGGGAAAGAAAGAAGGAAAGAGTGTAACTAAATTTCTTGATTGAAGCCATAAATAATGGATTGAGAACATTTTAAGGTGGATTTTATATATTTGGTTAACAAAACTTGTCTATGCCAGGTAATTAGTTAAACGTGGACATTAAGACTAATAAAGTTTCAAATATTGTATAGGTATGAAAAGAAATCCCTTTTTGAATGACCCAATTGGTTTTATAGCTCATAATTGTTAGCAACTCAAATTAATCTCAAAGCAAAATCAAATCGATATTAATGTTGACAAAAGACATTTCATTCAATAGAAGGAATAATAATAGTGTTGAATTTCTATTTTTTAGTTTTGCATTAGTTTGGGCATTAAAAATGCATTTTTTTTGTTTAGTCGTGTAATTAATATTTCTTACTTAGTAGTCGTAACTTAGTATTTTTAGATTATGTTTGTTTTTATTATAATTTATTAATTCGCAAAATCTTTTATGCAATTTTATTATTTTTATTATTTAATATTTCAGTACAATTATATGGCTTGTCTCACATTATTTTTTGTTATTTTCTTGAGTAACACCTTGTATAATTATGTCCTATAGGATTAGAGAAATACTTGGAGCACAAGTTATATGGTTTGTGCTATAAAAAATTTAGCCAAAAGAAATCCGAAAAACTCGAGAAAGCCTAACTACCCGAGAAGAACTCAAATGAAACAATCATATTTTTGTTGATTTGGTTTAGTTTATAAATTAAAAAACCCGAGACAATTATATTGATTTGATATTTGAAATCCAAAAAAATCGACCTATATACACCTCAACTAAGGATGTATTTTGTTCCGGGCCCGGGCCTAAACGGGCTTCGCGGGCGGGGATTCGTGGGTCTGGGCTCTGGCGGTCCCGGACTTCGTGGACTCAATGGGTGAGACCAGCCCATGTGGTCCTGGGCTTAGCGGGCCGGGCTTGGCGGTCCTGACGGGCTATTTGTAATTTTTTTTGTTTGAGGCAATATCTTGTATAGTATATAATATACTAGTATAGAATATATTTATGTATACTAGTTATTAGTATAGTATATATAATATGTATTTCATTGTATATTGTACCGTAGTAATTAGTATATATTGTATGTTATGTATATATATATTCCCTTATATATTTTCTTGTAGTATATATTGTATGTTATGTATATATATTCTCCTATATATTTTCTTGTAGTATATATATTGTGTCTTATGTATATATATTATAACTTATATAGTTATATATTTTGTTGTAGTATATATATTGTATCTATTATGTATATATATTCTCTTATATATATTGTATCTTATGTATATATGTTATTACTTATATATTTTCTTGTAGTTTAGGTTGTATGTTATGTATATATATTCTCGTATATATTTTCTTGTAGTATATGTTGTATGTTATATATATATATATATATATATATATATATATATATATATATATATATATATATATATATATATATATATATATATATATATATATATATATATATATATATATATATATAGTAGCTTATAAATAATTCGAAGTAAAGACAAAGAAATATTGAGAAAAAAGATATTCAAGGGTATGTTTTATGATTTTTATTACCAAAAATGACATATCTTTCTTAGTCTTCCTTCCCCCAATGGAATGAGCAAAATAAAGTATTAATACCACCATTAAAAGAAGATGTGCCAAAATACAAGTTACATCATAATCTACATTGTATCTCTAACAAATCTCATAAATCCGTCAAGGTTGGGAGGAGGTTGTGCTGGTGGTGGTGGAAAAGAAGCTTGTTCATCACCACTTCCGGGCGAAGCCGAATCCTTCGCAAGTTCCTCTATCAATTCTTCATAAGCTTCATTTATCGCCGATTGTGATTCTGCAATTCCAAAGTTTCTTATTTCCGCGCGGATCCAATCTCTAAAAAGTACCGATTTTTCCAAGCTATACCTCATTGACGCTCTATGATCACCTATTTGCAGTCTTGCTTGACTGAAAACTCTCTCCGATGCAACAGTTGAAGCTTGAATTGATAAAATATCCCGAGCCATCCTTGCAAGAACCGGAAATATTTTTCCCTTGACTTCCACCATTCCAAAAGATCAAAAGAGCCGTCTGGATTCTCCTTTTCAAGTCCCTGAGACAAATAAACTTGAAGCTCATTTAGATGTGAAGTTTCATCATAATTATCACCTTGAGAACACCGAAACTCCGTCCAAGATTTAAGAGTTGTTAAGCCCGCAGCTCTTTTAGACGATTGTGAGCTAGACGAAGTAGGGGTTGGAATATTTGGCCTACCATGCTGTAAGGCAAGTTGATAAGCATTATAAACTGTTTGAGCATTAATTTTAATTGATGATTTTGAATCTGCAAGTGTAGCAACTTCCTCGTTTGAAAGATCTAAAGCCTTATAAATATTTGAATACCAAAAATGAGGACCTCCCAATTTTATTGTAGGATTTAACATTGCAGCAACATCAAAATAGGAGGGATAGAATAAAATATATTTTTAAAATTTTTGTTTCATTTCATTTATAGCAAGTTCAGAAATATCCACACCCTCGCCAAATTCAACAAACAAATCAGCTAGTGCGGCAATATAAACTAAACAGTTTGAAATAGTAGGATAATATTGCCCAGAAAATGCATTTGTAGCAACTTGACAATGTTCTAAAAAATCTAAAAGAATTCTAGCATTCGTACAATCTTGGGTAGTAAGCATTTCATCATCATCCTCACTGCCTACCCCAGAATTAAACGTTACATTAATTGAGTTTCTATATTCATATGCAACTACTAAACTTTCATACATACGATTTCATCTAGTCGGGCATGGTTTAGGAACCTTTCTTTCTCTAAGGCCATATTCATCACGTTTTTTAAAATACTCTCTAAGTCTAGTTCTACGATTTGAATAAAAAAGCCAATTAAGAGTCATTCGAACCTTTTCAATTTCTATGTTTAAAATTCGCATACCATCACCAACAATTAAATGATAAATATGACAAATACATCTAACATGGAAAATATTAGTAAATTCATGATTTAGTGTTTTTGTAAGCATGCCTATAGCACCAGTGTGTGGTATTAGAAGCATTATCCATAGAAAGTGCCGTTATTTTTATCGCTAAAGTAAAAATATCTACAAATATCTGAAACAGTGTTAGCTATAAACTTACCTGTGTGACGTGAATTAATTATTTTATACGCAATCATACGTTTTTGCATTGTCTAGTCCTCATCTATCCAATGACTTGTAACAGTTAGATAATCACAATCATTACCACTTCTACCAATATCAGTAGTATTAGAAATCAGATTAGGCATATGAGTAAATAAATAACGCAAATATTGTTCATATTCATGTTTGAATTTATAAATATCGGCCTTAACTGTTGCGCGAGGCCAACCTTTATAAGTAGGATTAAGAACTCTTCTAATATAATGAACCCAATTAGGATTAGAAGCCAAAGTATAAGGTAAACACATAACAGTAATCATCTTTGCTAATTCTTCACGATCTCTATTTGGATCGTAACATAAAATACCTCCGGTGACAGTTTTAATTCCTGGTTGAACTAGATTTGAACCTGTTCTAGGGTTAAACGCAGAATCTACACTTGTCCCCTCTTGCTGCGCTTGCATTTGCAAAAATCTAGCCTTATCTCTAGGGTGTGTTTTAATGTGCCTAGTCAAACTACTTGTGCTGCTACGGTCTCCAGTATATTTATGAACAAGTAATTTCCCACAAGTTTTACACTTAGCTTTATTTAGTTCTCATACTTGAGTAAAAAAATTCCAAACTAATGATATTTCTTGACGTTTAGCAGGTTGTCAATTAAAAGTTGGAGTTTCTATAGGTGGGTCGGCCGGTGCATTACTTGAGTTATTAACAGGACTAGTAGGTGTATCATCTAAATCTGGTGCTTGGGTTTCATCATCATCATCATCATCCTCATTTTCCTCTAAGATAGGTTCATTAGGATAAAGAGCATTCATAATTTCATTATCTAAACTATCACCTACTGCAACATCATGTAGAAATTCACTATCGGTAAATTGAAAACAAGGGTGATCACTATTAAGAATTACGGGAGGAGGAGGAGGACGTCTAGGTTGGCGACTACTTTCAACTTGCTTATCTTTTCTAGGTCGGGGAGCCGGGGGAAGGGTAGTATTATGGCCACTATTTTCTCCGGTTTTACCTTTTCCTTTACCAAACGTTTTTTTCAAAGAAAATGGCATACTAATTATAATAATGCAACTAAACCACATAAAATATATTATTAAAACGTAAGAGTTGAAACGAGTTTACCGGATTGCCAAACAACTTCTTAAAAATTGAAAATCGTTGAACACTTGAAAACTTCAATTCAACAACTTCACAAATTTTCACGAATTTTCAACAATAAATTAAGCAATTGTAGTAGAAAGATTGAGAGATATTGATGAATTGGTGAATAAAAATAAAAGAATGAGGGGGTATTTATAGTTGAGAAATTGGTAAAAGTGTAATTATATAAAGTTTGGGGTTAAATTAAAGTGTGGGGGCCAAATGGTCATTTTTTAAACCTCCAAACGGTCAAATTGTAGCCCAAACGGCTACTTTGAGAAATCTGCCCGTTGGTTTTTTATAATTTTTTTTTTAAAAAAAATTTTAGCCGCTGGGCCCGCCAGGACCGCCAGGCCCGGCTGACGGTCCCGGGCCAAACGATCCCAGGCTCACGGTCTAATTCAGAGGGACCGACCCGTCACAGGCTTTACATTAACGTCAGGCCCAGGACCATCTGGACCGGCTCATCAAGCCCGTTAGGCCCGCCATGACCGTGGGCCCGATCCGGTTCAGGCTCGGGCCAGAGTACAGCACTAACCTCAACTACATCCTTGTCCACTATAGTCATGGACCATTCCCCATACATAAGGCCCTTAATACAAATAAATTTCAATGTCAATCAGCCACTATATCTTGAGATGGCATAACATATATGGCCTAGATCCTAAATGGGCTTCAGCCGTTTCTATTTTAGCTATTAAGTAGTAGTAATTTATAAATGAAAAAATGATACTGTGTAATCACTGTAAAATAATAAAAAAAAATATATAAAAATTTTGTACATATATATATATATATATATATACAAAAACAATACAAATTTATAATTTTTTTCGACTATCAAACGTAAATAATTTCCAACGCTGGTTAAAAGTGATAATACCCTTTATAATTTATGAAACTTTTTCTTTTTTTCTCAGAAAAGTTTTTAAAAAAAAAGAAGGAAGAAATGATAAAAGAACATAATGGAGACGAGAATGATGGAGTGGTTCGGAAATAGAAAAGAAATTATGGGAGGTGTGATCATCTTCTTATTGGAATTGATGGATTAGATGTTGAAGGTGTTTCTAGTAGTGTTATTTATATTAAACTCTTTAATATACTCCTCTAATATAGGGCGAACGGTATGGGTTTATCCAATGGGAACACGACAGCGCTCTAAGCAATTTTGCACTATTGACAAGACAACTCAAAAAGAGTCTCCCACCCCCAATTAGAATCTCAATTAGTTCATTGTGGGCAATAAACTCTCTACCAAAAAATTTAAAAAGTTATCATGTAAATGTGAGAAGAAAGTCCTTCATCATTTGTCCACTACAAAGGCAAAAAAAGCTAAGCATCTATGTAATTATTCAACGACAAGGCTATGGGTAATTGATGGGGTTAAAGGCCTTATACTAATTAATTATAAGCTTTTAGATGATGGAATACTGTTTTAGATACATTATTATATTTAACACAAATAATAACTAACCTAACTTGCCTCCTTAAAGCCAATTTACGTTATCTTCTCTCATATCTTTGCAACTTACAACTGCAAAAACTGTAGTTAAACTCATTTATTTATATTTTTTCACGGGTTAGTTAAGCCTATTATTATAACTAAAAATTAAAGTGAAAGATAAAAGCGGTTTATGAATGGCGTAGTTTAACCACTAGTTATAATTAATCATTTAATTAGATAATTAAGTTTCTAAATACTGAAGAAAACCTCATGTTTATGTCATCATGCCTCGATGCTCCTTGACATGACATGAGATAATTAAGATTTTAGTTATTATTTAACTAACGTTGTAAAGATAACCATGTGATTATGTTTCCTAACAATGTGAAATGTCCTGTTTATAGGCTGGATTAACGTCATCTCATCTTCAAAATGGACCCCTTAAGTGAAAATTCTTTCCATTTAAATGCTCCCCATGACCAACACGCGATTATTTTTTACATTATAAAACTCAAGTGGCATTACAGTACGTTCCTTTAATCCACAAATTTGTATGTTCAGAATTTCACCTCGTCACGAGAACTGAATTTTTTATGTTTTTAGATGAAAAAGAGTTCAGGCACTTCCTAAAAGAGAAGTTACTTGAACATTAGTTTTAAACTAATTCATCTTCATCATTATAATTAAACAAGAAGAATAGTAACAATTTATAAAGAATCATTACTCTTCTAGAGGGCCCTTCTTTAAAATTATACTACTTTATAAAAAGGAGGATAAGCTTGTAATTATAGGCGTTCAGGTTGCGCTTTATATTAAAATGTAAATTGCAGATATTACAATAAATGTCTAAACTAATATGAGATGATAAACAAAAATTGTTCTATTTTAATTCCTTTTTTTCCCTCTTTTTCCATGGCTCCAGAACCTCTTTCTATTTTCTTTGACAAAAGGTATTCCATGTGTGTTATATATCTTTAAAACATAATATATTATCTATATACATAGTGCAATTTTTTAACGAATGGTGATCAGTTGATCACCCTTATGACCATGTGGCTTCGCCACCGGCATGGACAGCTGTTTAGTAATCCCATTAATGATTGTAATGGAAATTTGCTAAAAAGAAAACATCTAATAAACAATCAAGTACACTAATTAGGATTAACATAAAGTTGGGAACCCATTATTTATGTTATTGTTGTTCTATCTTGTCAATTAGTTGTCCTTCATTGTATCTAAAAGAGTCCTTCTTTGGAGATAACCAGAAAAGCGGCACTTCCATTAGTTCAAGGACACAAAGATTATGTCTCCTTCACATCCCATGACCATTGCTAAAAGGCTTTTCAATAACTTTTTATAATAATCTTCATCAGTTTCACTCATATATTTCACATCACTACTTATAACTTCCTTTGAAAAGCTCTTTGGTTTTCCAAAAAAAATTAGTTTATTCTATCTTAACAATCATTTTGTTATCTTTCATTATCTCTTGAACAACAATTTTATTGAAAGATTTAACGTAACTTTAATGTAAATTCTTTTTTGCAGGATTAGTGAATATGTTGTGGACTTATTTACCATGTTTCTGAGTTTCAACCTTTCATTAGTAAAGTGGTGTAATTGATGTATACAAATTTGCTCATTGTTTGAAATATTACTCGTAACAATCCATCTCCGTATTTCTTCCTCGCTATTATTGGTATTCAATATATACCCACGAACCCAAATCCTCACAGTGTGAAATATTACTGGATATTGTATTGCGAAAAAACTGAATTTAATTGCATTGAATGTGACGTGGCATGACACGTAGATTGGTCAATTGGTCAAAACATGATGATTAGTTACGAGGCACGAGTAATAACAGATACGGGGAAAGGAAAGCTAAATAGGCACAAGAGGCAATTCAAATAGTACAAGCTTCGTACCTATTTAAAGCTAACAGATCAGAAGGCATTGAAGACATGAATCTGATGACGAAAAGGAGTCCAAATTCAGTATTAAATACCCAATACATTAGAGAATTGGTATTAAATAGGAATGATTGTGTAACGTCTTATTTAATGTCATTTATTGCTTAATAATTGTCTTATTAAGACTAAGGTATTACTCCTTTACCTAAAATCAACTATAAAAGGAGAAGGTTTCATCATTTGTAACATACAATATCATCGATATTACAATGGAATACAAACTTTTTTACTACTTATTTGCTATTCACAAAAAGTTTATTTACATATACCGAATTTCTATTTATCTTTAAGCTTTGACCAAAATTATATTTTTGATAAGACGTGTATATTGTTGTTGTTGATATACCCACGAAGGAGTACTGCTTAGATGTATTGTGCGATAAATTGAAAGACGAGTAAAATTAAAATATATCTTGTAATCGTTGATTTTATGAAAACATTGAGTATAATTAAGCTTTTTTCTGTTTCCTTTCTCAGTCCCACCCCTCCAATTACCAAAAATAGAATTACAGAAGTCGATTGGGGGGGGGGGGGGGGTATGTTACTAACACTTAGAAAGGAGTTCTTTCAGAATTTAAGGGTGTTTTTTTACGAGCCTAAGCCAAAAAGATTTTAGTTGTTATAAACTAAAGCAAAAGACAAGAACAATAGAACAAGAACAATAGCAATAGAGAGAAGAGTAGAGAGAGTTCTTCTTATTGAGTTGAGAGGGGTGAATTACAATGGTAGAGAGCACCTCTATTTATAGGGAGGAGGAAGATCTTGCTACCAATAATAGGACTCTAAAATCTCTCTAATTAAGTACATTAAAGACATTCACCTTAAATAGAAGTGTAAGAATCTTCTATTTCATAACGCTCCCCCTTGAATGTCTATTCAATGATGTGCCTCATAAAACCTTAAAACCAAAACCCAATGGGAAAAATTAAAGTAAGGAAAAAGAGTACACATGTTTGAATATGCGCCTATTGGTTGCCTCGTTAAAAACCTTGCAAGGAAAACCCAGTGGGACAAAACCTTGTAAGGGAAAAAGAGTGCAACGCGCATTGACTCCCCCTAATGAGTACATCATTTTATATCCTTCAACATTTGCATTCCAATCTTGTGCATCATCTTCAAAACGATCTTTGGTAGATGCTTGATAAATAAATCAACCATATTGACTTGAATAAATATTCCGCACCTTGAAATCATCATTCTTGATAGATATGAACATCTTCATATAATGTCGTGGAATAGCTCTTCAATATCTCCATAGATGCATTCTCAATGCCATCATGCTTATAGTTATAGCAAGATACATATGTACACAAATTGTACTTAGGATGTGGTACTTCAGGACCAAGAATTGCATATGCTTCAAGCAACTTAAATCTTTCAAGTTAAGTCATTTAAGTCACATAATAGACTTTAGCTGCATATCAAAGTTTCATGTCATGCTAAACAAATAAGATATCGAAAATTGATTATACATACCTTTGCCTTTATACTTTCAAGCATATGAACTATAGGTTCAAAGCTACATGTCTTTCATATGGAATCAATTCTTCTTGAATTGTATCTCTTCCATTTAGTTACTTCCTTTGAGTCAGCAAATGCGTATAGCATGCTTTGCAATATGTTGCAATTGCATTTCCTTTTTATGAACTACAGGTTCATATCATGATATTCGGGGATATACATATACAAATGAAAATTCATCCCATGTAACACTTTCTCAAATGTTTATTATGTCTCCCCCTCATGTTAGTAAAGCTAACATGTTTCCTCAACTTTGGGAAATCATCTTTGTGCATTATGTCAATATACACAGCACCTTAGTAATAAGATGAAATTATTTGGTTCCTGACCTTGAACCACTTGTGAGGGGAGAATATACTCTCGTATACAACTTATATCAAACTGATATATACAACTTCGTTCTCATAAGGAACAGTTTAGCTATTAAGTGGAAGCACTCAATAATTATCTTGCTAAACCAACTTTGATATAAACCAACTTATCAAGATGAACTGTCTTGAGTAGAGAATCTGGAAACTATGCTCGAAGTTAGATTACTGAGCGATTTACCTCGCAAGCACTGCCAGGCTGCGGGTTAATAACAATGGCGCATGTAACCATATCATAGATGCATCATATGTGGTATACATGGCAGGTGAATGGGCCCATATTCACGTTTGATATTTCCAGAATTTAGGGGCTTCAACCCGAACTCTTTAGTTGGTCAGTTCATTACTGAGAACAAGAACTTCTAGTTCTTTGATATTCACCTATGTGAATTTGCACATCATACTTCAAATGAGATGGCTAACACGAATGTCAACTGACTAAATTATCAATATTGGTAAATTTCAAATTTACACCATGACATGTGCACTTATCAATAAACTTCGGGTTTATTATGACATGGGTTTTATACCAATAGATATCCACTTTATTGTGGCATTCTTTCTTTTGTGTAGTACAAACTGGAGAACAAAGCGGGTAGCTTTTCATATACAAATTACCCCGCGACAAGTTGTAGTAATAGGAGAATCAAAGCCTTCCTTTATTTATAGTCTCAATATCATCAATCGCCTTCGCGTGTACTTTTGGAAACTGAATAAGTTTCTTTGAGACTTACTACAGCACAATACTCAATTGTGTTTCTCCAACATAGTAATAATTGGCTCTTCGAGAGCTCTCAATTAATTTTGTACTACCACAGACTGAGGTTCGAGATCCTCACATTCTTGCATTCCGTATTTTCAAGAGTCTCAGGCTCAATAGATTCTTCGTGAATCTCGGAATTAATCAAATCATGAGCGTCCTCATGTGATTCTTTCATAGTGTCATTTAGATCGTTCTTTTTCCTCTTTCTAGGATTTCGATCTTTGGAACCTATGGTCTGCCACGCTTCTGGCGTGCATTTGACTCATTGGATATGACACTAGATATTTGTCCAATAGGGACTTCAATACGGATCGGAACATTTTCCCGCGTGAATGTGTGATTTCGTTATCCTCTTCAAGTCCGTAAATGCGTCAGGCATTTGATTTGCTATTCTTTGCAAATGGATAATCTTTTGTACCTCTTTCTTTCAAATAGAGGTATGTGGATCAAGATGAGATAATGATGCATTTTTCCACAAAATTTCCCGTTTGGTTTCACCAACTTCTCCCCCTAAATTTGGGAAAAGTGTCTCATCCAATTGACAGTCTGCAAATAGTGCATTGAACAAATCTCCTGTCAATGTTTCGAGGTAGCGAATAATGGAGGACGCGTCAAACTCAACATATATTCCTAACCTCCTTTGCAAACCCATTTTGGTGCGGGATGGCGGTGCTACAGGCACATATACTGCGCATCCAAAGCTTCTTAAATGGGATATATTGGGTTCATGACCCAAAACCAATTGCAATGGGGAATATTTGTGTCAATTCGTCAGTCAGAGACGAACTAGCATTGCTGCATGCAACATGGCGTGACCCCAAACCGAAGTGGGCAGCCGACGAACTAGCATTGCTTCATGCAAAATGGCATGACCCCAAACCAAAGTGGGCAGCCGACAAACTAGTATTGTTGCATGCAAAATGGCGTGAACCCAAGTCGAAGCGGGCAGCCTCGTTTTCATGAAGAATTCAAGATTATTCTCATCTATTGTCTCAATATCCATTTTGAATGATATCTTTAAAACTCAACAAGTTCCTTTTAGACTTGGAGGAGAACACTTTGATTGATATCATTAAAACTCAACAAGTCCTTCTTAGACTTGGAGGAGAACATTGCATTCTCTATGATTAACGTCATGCCTTTGGGCAGAGTTACAATTGCTCTTCCGGAGCCTTCAATCAATTTACTACTTCCATAGATTGTAGTAATGTTTGCCTTACACAATTACTCTTCTTTTCTTTGAGTATTGTATGTGTAGTACATGAATCAACTAGGCAAATACTTTTACAATTGGACGTTGGTCCAAGTTCGCTTTGTGAGATATCCATATTTGCTATCCCATAGTTTAACATACAAAAGAAATACACGAACATAGGAATAAACAAGTTCAATTCTTTTGTGTCACATAATATCTTCAAAATCTGCTACTAACAGTTGGCTAACAAAATCAGATATGTTATCCATAATCAATTCCTTTGCAGTTTGAAAATTTCAGCGTTTTTCATAAGACAATCGATTATTAAATACACACAATCGATTGTTTGAACATAGACAATCGATTGTTAGACATACACAATCGATTATTTGTTATTTTTGAAAAACTTCAGATCACACTGTTTTAAGACAATCGATTGTTAAACATAGACAATCGATTGTGGATGATTTTTGAAAAGTTCCAGATTACACTGCCTAACGACAATCGATTGTTAGATATAGACAATCGATTGTGGGTGATTTTTGAAAAATTCCAGACCTCACTGTTTCAAGACAATCGATTGTTAGACAAAGACAATCGATTGTTGGCTATTTTTTTTGAAAAATTCCAGAACTGTTTCAAGACAATCGATTGTTAGCCAAAGACAATCGATTGTTGATCAATTGTTTTTCAACTTTAATGCGAAAATAGTTGATAATCGACTAGTTTTTCAGGCTAGTCGATTACCCCCACTGGAAAATAAAAGTTTTATTGATATTTGAACATATTGAAGATATTCTAAAGAACTAATACAAATATCATATCATGAACTAGCTAATACGAGCTAATACTAATGACTATTGATTTATTCATTGACTAATACAAATAAGTGGAATAAAATGAAATAGCTCCATCTTCTTTCATCACGGACCCATCACCGATTAGGTGGTCTATCTTTCCCTCGGGTTGCTCAAAGAAGTCTGCCACATCAAAATGGGTGATGTCAAAGTTGTCGTCAGAGACAAAATTCGTTTCAGGGCGTTTACTCTTTCGAGATGCTTAATAAAGGTCAACCAAATTTTATGGTATACGGCAAGACTTAGACCAGTGCCCGTTTTCACCGCAACGATAATATATAGTTTATAAACTATTTGCTTTTGGATTCTTATCGTATCGTGCTTGTGGCAGAGTGACCAACTTCAGGTTGTCATCTTCTTTAAGCCTTTCCACAAGATGGGTGAATCCTTGATGTTGAGATATTCAATCTTCAAACTTTCATCAAGGTGATGGCGCAAGTAAATCAAGGCCTTCGTATAGTTTCAAACCTTCATTAAGGTGATGGCGCAAGTAAATCAAGGCCTTCGTATAGTTTTGGGTGGATGCATTATTTCTGTATTTAATGGCGTCTCCAAGACCCATAGCATCTAAGTGGATTTCATCATCCAACACCCATGTCATATAGTTCTTGCCCGAAATTTCGAGGGCAACGAACTTTCTTTTCATATGACACAATTACATCAAGAGCGTATTCATACTTACGGGCTCTATTACAATTATCACATTCACTTCAGGGAATGGATCAAAATCATGTGCTTTACACAAGCTGCTACCACATTCTCTAAAGGGAATGGAGCAAATTCAATTGGACGGAATTCTTTGTCACGTCCACATTCATTGATACCTTCATGGTAATTAGTCTTCTTTCAGACTTATCATATACTGCTTCCACATTCTCTAAAGGGAATGGAGCAAATTCAATGGGACGGAATTCTTTGTCACGTCCACAATCATACATGAATTTAATCATGGCAGGACATAGAGATTTTACTACTTCGTGTGGTTATAATTTCTCACAAACTCCATTAGAGTTATAATCAAACTTTGTTGTCTATATTTGTATATAAAATCAAATTATAGAATTCCACCAATTTGAAAGGGAAAAGTAAATTACTTACCTTTAAGAGTTGTCTATTTTCGTAGAAATCACCGGACATCCAATTAACGGGTTGAAGTCTGCCTTCTCTAATTGATTTCAAAGCCACTTTCAAACTCAATAGGGAGGCTTCTTTTATTTTTATTAAGGGCTGCATTACACCATTCTGCCGCCTCTTTTTTTTTTTCTTTTCCTTCTTTCTTCATTCTTTCTTTGAAGCAAAACCCTACACAAACAAAAGTTAATACAATCGAAAATTTCAATTGGTTAGAGACTCGTGCTGATAACGTGTTATAAACTAAAGCAAAAGACAAGAACAATAGAACAAGAACAATAGCAATAGAGAGAAGAGTAGAGAGAGTTCTTCTTATTGAGTTGAGAGGGGTGAATTACAATGGTAGAGAGCACCTCTATTTATAGGGAGGAGGAAGATCTTGCTACCAATAATAGGACTCTAAAATCTCTCTAATTATGTACATTAAAGACATTCACCTTAAATAGAAGTGTAAGAATCTTCTATTTCATAACATTAGTAATGGAGCGCATATTATTTAGAAATCACTTAACATTTAGCATCCGAATTTATCTAAACTTGGTGACATTCTCTTGGAGGAAAATCAGAAGGTTAGCAGCATAAGTCATAGTAAGGATGAGGCAAAGGCATGTTCAGAAACCCTAATAATTTGATTAGGAATTTGGATGGCGTCTTGAATTTCCCTTTCTATTCTCGTACATTGTACACCTATGTTTCAATCATAAATTGACATCCAAAGCTATCTTCTCTTCAGCTGACACCAATAATTCTCAGCCACACGCTGAAAATGACATTCTTGAAAACTATATGTGCACCAAGTCTACCCCATACTCACATGTCACCCTTCAATTCTACATCTACACTTTGTATTTAGTCATAAACGCAGTATTCATAGTTAAGATAATTTGTTCCTTCGAGACTGACCTAAATCATTTGCCCAAGAACTATGTCTCTCCATTAGTTATCTCAAATTTGGCTAACCTATGAAACTATAACACGTTACACACATTCGTTGGCGGGGCATTTTGGGCATAACCCAAGTTAGCTCATTCAGTGTTTGGGTCAATTCGGCCTACTTTTTGTACTGCAAATCGACCCGTAGGAAAATTTATCTCGAAACATATTTTGATTTGATAATTAAATTAATAATAAAAGCAAAAATAATAGATAAGAATGATGCTGGCTTAGCGAGTTGGATCATTCTTTAGCACAAACTGGCCTGTCCATTTTGACCCAGAAAAGCATTATTTAATGATGGCCTGTTTTAATCAGGCAAATTAACCCCAATTCACTCCCTTGACTCATTACTCTTCATATGCAATCCTCATTCTTATGCTTTTAGCAGTTTTTCAATTCTTTGTCCAGTAATGAGTAGGGGTGGTAAGTGAGTTGTTCGGGCTGTATTTGGGCCGGTCAAAATGTATTGTATTTAAATGGATTATTGCCAAACCCTGCTTAAAGTTGAGAAATTTCAGAAATTACTACTTTTTAGTAGTTATTAAGATTATTTTATGTAGCTACTATTTAATTGTTACGCGACTGTTTGCGCTACTGTATTCCTGAATACAGTAGTGAAATTCACCTAAAAAATAGGAGAATCCAGCTGTGCAACTGTATTCGCTGAATTCGTGCTACTGTATTCATGAATACAGTAGCGAAATTCACCCAAAAATAGGAGACCTCAACGGTTAATAACGGAAAGAGGATCAATTAGCGTGTATCACTCCTAATTTAACCCAAAAAAATTAATTTTACATAAATTTTATTGCTATGCGACTGTATTCATGGTATTCATGCTAATGTATTCATGAATACAATAGCGAAATTCGCCTAAAAAAGGAGAGTCCAGCAGTGCGACTGTATTCAATGTATTTCCGCTGCTGTATTCATGAATAAAGTAGCGAAATTTAACTAAAAATTAGGGAGTCAAGTTGTTTAATAACAAAAGGAGGATCAGTACTCCTAATTTAACTAAACAAAATTAATTCTATATAAATTTCGTTGCTACTGTATTGTATTCTATATATTCACACGTCTGTATTTATAAATAGAGTGAGGTAATCAAGAAACATGGTCTATGTCGTTCTATCCCATTTGACTCTATACATTATATTCAATTCACATATATTAATTATTCACTATTATACATCGTATTCAATTCACCTTATTCAATTCTATTGTATTCAAATAATAAAAAAATACAGTGATTTATGGCTTCATTAAAAAACGTAGACCTTCAAAACACATAAATACATGAAAAAATATAATATATTTGAATGTATTTATATAGAATACAATGTATTTGTATCATTGTATGTGACTAAAAATAGCAAAGAAGAGAAGAAAGTTCGCCGAAGATGTCATTTTCCTGCCAAGCAAATACTTTATATTTTGTATTAAAATTTAAAATGGAGACGAACAAAACCCGAACCTCAAATCCTCTCTGAGTAGTCGTGACCAGATCTGTTTGCCTAAGAGGATGAGCCAACAGTGAATGATGACGCCAATGATTCTACTGATTTATTGTAGAAGAGAAGGATTGAGAATCTTGCTGATAGAGAGAGAATGAAGCGAGAGAGAACGAACATAATATGCATATTTCACGCCTCAATAATAGGCATAAATAAATATATATTTTACTATAAAATAGAAAAGGTAGCTATTAGTAATAATATTTTTGCCATGACCCTAACCTCGAAGCCGGTCGTGATGGCACCTTTCGTGAAGACAAGGCCAACTAGTCCAACACAATACATCCCTTTAAGAAGTTAATTACCATAAAAAAGTTTAAAAAATGATTTAATAGCAATAATTCGCCGAAGTAAAGATAACAATAGTGGAAAAACCATTCTGAAACAGCCCTAACCAGGGTGTCACAAGTCATGAGCAAATAATGATCCTGATACCAGTCTACTAAATACGATATCTGGTACAATTATTTGAAGAACATATAAAAAATAAGATAAGGGAGGCACGGGGGCTGCAGACGCCAACAGCTACCTTGTAGTCTCCGAAACACCACATGGACTAGAAGGATCAACACTTAGGAGCGGGATCTGCTATGCCTGAATTTGCACACATGGTGTATGGAGTAATGTAAGTACTCCGACCCAGTGAGAAACAAATAAAAATAATGGCTGAAAGCAAGAAACACATGAAAATACAAAGCATTCTATACCGAAGCAATAAAATAACCTAAAATAGAAAATCAGTGAAATATCAAGTAAATTTCCTTTTTCAACAAGTTAAACGAGTAATTTGGTAGGTAAATAACAAATAGAAATTTGCCCCTCGGGCAACAACTCAGAACAGTACCGACCCATCGAGCTCACTCTTAGAACAATATAAGCCCCTCGGGCTAACTCTCAGATCACAATGGGTATCCGCACTCACTGGGGGTGTGCAGACTCCGGATGGGCCCTTTACAACCCAGGCACAATATAATGTCATCTCGTGGCATCAAATCTCGGCTCTCGACCTCACATCACTCAAGCCACCTCGTGACATATATATGTATCTCAGGTACTCGGCCTCATATCACTCACTGTATTCTCACATCTGGCTCTCGGCCGCACTCAGTCCGAAAATCATCACAAGCCCTTCGGGCATTAGTAAAACAGTAGTTATCAGCCCAAAGCATCATTTAGAAATATCATTTAAGTCTCAAAAAAGAGTAAAAGGGTCTGAGTTGTAAAACAATGGAAAACAACATGACTGAGTTCAAGTAATAAGTTAAAACAGTAAGGAAATAGTGATACAAATCCCCGAAGGGTTGAAATAGTTGGCATGAAGCCCAAATATGAAAATCAGTCCAAATCATGAGGATAACAAATATGTTTCAGTCAAATACAAGGTAAAATCATCAAACCAGACGGACCAAGTCACAATCCCCATTAGTAAATGACACCACACTCATCATCAAGTATGTGTCTCACTTCAATATAGCACTACGATGTGCAATCCGGGGTTTCAAACCCTCAGAACATCATTTACAATCATTAGTCACCTCAAACCGGCTAAACCTCTAGCTCGCGAAGCCTTTGCCCCTAGAGTCAATCTCCACGCGCATCGAATCTATCCAAAATCTGAACGAATACGTCTCAATATGCTAAGGTACAATGCCCAAGCAAAAACAATCGAAGAATATCAAAAATCTTGAAATTAGCAAAACTCGAGCCCAGGCCCACTTTTCGAAACTCGAAAATTTTCATATCAACAGGTTCGTTATCCTCCCACGAGTTCATACATATCAAATGTTCCCAAATCCGATCCCAAATGGTCCTCTAAATCCCCAATCAAAGATTCAAATCCCATGCCCGAGTTTCTTCCATTTTTAGCTTAAGTTTACATGAAGTCCTAGGTGGATTTCACAATAGAATCGAGTTTTAGGTCCAAAATTCTTGCCTCCAAACGTTCTCCTTGAAACTCTCTTTAATTTCCTTCAAAAAGATCTCAAAATGATCAACAATGGGAGAAATGAGTCCCAAAATTGCATATGAAATGACTTAAAACATTCTGCCCAGCTCTGCGCGTTCCTTCTCGCGATCGAGAAGAGCAAATTTCCAAGACCTCCACAATACACTACACGAACGCGACAAAGGACCTACGAACGTGATGCTTCCACTTACCACACCTACGCGAATGTGACACCCCTTATGAGAACACGATGAATAAAATACCTTTGACCCATCTGACTCACACTCTTCTATGCGATCGCGTACCATCACTCGCGAACGCGATGCCCTGATCCTCAGCCTTCCGCGAACGCGAAGCCTATCTCTTGATCGTGAAGGATAAATACATAACTTCCTCCCTCCCTTATTCGCGAATGATTGGCTCCTCACGCGAACGAGAAGAGATAATCTCTGCAACATCTGAACTCCCAAAATCTGCAACTTTCAAACACCAAGAATAGTTCGATTGACCACCCAAAACTTAGCCGAGGCCCCCAGAACCTAAACCAAAATTATCAAAACACCTTAGAACCTCATTCAAACTTGTTCCAATCATCAAAACGCCTCTAACAACATCAAATTACCCAAAACACATGGAATTCAAGCCTAAGTTTCTAAAAACTTCTGAAATACGCTTTCGATAAAAAACCCAACCAAACCACATCGGAATGACTTGATATTTTGCACGCACATCCCAAATGATATATCTGCAACTCTCAGAATCCCATTCCGACCCTTGGAACAAAATCTCACCTACCAATCAAAAATTTCTATAATCTGAACTTCATCAATTCAAGCGTAATTCTACTTCGGACCTCCAAAACCCATTTCGATCACACTCCAAAGTCATAAATCACCTCCCGGAGCTTACTAAACCATCAGAACTCACATCCGAGCCCTCTAACACATAAGTCAAAATCTGGTTGACTTTTCCAACTTAAACCTTCTTTAAAGAGACTAAGTGTCTCAAACTTCACCAAATCCTCTCCGAATGCAAACTAATCAACTTAATCACATATAACACAGATAACGAAGCATAAAGAAGCATAAATGGGGAAAACAGAGCAGTAACTCATGAGACGATTGGCCAGGTCGTCACATCCTTCCCAACTTAAAAAAAGGTTTATCCTCGAATGAGTCAAGAAACATACCTGAAGCCTCACATAGGTAAGGATATCTGCTCCGCATCTCCGGCTCGATCTCCCAGGTAGCCTCATCCATGGGCCGACCTCTCCACTGCAGTTTCATTGAATCTATATCCTTTGACCTCAACTTCCGAACCCGACGACCCGAAATAGCAACTGGCTCCACATCATAGGTCAAGTCATCATCCAACTGAATCGTTCTGAAGTCCAAAACATGAGGCGGATCCCCAACATACTTCTGGAGCATTGAAACATGAAATACCAGATGCACGTTCGAAAAGCTGGGTGGAATATCAAGCTTATAAGCCACCTCCCCAATCCCCTAAAGAACCTCAAAAGGCCCAATAAATCGTAGACTAAACATTACTTTCTTCCCAAATCTAATAACACCCTTCATGGGCAAAACCTACCGCAAGACATTCTCACCAACCATGTAGGACACATCTCGAACCTTTCGGTCAGCATAACTCTTCTATCGCGACTGTGGTGTACGAAGCCTCTCATTAATCACCTTCACCTTTTCTAAGGCATCTTGAGCCAAATCCCTCCCCAATAGCCTAGCCTCGCCGGGCTCGAACCAACCAACTGGAGATCTACACTACCTCCCATACAAAGCCTCATATGGAGCAATCTGAATACTCGACTGATAGCTGTTGTTGTATGCAAACTCTGCAAGTGGTACAAACTCATCCCATGAACCTCCGAAATCAATAATACAAGCACGCAACATGTCTTCCAATATCTGAATTGTACGCTGGGACTGCCCGTCCGTCTGATGATGAAACGATGTGCTTAATTCCACCTGAGTACCCAACTCTCTCTGCACGACTCTCTAAAATTTCAAAGTAAACTATGTACCTCTATCTGAGATGATGGAAACCAAAACACCATGCAACCGAAAAATCTCCCCCATATAAATCCCCCCCCAACTACTCTGAAGATTAGTAGTACAAACAGGAATGAACTGCGCGGACTTGGTCAGCCTATCCACAATCAACCTAATAGCACCGAACTTCTTCATAGTTCGTGGAAATCCAACAACAAAGTCCATAGTGATCCTTTCCCACTTCCACTCAAGGATAATCATCTGCTGAAGCAAGCTACATATTCTGTGATACTTATATTTCACCTGATGACAATTGAGACATCGAGCTACAAATCCACGATATCTTTCTTCATTCTTCTCCACCAATAGTGCTGCCTCAAATCCTGATAGATCTTCGCTGCACCCGGATAAATGGTATATCGCGGGCCATGGGCCTCCTCCGACCCTACATCCTCAACACCCCATCATCACTCTGGCATCATCATGCTGAACTTTGTCCCTAAGGATAAGCAAATGCGAATCATCATACTGGCGCTCTCTGATGCGATCATATATAGAAGACCGAGAAACCACACACACCAACACACGATTGGGCTCCGAAATATCTAACCTCATGAACTGATTGGCCAAAGCCTGAACATTAAATGCAAGGGGTCTCTCCCCAACTGGAATATATGCCAAACTCCTCATATTCATTGCCTTTCGGCTAAAAACATCGGCCACCACATTGGCCTTTCTCTGATTGTACAATATAGTGATATCATAATACTTAAGAAACTCCAACCATATCCACTACCTCAAATTTATATCCTTTTTCTTGAACAAATGATGAAGACTATGATGATCAGTGAATACCTCACAAGACACGCCATACAAATAATGCCTCAGAATCTTCAATGCATGAACTATGTTAGGGAACTCCAAATCATGAACGGGGTAGTTCTTTCATGGGGCTTCAAGTGACAAGAAGCATAAGCAATAAATCTACCCTCCTACATCAATACACAAAAAATTCCAACTCTCGAAGAATCATAATACATGGTATATGAACCTGAAGCTAATGGAAAAACCAATACTGGAGCTGTGGTCAAAGCTGTCTTGAGCTTCTGAAAGCCCTCCTCACACTCGTCCGACCATAAAAATAGAGCACCCTTCTGAGTCAACTTGGTCAAGGGCAATGCGATAGATGAGAATCCCGCAACAAACTGGTGATAATAGCTTGCCAACCCAAAAAAGCTATGAATCTCTATGGCTGAGGACGGTCTAGGATAACTCTGAACCGCCTCTATCTCCTTTGGATCAACCTGAATACCATCGCTGGACACCACGTGCCCCAAGAAAGCCCTTGAACCTATCCAAAACTCACACTTCGAGAATTTTGCATAAAGCTTCTCCTCCCTTAATCTCTGTAATACAACTCTCAAATGCTCTGCGTGCTCTTCCTGACTACGCGAGTACACCAGAATATCATCAATGAAGACTATAGCAAACGAATCAAGAAAAGGCCGGAACACGATGTCATAAAATGCATGAATGCTGCTAGGCCATTGGTTAGCCCAAAAGACATCACAAGGAACTCGCAATGACTATATCTGGTCCTGAAAGCAGTCTTAAGAATATCCGAATCCCTGATCTTCAGCTGATGATTGCCCAAACGGAGATCAATCTTGGAGAACACTCTCGCTCCCTAAAGCTTGCAAAATAAATCATCAATGTGAGGCGAAGGATACTTGTTTAATTGTTACCTTGTTCAATTGCCTATAATCAAGGCACATTCTTATTGTGTCATCCTTCTTCTTCACTAACAGAACGGGCGCACCCTAAGGTGACACACTAGGCCGAGTGAACCCTTATCTGGAGTTCCTAAAGCTGCTCCTTGAATTCTTTCAACTCTTCTAGTGCCATACGATACAACGGAATAGAAATGGGCTGAGTGCCCGGAACTAGATCAATACCAAAATCAATATCCATGTCCGGTGGCATGCCTGGCAGGTCTGCTGGAAAAACATCAAAACCCTCACAACTGGAACATAATCAATACTAGGAGTCTCAGCTTCAACATCCCTCATGAACGCTAGATATGAAAGGCAACCCTTCCTAACCAAATGTTGAGCATTCAAGAAAGATATCACCCTACTAGGAACATAATTAGTTACAACATGCCATTCGATCTGCGGTACACCCAGCATAGCCAAAGTGACTGTCTTAGCATGAAAGTCAATAATAGCATGACACAGAGATAACCAATCTATGCCCAAAATGACATCAACATCCACCATGCTCAATAGCAATATATCCACTTGGGTCTCTAGACCCCCAACAGTCACCACACATGACCGGTACACATGGTCTATAATAACAGTATCGCCCATTGGGTAGATACATGAACAGGTAAAGTAAGAAACTCCTGAGACGTACCCAAATAATGAGCAAAATACGAGGATACATAAGAAAAGGTGGAACCTGGATCAAATAATACAGAGGCATCTCTGCGGCAGACTGAAACAATACCTGTAATGACAACATCTGAAGCAACGGCATCTGGCCTACCTGGAATAGCATAGAAACGAGCCTGGTCACCGCCTAATCGACCTCCCCCTCTAGGGAGACCTCTGGCTGCCTAACCTCCACCCGTAGCTGGCAAGGCGGGTGGTGAAGTAATTGGAGCAGAAGTCGAGGGCTGACCCCTCTACTTTGACAAACTAGCAACATGAAGAGGACACTACCTCCACACATGCCAAAACTCTCCACACTCAAAACAATCCCCAGGTGCTGGATAAGGGGACTGAAGGGAACCCCTCACACCAGAGTGACTAGAAGATTCACTCGGCATAGAAGAGCCCTGGGATGACGGGGCACGAGATGAACTCTGAGCTGGATGGGCATAGAGTGAAGGTTGGCTTTGTTGAGACCTATGATAACCACAACCTGAAGATGCTCCGCGATACTTTGGACGGGCTGACTGAGCAGGACTGAAAGAACCACCTCTACCATGCTGGAACTGGCCCCTCGAAGGAGCACCACTATAACTGCCCTATCCTCGAGGCCGTTTGGACTTCCCCTCCTCTCGCTCTTGATGGCGAACCATCTTAATCTCGTGAGCGATAACAACCACCTCCTCAATCGTAGCACCCATCATTCTCTCTCTGGTTATAAGAATACAAAGATGATAATTATGGCCATCATCAACTTTCCTGACCCTCTCACAATCTGTCGGAACCATCCAGACGGCATGCCGAGCCAACTAAGAAAACCTCGACTCACACTGTGACATAGTCATATCCCCCTATCTCAAACACTCAAACTGTCTATGTAGCTCCTCTCTATAGGACTGCGGTACATACTTCTCCAAGAAGAGAGTGGAGAATTGCTGCCAAGTAAGGGGCGCTGCACCAACCGGCCTAGGCCTCTCACACGCCTCCCACCAAGTGAAGGAGACCACAAAAAACTGAAAGGTGGTAAATTCCACACCACTATACTCGAGGATCCCTACTGTAAAGAGCATCCACCATACAAATCTAGAAAACCCTAGGCCTCTTCTCCCCCAACACCACTGTATGACAGAGGCTGGAGTCTACCAAACCTCTCAAGACAATGCTGCTCATCATCCGGCATAACTGGTACCTTGAACTCCTGAGTTGGTGCAACCGGCTGGGCTAGAGGTACCATTGGCATATGCAGTCCCTGCACTACCTGCTCAGGTGTGTGAGCAGTGGGGGTCTGATTGCCTCCCCTGTCCTGTGAAGTAGCTGCTACTGTGGTGGCTGAAACAGCCTGAGCCAGGCCAGTGCAAACTAAAAAGATCTGTGCCAAGGCCTCTTGTAGACCCGAGATCACGATGGGCACAACTGGAGCCTGGTCCCAAGCTGGGGCGGCTGGTTGATCAACAAGTGCTTCCCTCATTGCTCTGCCTCTTCGACGACCACGATCGCGTCCACGTCATCTGGTGGCCTCAGCGGGTGGAACTGGTGGTCGTTCACCTTGTCCGGTAGCTTGTGTACTCACCATATGTGAGAGAATCGAATAACAGAAATATAGTTCTCGGATCAACAAGTTCGTACGGCAAGAATTTCAAGAATGTGAAGTTTTTCCTAAAACATTCTACAGCCTCTCGAGGATAAATACAGACATCTCTGTACGAATCCAAGAGACTCTACTAAACATGCTCATGACTCGTTAGACCTATGTAACCTAGGTTATGATACCAACTTATCGCGACCCTAACCCCGAACCCGGTCATGATGGCGCCTCTCGTGAAGACAAGGCTAGCCAGTCCAAAACCATAACCCTCTTTAAGTAGTTAATTACCATAAAATAGTTTAAAACATGATTTAATAGCAATAATTCATAGAAATAAAGATAACAATAGTTGAAAAACCATATTGACGCAGACCTAACCGGGGTGTCACAAATCATGAGCAACTAATGATCCTGATACAAGTCTACTAAATACGATATCTATTACAATTGTTTGAAGAACATAGAAATAATAAGATAAGGGAGACACGAGCGCTGCAGACGCCAACAACTACCTCGTATTCTCCGAAACACCGCATGGACTGGAAGATCAATACTCAACAGCGGGATCTGCTGTGCCTGAATCTGCACACATGGTGCAGGGAGTAACGTGAGTACTTTAACCCAATGAGTAACAAATATAAATAATGGCTGAAAGCAAGTAAACACGTGAAAACACAAAGCATTCTATATCGAGCAATAAAATCACCTAAAACAGTAAATTAGTGAAATATCAAGTAAATTTCCTTTTTCAACAAGTAAAATGAGTAATTTGGAAGGTAAATAGCAAATAGAAATCTTCCCCTCAGCCAATAACTCAATACAGTACCAGCACCTCGAGCTCACTCTCAAAATAATATCAGCCACTCGGGCTCACTCTCAGATCACAATGGTTGCTCGCACTCACTGGGGGTGTGCAGACTCTAAAGGGTCCCCTTACGACCCAAGAGCAATATCAAGCCATCTCGTGGCATCTAATCTTGGCTCTCGGTCTTACATTACTCAAGACACCTCATGGCATATAAATGTATCTCAAGCCCTCGGACTCATATCACTCAGTGTATCCTCACATCTGGCCCTCTGTCTCACTCAGTCCAAAAATCATCACATGCCCCTTGGGAATTAGTAAAAGAGTAGTTCTCAGCCCAAAACAACACTTAGAAATATCATTTAAGTCTCATAACTGAGTAAAAGTGGCTAAGTTGTAAAACAATGGAAAATAACAGGACTGAGTTCAAGTAATAAATCAAAACAGTGAGAAAATAGTAATAAAAATCCCCGAAAGGTTTAAATAATTGGCACGAAGTCCAAATATGGCAATCAAGGCAAATTATGAGGATAGCAAATAAGTTTCAGTCAAATACATGGTAAAATCATCAATTGGGACGGACGAAGTCACAATCCCCATTAGTAAACGACCAACGCTCATCATCAAGTGTGTGTCTTACCTCAATATAGCACTATGATGTGCAATCCGGGGTTTCAAACCCTCAGAACATTGTTTACAATCATTACTAACCTCGAACCGGCAAAAACTCTAGCTCGCGTCGCCTTTGCCCCTCGAATCGGAATCCACGCGCGTCGAATCTATCCAAAATCGAAACAAATACATCACAATATTCTTAGGGAACAAATCCCAAGAGAAAATAATGTAAAATATCAAAAATCTAGAAATTAGCAAAACCCGAGCCCCAGTCCCACTTCTCGAAACTCAAAAATTTCAACATCATCTTTATCCTCCTTTGAGTTCATACATATCAAAAGTTCCCAAATTTGACCCCAAAGGTCCTCCAAATCCCCAATCAAAGATTCAAAATCCCATGCCCGAGTTTCTTCCATTTTTAAATTAAGTTTACATGAATTCCTAGGTGGATTTCACAACAGAATCGAGTTTTAGGTCCGAAATTCTTACTTCCAAACGTTCTCCTTGAAACTCTCTTTAATTTCCTTCAAAAAGCTATCAAAATGATCAACAATGGGAGAAATGATTCCCAAAATCGTGGATGAAATGACTTAAAACATTCTGCCCAGCTCTACCCGTTCCTTCATCGCGATCGCGATGAACAAAATACCTTAGACCCATCTGACTCACACTCTTCTTCGCAATCGTGTACCATAACGTGCGAACGTGATGCTTTGATCCTCAGTCTTCCCCGAATGCGAAGCCCATCTCTCGATCCTGAAGGCTAAATCCTGACCTTCCTCCCTTCTTTCTTCGTGAACGCGAAGAGATAATCTCTGCAACATCTGAACTCCTAAAATCTACAACTTTCAAACACCAAGAATGGACAGATTGACCACCCAAAACTCACTCGAGGCCCCCGAGACTTCAACCAAAAGAAACAACACACCATAGGTCCTCATTCAAACTTATTCCAATTATCAAAACACCTCAAAAACATCAAATTACTCAAAACTCATTGAATTCAAACCTAAGTTTCTAAAAACTTCCGAAATATGCTTTCGATAAAAAACATAAATAAACCACATCCGAATGACCTAAAATTTTGCATGCACATCCGAAATGACATAATGAAGCTATTCCAACTCTCGAAATCCCATTCCGACCTCTGTATAAAAATTTCACCTACCAACCGAAAATCACAAATTTGCCAATTCAAGCCTAATTCTACTCTGGACTTCCAAAACCCATTACAATCACACTCCTAAGTGATAAATCACCTCTCGGAGCTAACCAAACTATCGAAACTCACATCACCTCTAACACATAAGTTAACATCCTATTGACTTTTCCATCTTAAACATTCTTAAAAGAGACTAAGTGTCTCAAACTTCACCAAATCCTCTCCGAATGCAATATAATCAACTTGATCACATAAAACATGGATGATGAAGCATAAAGAAGTAGAAATGAAGGAATATGAGTAGTCATGAGATGACTGACCAGATCGTCACAATTTTGAAATTATTTTGGTTTATAACAAAATAAGGTTAGGGGTATCAATGCATATTTAAAAATCGACTAAACCGACCAAACCATGCCACACCAAACTAATTATTAGGTTTCTTTTAAAAATCCCTAGGTTTTTATATAAATCTATTACTGTCACGACCCTAAACCCAGACCCGATCGTAATGGCGCCTCTCGTGAAGACAAGGCCAGCCGACACAACACCTAATCCATTTTAAATAATTAAAATAACACAATTTAAGTCAATAACATGATTAAATCCCAAAGAATAGTGAAACACTACAATTTGCGAAATAAACACATCCCGACTTCCGGGTGTCACCAGTATGAGCATCTATCATAAGTCTATAAGTCTGAAAGAGTTCACACAATCTATTACATAACTAGGACAATGGAAATAAAATAGGAGGGAGAAACATTGGGCTGCAAACTCCGAGAAGCTACCTAGTGGACTTCGAATAGTCTGCTAAGTAATAAACCCTCACCCGCGGGACCTGAAGCTCCTGAATCTGTACACGGGGTGCAGGGAGTACAGTGAGGACTCCAACTCAATGAGTGATAACAATAAATGGAGATTGAGCGATAGGAAATCACATAAAAACCCAATAACATGCTATGAAGAAGAAGATTAAACCAGATAAACGTTATAAAATAGCAAAATCTTATAGAACACCTTGGTTTAGAACAAGCTTCTTTAAAACACCCATTTAATAGTTAAACAAGTAAATGAAAAACACCTTGAAAAGATTAACATATAAAATCTGTCCATCGGGCACAATGTCAAAAGAATCAGCCTTTCGGGCAATAACATGGAACAATACCAGCCCCTCGGGCTATATCTCATATCACAATGGGTACCCGCGCTCACTGGGGTATACAAACTTCGTGAGGGACCCATTACGACCCAAGCGCAATATCAAGCCATCTCGTGGCATAATCAATAGGCTTTGGGCCTTTTATCAAGCCACCTTGTTGCAAACAACTCAAGCCCTCAGCCTCATAATCATAACTAGTACAACACTACTACGGGATGCAGCCCGATCCCATAATAATCCTGACAACACAGGCCCTCAATCCTACTCAATCAGAAATCTATAAAAGCCACTTGAGCACAATAAAATATGATTCTCAGTCAAAAATATCACTAAAAGTGTTAAAAACAGAGTAAGCATGACTGATTTATGAAAACAATATAACATAGCATGACTGAATACAGATATAAAATTAAAACAATGAGGAAATAGCAGTAGAAATCCTCTAAGGATCCAAATAGTTGGCACGAGGCCCAAATATGTCATTCATCCCAAAATATAATGACACCAAATAATTTTCAATCAAATACGTGGTAAAACAATCATTCAGGATGGACTAAGTCACAATCTCCAATGGTGCATGACCTCACGCTCGTCATCTAGCATGTGTGTTACCTTATCATAGCACAACGATGTGAAATTTAGGATTTCATACCGTCAGGAAAACATTTACAATCATTAATCACCTCTATCAGGTCCAAACTCTAGCCTGCGATGCCTTTGCCTCTCGAATTAACCTCCAGATGCTCCAAATCTAATATAAAATCAGTACAAAACCATCAATATATGCTAAGGGAACAAAACCCACTCAAAAAAATCAAATTACTAAACAAATCTCGAAATTGACCATTTTCAATCCCCGGGCCCACGTCTCGAATTTCGATAAAAATTACATTAATTGACTCCTTATCACTTCCCGAGTTCATTCATATCAAAATCACCAAAATCCAACCACAAATGATCCCCCAAATCCCTAATTTTAGGTCTCCAATTACAAGCCCCAGTTCTTCAATATTAGGCTAAAATTCCATGAATAATTAGGTAGAAAACACATTACGATTGAGTATTATGCCCATATATCTTACCTCCAAGTTTTCACCCTTGATTCTCTCTTCAATTCCCTTTAAAAAGCTTCAAAATTGCCCAGAAATGGAGGAACTTATGCCCAAAATTACGAAAATAATATTTTAAAATATTCTACCCTGGCATTCAAATCCTTCTTCGCAAATGCAATCAACCCCTCGCGTTCGCGAAGGAAAAACTTAGGTTGACCAAAAATCCCTCTTACACAAACGCGACAACATCCTCGCGAACGCGATGCCTAAATATCTCCACCATTGAAAATGCATTTACTCTCCCGGGAACGCGATGCTTTCTTACTCCAAACATTTGCGAACACTGGGCCTCCTTCGCGAACGCAAAGGCCAAACCTTTAGACTCATACTCTAGCCCTTCACGAAATCGAAACACTATTGTTTGCAACACTACAATAGTTTTTTTCTGCAACTTTTGACAACTTGAAATGGTCTGTTTAACCACCCAAAACTCACCCGATGTCGCCGCGACCTCGAAGAAACATGCCAACATATCACATAACATCATTCAAACTTGTTCCAACCTTCAGAATGCTCAAAACATCTTCGAAACACCAAATTCGCATCGGATTCAAGCCTAATAATTCAAAAATCTACTAAATTAATCATCTAACTGAACCATGCTGAAATTTAAAGCATAAGACAGATCCCCAATATACTTCGGAGCATAGAAATATGTAATAGTGGATGCACACTCGACAAGCTGGGTGCTAAAGTAATCTCATAAGCCACATCCCCAATCTTCCGATGCACCTTAAAAGCCCCAATGAACCGAGGACTCAATTTACCCTTCTTCTCAAATCTCATAACACCCTTCATGGGTGAAACCCTCAACAAAACCTTCTCACCAACCATGTAGGACACATCCCGGACCTTCTTGTCAGCATACTTCTTTTGTCTCGACTGCACTGTACAAAGCCTCTACTAAATTACCTTCACCATTTGTAAAGTACCCTGCACCTAGTCTGTCCCCAATAGTCTATCCTCACCCGGCTCAAACCAACCAACTGGAGATCTACACTGCCTCCCACACAAAGCCTCATATAGACCCATTTGAATACTCGACTAGTAGTTGTTGATATGAGCAAACTCTTCGAATGGCAGAAACTGATCCCATGAACCTCCAAAATCAATGACACAAGCACGCAACATGTCCTCCATTGTCTGAATAGTGCATTCAGACTGCCCGTCTATCTGAGGGTGAAAAGTTATTCTCAACTCAACTTGAGTACCCAACTCTTGTTACACAGACCTCCAAAACTGTGAAGTAACCTAAGTGCCTCTATCGGAAATGATTGAAACTGGGACACCATGCAAACGAACAATCTCTCGAATATAGATCTCTGCCAACCGCTCTGAAGATTAGGTAGTAAACACAGGAATGAAGTGCGTGGACTAGGTAGGCGATCCACAATCACCCAAATAACATCGAACTTCTTCAAAGTCCGTGGGATCCAAACTACTAAGTCGATTGTGATTCGCTCCCACTTCCACTCTGGAATATTCATCTGCTGAAGCAAGCCACTCGATTTCTAGTTCTCATATTTCACCTGTTGACAATTGAGACACCGAGCTACAAATTTCACAATGTCCTTCTTCATTCTCTTCCAGCGATAATGCTGTACCATATACTAATATATTTTCGCGGCACCCAGATAAATGGAATACCGTGAGCTATGGGTCTCCTTCAGAATCACCTCTCGAAGCCGATCTACATTGGGCACACATATTTGGCCCTGCATTCTCAACACCCCATAATAACCAATAGTCATATCTCTGGCATCATCGTGCTGAACATTGCCCTTAAGGACAAGCAAATAGGTATCAACATACTGGCACTCTCTGAAGCGATCATATAAGGAAGACCGAGAAATCACACAAACCAACACCCAACTGGGCTCCGAAATATCTAACCTCACGAATCGATTGGCCATGGCCTGATAATCAATTGCAAGAGGTCTCTACCCAGCTGGAATATATGCCAGACTCCCTATGCTCACCGCCTTCCTACTCAAGGCACCAACGACCATATTAGTCTTCCCCGGATGGTATAATATAGTAATATCACAATTCTTTAGCAACTCCAACCATCCCCGCTGCATTAAATTGAGATCCTTCTGCTTGAATAAGTGGTGGAGGCTATGATGATCCGTAAACACCTCACAAGACACACCATACAAATAATGCCTCCAAATCTTTAACGCATGAACAATGGCAGCCAACTCCAAATCATGAATAGGGTAGTTATTCTCATGGGGCTTCAACATGCGAGAAGCATAATCAATATCTCTACCCTTCTACATTAACAAACAGCCAATACCAACTCTCGAAGCATCATAATACACGGTATATAACCTGAAGCTGATGGCAAAACTATTACTGAAGTTGTGGTCAAGGCTGTCTTGAGCTTCTGAAATATCTCCTCATACTCATCCGACCACCTGAATAGAGCACCCTTTTGAGTCAACTTGGTTAAAGGCGATGTGATCGATGAGGATCCCTAAACAAACCAACGGTAATTACTTGCCAATCAAAGAAAGTTACGAATCTCTGTAGCTGAGGACGGTCTAGTATAACTTTGAACCGCCTCTATCTTCTTCAGATCAACCTGAATACCCTCTCTAGACACCACGTGCCCCAAGAAATCCACTAAACTAAGCCAAAACTCACACTTGGAGAACTTTTCATAAAGCCTCTCCCCCTAAATCTCTGCAACATAACTCTCAAATGCTCTACGTGCTCTTCTTGACTATGCGAATTTACCAAAATATCATCAATGAAAACTATGAAAAATGAGTCGAGATAAGGCCGAAACATACTATTCATCAAATGAATGAATGTTGTTGGGGAATCGGTCAGCCCAAAAAACATCATCAGGAACTCATAATGACCATATCGGGTCCTGAAAGCCGTCTTAAAAATATCTGAGTCCCTCATCTTAAACTGGTGATAACCTGAACGGAGATCAATCTTGGAGAACACCCTCGCTCCCTGAAATTGGTCGAATAAATCATTAATGCGAGGCAAAGGATACTTGTTCTTAACCGTTACTTTGTTTAATTGTTAATAATCAATGCACATCCTCAGAGTGTCGTCATTCTTCTTCACAAATAGAATCAACGCATCCCAAGGCAACATACTAGACCAAATGAACCCTTTATCAAGGAGTTCCTAAAGCTGCTCCTTTAACTCCTTCAAGTTTGCCGCTGCCCTACGATACGTTGGAATAGAAATAGGCTGAGTGCCCGACACCAGATCAATACCAAAATCAATATTCTTATTCAGCGGAATGCCTGACAGGTCTACAGAAAACACATCGGGAAAATCCCTCATAACTGGTATATAGCATCAGATCTAGCTGGAAGTGCATAGAAAGGGCCTAACCACCACCCGATCGACCTCCCCCTCTAGGGCGACCCTAACTGACTGACCTCTACCACTAGCTGGGTGGGTAGGTGGTAGTGAAGTCACTGACGCTGAAGCCGATGGCTGACTCCTTTATTAAGGTGAACCCCCAAGACGATGAGGATACTGCCTCCACATATGATCAATCTCTTCACACACATAGCAACTCCTGGCTGTTGGAGACAAGGACTCAAGGGAACCCGTAGCACCGGAATGTCTAGCAGATGCACCTGGCATAGAAGAGGCCTAATTTGTTAGAGCACATGACAAATTCTGAGCTGGAAGGGCATTGAGTGATGACTGACCCTGATGAGAACTGCGAGAACCATGCTCTAATAATTCCCTATGATAACCTGGGCGAGTTGGATGAGCATGCTTGAACGGATGGCCGTTGTCGTGCTGAAACTAACCTCTCAAAGGAGTAGCATCATAACCACCAGATCCTCGAGGCATTTGGCCTCCCTCTCATCTCTCTGCTGGCGTCGAACCGACTTAATCTCACAAGCAATGTCTACAACCTCCTCAAAAGTAGAACCAGAAACCTTCTCCCTAGTTAAGGGAATACGAAGCCGATAAGTGAGGCCGTACACAAACCTTTTAATCCTCTCTCTATCTATTGGAACCAACCAAATAGCATGACGAGATAACTCAGAAAACCTTATTTCATACTGCATCAGAGTCATCTCTCTCTGACGTAACCATTCGGACTGCCTACGTAGCTCCTCTCTACGAGATTGTTGCACATACTTCTCCAAAAAGAGAACGGAGAACTACTGCCAGGTTAGGGGTGCTGCACCAACAGTCCTACGCCTCTCATAAGTCGCCCACCAAGTGAAGGAAGCTCCAGAAACTGAAAAGTAGTGAAAGTGACCCCATTGGTCTCAAGAATACCCGCTGTGTGAAGAATCCTCTAACACTTATCCTAAAAACCATGGGCATCCTCGCCCTTTGCACCACTAAAAGTCGGAGTCTGATGTCTACCAAAGCTATCCAACTTGCGATGCTCGTCCTCTGTCATGACAGGAGCTACAAAGTCCTGAGCAGCTGCAACCGGTTGGGTTTGATGTGCCCCCGATGTCTGAAGTCCCTACACGACCTACTTGAGTGTGCGAACGGCGGGATTCTGAGTACCAACTATAGCCTGAGAAGTATCTGCGACCGTAGTAACTGAGATCGCCTAAGCTAGGCTAGTGAATACTGATAGAATCTGAGCCAAGGCCTCTTAAAGACAAGGAACACAATGCGCACAGCTGGTTCCTGAGTTGCTGCTGCTGGAGCATCCATACCTGCAACTTGATCCTAAACTGGGGCGGCTAGTGGATCTGCCGGTGCTGCCCTAGCTGTTGTGCGGGCCACACCCTTACCCTTATGCCGACCATGATCGTGTCCTCGGCTTCTAGTGGCCACAATTGGTGGAACTCGTGGTCGTTCATCTAGACCGGTAGCACGTGTCCTCACCATGTGTGCGAGAATAGAATAATAGAAGTTTAGTACTCGGATCAATAGATTCACACGATAAGAATTTCAAGGATATGAAGTTTTTCCTATAGGTTCGACAGCTTCTCGAGGATAAATATAGACGTCCCCGTACCGATCCGTGAGACTTTACTAAACCTGCTCATGATTTGTGAGGCCTATGTAACATAGGCTCTAATACCAACTTATCATGACCCTAAATCCAGACCCGGTCGTGATGGCACATCATGTGAAAACAAGGCTAGCCGACACAATACCCAATTCATTTTCTATAATGAAAATAACACAATTTAAGTCATTAACATGATTAAATCCCAATGAACAGTAAAACAGTACAGTTTGCAGAATAAATACAACCCGACATTGTGGTGTCACCAGTCATGAACATCTATCATAAGCCTACAAGTATGAAAGAGTTTAGACAATCTATTATGTAACTAGGACAAGGAAAATAAAATAGGAGGGAGAAACCCTAAGTTGCAAACACCAAGAAGATAACTAGTGGACTCTGAATAGCCTACTGAGCAATCAAGCCTCATCGGTGAAACCTGAAGCTCCTGAATCTACATATGGGGTATATGGAGTAAAATGCGTATTCCAGCTCAGTGAGTAATAATAAATAGATACTGAGCAATAAGAAATTAGGTAAAAACACAACAACATGCTATATAGAAGCAAAGTAAACCAGATAAACGCAATAAAACAGTAAAATCTTATGAAATACCCTAGTTCATAATATGCTTCTTTAAAACACCTTTCAATAGTTAAACAAGTAAATGAAAAGAATCTAAAAAATATAAACATATAAAATCCGCCCCTCAGGCACAATGTCAACCGAATTAGCCTCGAGGGAAGGAACACGGAATAGCACCAGCCCATCGGGCTATATCTTATATCACAATGGTTACCCGCATTCACTGGGGGTGTACAGACTCCGGGAGGGGCCCCTTACGGCCCAAGTGCAATATCAAACCATTTCGTGGCATAACCAATGGGCTCTCGGTCTCATATCAAGACACTTTATGACGTATAACTCAGGCCCTCTGCATCATAATCATAACCGGTACAACACTGATGCAGCGTGCATCCCGATCCCACAGTAATCCTTACAACACATGCCCTCAGCTCTACTCAGTTACAAATCTCTGTAGCTACTCGAACACAATAAAATATGATGCTTACCCAAAAATATTATTTAACGTGTTAAAATTAGAGTAAACATGGTTGAGTTATGAAAACAGTATAATATAGCATAATTAAGAATAGATATAATATCAAAACAATGAGGAAATAGTAGCAAAAATGCTCTAAGGGTCCAAATAGTTGACACGATGCACAAATATGGCATTCAGCCTAAAACATGATGTTAACAAATAGTTTTCAATCAAATACGCGGTAAAACAGTCATTTGGGAAGGACCAAGTCATAATATCCAATGGTGCACGATCTTATGCTCGTCATCTAGCCTGTGCGCCACCTCAACATAGCACACTGATATGAAATTTGGAGTATCATACCCTCAGGACAACATTTACAATCATTACTCACCTCTATCCCGTCCAAACTCTAGCCCATGATGCCTTTGTCTCTTAAGTCGGCCTCCGGATACTCCAAATCTAACCAAAATCAATACAAAATTATCAATATATGCTAAGGGAATAAATCTCACTCAAAAGAAATCAAGTTACAATACAAATCCCGAAATTGGCGAATTCTGATCTTTGGCCCACATCTCGAATTCCAATAAAAATTACATCAACAGACTCCTTATCACTCACCGAGTACATTCATATCAAAATCACCAAAATCGAACCACATATGATCCCTCAGATCCCTAGTTTTAGGTCTCCAATTACAAGCCATAGTTCTTCAATATTAAGCTTAAATTCCATGATTAATTAGTTAGAAAACACATTAAGATTGAGTATTAATTCCATAAATCTTACCTTCAAGTGTTCCCCATTGATTCCCTTTTGAATTCCTTACAAAAAGCTTAAAAATCGCCCAAAAATGGAGGAACTTGTGCCCAAAATCACAGAAATGAGCTTTTAAAACGTTATGCACAGACATTCAAATCCTTCGTCGTGACCACATTCAACCCCTCGTGTTCGTGAAGCACAAACTTAGGTTGACCAAAAATACCTCTTATGCGAATGCGACGACTTCCTCACGAACGCAATGCCTCAGCAGCTCCAACATTGAGAACACGTCTGCTCTCCCCTGAACGCGAAGCTTCCTGACTCCAATCCTTCGCGAGCGCAGGGATTCCCCCACGAACGAGAAGGCGAATCCTTCAGCCTTACACTCTAGTCCTTCACGAACGCGAGAGATCACTCGTGAATGCGAAGTTATGCTGTCAGCAACACAATAGTAGATTTTTTCTGCAACCTTTCACAACTTGAAATGGTCCATTTAGCTACCCGAAACTCAGTCGAGACCCACGGGACCTCAACCAAACATGCCAACATATCCCATAACATCATTCAATATTAATACAACCTTTGGAATGCTCAAAATAACATCAAAAACAAAAAATTAGCATCGGATTCAAGTCTTAGAATTCCAAAATCTTCAAAGTTCCGCTTTCGATCAAAAAGGCTACCAAACTACGTCCAAATTTCCTCAAATTTTGCACACACATCCCAAATGACACAGAAAACCTACTGAAACTCCAGAAATTACATTTCGACCTCTATATCAAAATCTCACCTATCAATCGGAAAATACCAAAATTCCATTTTCGCCAATTCAAGTCGAAATCCACTCCGAATCATTCGATCCCTTTGACACATAAGTCGACATCTGGTTGACTTTTCCAACTTTTGCTTCTTCAAAAGAGACTAAATGTCTCAAACCTTACTATAACCTCTCCGAACCTGAGTCAATCAACCCAATAACACAAAAATACAACTGAACAAGGCAATAAGAAGCAACAATGGGGAAAACGGAACGGTAACTCATGAAACAACCGGCCGGGTCGTTACAATACCATACCGATAATTAGGGTAGGTTTTTTATTTAGTAAAAATAAATTAAAAAATGACGAATCTTACCGAATAAATTTACCTGTAAAAATATATTATAAAAAAGTTTAAAATAATAAGGTATTAAAAATTTTCTTTAGACTTTGAAATACAAAAACGGTTACAAACCAATAAGTAACTAAACTCAAAATTCTAATCCTATTATGCTGCTTCTACTGAAACTAAATTATTGCTAGCATTTTTATTATCAAGACACAAAGTATTCTACTGATTATGAATAGCAAATAATAATGTATTGAATATGTTTTCTTTCGTATAATTTAGATTTATATTTTTGAATATTTAATCTTCTATATACTTTATTCTTGAGTCCCAGCTTGGTTACTATAGGAGGTAAAATTTTCCCTAATCTCACTTGGATTAAGATGGGTTGGGTCAAGATGTGCTAAATAATAGGTTGTAACCCAGCCCGCCAAAATTTAACCCAAATCTTTGCAATATTATCAACTTTTAAACTAGTATATATATGTATTGGAATACATATCAATTCATGCCAAATAATTTCTTTCCTCAATTTTTATTTATATGTTTATTTTATAGTTTTTATCTTACAATACTAACAAAGATCAGAATAATAAAAAAGTAGTAAAATTAGAATTTTTCACCCACCCCAACCCAGTCTCACCACTCCAATGCTCACCCTAACCTCTACCCCCATCGTAAATAAAAAATATAATTTAGAGTACTTTCTTTTAATGTTGTAGATAGAGTATTTCCTTTTCTATTTAAAAATTAATAATTCTTTCTATGATATGGAAATTTATTTTCTTTCATATTAATAAAATAAGTAATTTCTACAAATTGCTTACTTTCTTTTCATGATTCAAAAAATTTATTTTCTCTTTCACACAAAATGAGTACTTTCTTTTTCTGTTGTAAGAAAGTATTTTCTTTTAATATTGCAGATAGAATAGTTCCCTTTTCATTTCAACAAAATAAATATTATATTTTCTTTCGTTTAAATATAATGAGTACTTTCTCTTTTCATGTTAGAGAAAAAAATAAAAGAATACTTCATTTTCATGTTTAATATTTTTTTTCAATAACAATTAGTTAATAAATGTCACGACCCCAAACTACCCCTGTCGTGTTGGCGTCTATTACAGTACTAGGCAAGCCGATTCAACACTAATAACGTAAAGGTATTTTAGAAATTCATTTCCTAATCAAAATACGATCACAAATCTTTCGTTTTAATATAACAAAATACGCGAAAAAATAAATATTCAAATACATCCACACTTGCCCGATCCTCGTGCCAATAGTCATGAGCCACTACACTATAGTATGATACTGTCTACTAAATACAAAATAAGACTAAAATATGTATCCCTTGCTATTAGGGCATCACTCACCTTCTTTAGCTAAGGATCATTCGGAAACAGTCTCCGGATAAGGCTGTGTACATCCTAGCCTCCCCCAAAGCCTACTTGGTGCTATTATACTGCGTTATTGTTGTTGTTGTTGTAAGACTAAAATATGTAATACTAATGATATGAAGGAGAAAGGCAGGGTTGCGGACGCCATGCAGCTACCTCGCAATCTCCGAAATGCTCTGAAGGAAAGAGACAACTCTCACTCAAATGCTCTGGCACCTAGATCTGAACACAAGGTGTAGGGATTCACGTGAGTACACAAATTTAGTAAGTAACAAAGTTAAATAAAATTTGAGGTGGTGACGAGCATTTAAATCGTATACATAGTCTAACATAGAATCTTTATACATATAACAAAGTCAAATATGTAGTTCAATTTCCGAACATCTCATAAAACTCCAGCTCTTCAATGAAAATTATTTAAAATATTTGTTCAATATTTTTTAATAGTGGCTTAATATAAAGGAAGAGTGAAAAATAGTAATTTTAAAAACAAGCCCCTCTGATAAAGTACCACTCATAGATATAGCCCCCTCGGGCAAGCCTCTCAATCACTCGAGACTCAAATCACATTAATCAATACTCACACTCAGAACTCCCACTCAATAGATATCTCATAATAATAACTGCCGCGACGTGGAGATCAACCCGTAAGTATACATATAGTCGATTGTGTTCACTAGGGGTGTGCAGACTCTCGAAGGGCTCCTAAAGTCCAAGCACTATACATTGAGGCGTGTAGCCTGATCCAATATATGTTGCTGCAACGTGCAGCCCGATCCATATATATATATATATATATATATATATATATATATATATATATATATATATATCAATGGGGCATTCATCCTATTCTATAAATATTTATAAATATCACTGCGGCGTGCAACCCAATCCATAAATATAAATAATCCTCACTATTAGGTCCTCAACCTCTCTCAGTCATTAACCTCACAGCCACTCAGCATTTCAGTAAAAATTAGAGAACTTAGTTTCATGACCCTAACCTCGGTCGTGATGACGCCTACACATTGCTAGGCAAGCCCGACCAACTATCAATCACAACCCCTTCTAATAGAGCTCATTACCAGTTAAGCATAAATAGAAATCTGAAAACAATAGATTAAGCATGCGAAAGTCATAAAAGTATCATTTCATAGCCCACCGATCCGATGTCACAAGTCAAGAGCATCTATTACAAGGTTGAGCAACCTATGCAGAAATAGCCTAAGAAATTTTGAAAAGTAACAAGATAGATGGAGAAATCGGGTCTGCAGACGCCACACAGCTACCTCAATTACTCCGGTGAATGCTGAACAATGGGAAAGCTCTCACTATGCCTCGGGAATACCTGGATCTGCATACAATGTGCAGGGAGTAATGTGAGCACTCCGACTCAGTGAGTAATAATTATAAATAATGACTGACAGAATGAAAACACGTAAAGGCACTAAGCAGTATATCAAAGCAGTAAAATGACTTAAGGCAGAAAAATTGTGAAGAAGTCAATTGAACTTTTTAGATCAGGTAAAATAGGTAGTTTATCAGTAGTTAACAAGCATAATACCGCTCCTCGAGCACAGTGTCCATTAATTAGTGCTCATCCTCAGTACTCAGCCCATATATTCTCACACTAACCAAAATCAAAATAATTGTTGCGTCTTGCAACTCGATACGTACATCGTTGTGGCGCACAGCCCGATCCATATAAATAGTCAACTGCGCTAACTGGGGGTGTGCAGACATTAGAGGGGCTCGTACAGCCCAAACACTATACTGCTGCAGCACGCAGCCCGTTTCACATAAACATTTGTTGCGGCATGTAGCCCAATCCATAACATATATAACATCATCAATGTTGGGTTCTCAACCCCTCATAGTCATTATACTCGCAGCATCTCGGGCACAATAATAAAAGATAGGGATTTCGGCACACATATTCCTTTCATTTAGAATTAGAATGATAAAACCATCTCAAATAATTTAAAATAGATAGAAACATGATTGAGGATTTGATTTTTGACAAATAGAGTGAGAAAAATCAGTCAAAAGCGCAGTAAAATCATAAATTGGGATAGACCAGGTCACAGTTCCCAGTAGTATTATACCCCACACTCATCATAAAACGTGTGTCTCATCTAAAAATAGCACTACATTATGCAAATCCGGGGTCTGAAACCCTCAGGTGATCATTTACAATCATTACTCACCTCGGACCAGCTAAAGCTTTAGCTCGTGATGCCTTTTCCTCTAAAATCGTCCTCCTCGCGCATCGAATCTGATCAAAACCAGAATGAATACATTACAATGTGATAAGGGAACAAAACTCAAGGAAAAACAATCGAAAAATATAAAAAATCCTGAAATTAGAAAAACTCGAGCCCCGGGCCCACTTCTCGAAACTCGAAAATTTTGACATCAACGGGTTACTTATCTCGCCATGAGTTCATATATATCAAAAGTTCTCAAATTTATCCTCAAATGACCCTTCAAAGCCCAATTTAAAATTTCAAAATCCCAAGCCCTATTTTTTCCATTTTTAGCTTAGGTTCCATGAATTTCTCGTTTAATTTCACAACAGAATCACGTTTTGGTTCATGAAACTTTTCTCCAATCAATTCTCCTTGAATTACTCTTCAATTCCCCTCAAAGAGCTCATAAAATACTCAACTATGGTGGAAAATGGTTAAAACTCGCGGATGAAATGTATATAAACTCACTGCCCAGTTTCTGTAATTCCTTCATCGCAATGGATACCAAGGTCCCGCGATCACGTTTTACAAATATTCGGCTCTCGAAATAACACTACGCGAACGCAATTAGAGCCCTCCGAACGCGATGCTTACATTATTATAGCTATGTGAACGCGTCACCATACATGCGCGTGAATGGCAATGGCCGCTAATCCTCAAACGCTTATATGCGAACATGAAATCTCACATGCGAATGCGAAGCACAAGATGCTCTCTCTCCGCGAATGCGAGTCCCCAGATGAGAATGTGAAGGACAAACTCAGACCTTCCCAAAAATCCTTCTACGCGATCGCGAGGGACTTCACGCGATCGCGATGACCAAAATTGTCTGCAACTGCTGCTGCAATTTTCAAAGTCTTAAATCTTCTCGTTATCCATCCGAAATCACCCCGAGGCCCCCGGGACCTCAACAAAAAGCACCAACATATCTTAAAACCTCATTCAAACTAGTTCCAATCATCAAAACACCTCAAACTACACCAAAACAATCAATTCACATCGAATTCAAGCATAAGTTTTTCAAAAAACTTCCGAAACACGCTTTTGATGAAACACCCAACCAAACCATGTCCGAATAACCTGAAATTTTGCACACACATCCCAAGTAACATATTGAAGCTAAAACAACTCTGGGAATTCCATTCCGACCCCGGATAAAAATCTCACCTATCAACCGGAAATCGCCAAAATACTAAATTCGCCAATTCAAGCCTAACTCTAAACCGGACCTCCAAAACCAATTCCGATCACTCTCCTAAGTCATAAATCACTTCCCAAGGCTAACCGAACCATAGGAATTCACATCTGGTTCTTCTAAAACATAAGTCAACATCCTATTGACTTTTCCAACTTAAGCCTTCTTAAAAGAGACTAAGTGTCTCATTTCTACCAAATTCACTCCGAACGCAAACCAATTAACTCGGCCACATTAAAACACGAATAATGAAGCATAAAGAAGCAAAAATGGGGGAAACAGAGAGGAAACTCGTGAGATGGCTGGCAGGGTCATCACAACCTCTCCAACCTAAACAAACGTTCGTACTCGAATGAGTCAAGAAGCATACCTAAAGCCTCAAACAGGTGAGGATATCTGCTTCACATCTCTCGCTCGATCTCCCAGGTAGCCTCCTCCATGGGCTAACCTCTCCACTGCAATTTCACTGAAGCTATATCCTTTGATCTCAAATTTTGAACCTGACGACCCAAAATACTATGCTCCACATCATAGGACAAATCACCATCAAACTGAACCGTGCTGAAGTCCATAACATGAGATCGATTCCCAACATACTTTCGGAGCATAGAAACATGAAATATCGGATGCATGCTAGACAAGCCGGGTGGCAAAGCAAGCATATAAGGCATCTCCCCAATCCTCCCAAGTACCTCAAAATGTCCAATGAAACGCGACCTCAACTTCCCATTCTTCACAAATCTCATAGCACCCTTCAGGGGCGAAACTTTCAGCAAGAACTTCTCACCAACCATGAAAGACACATCTTGAACCTTCCGGTCCGCATAACTCTTCTAACGAGAAGTACGAAGCCTCTCCTAAATCACCTTTACATTCTCCAAAGAATCCTGAACCAAATCTATCCCCAATAGTCTAGCCTCGCCAGGCTCGAACCAACCAATCAGAGAACTACACTGCCTCACATACAAAGTCTCATATGGAGCCATCTGAATACTCGACTAGTAGTTGTTATTGTAGGCAAACTCAACAAGCGGCAAAAACTCATCCCATAAACCTCCAAAATCAATGACACAAGCACGCAACATGTCCTCCAATATCTGAATAGTACACTCGGACTACCTGTCTGTCTGAGGATAAAATGTTGTACTCAACTCCACCTGAGTACCCAACTCTCGCTGAAAAGTTTTACAAAACTGCAAAGTAAACTGAGTGCCTCTATATGAGATGATGGAAACTGGAACACCGTGCAACCGAATAATCTCTCGGATAAAGATCCTTGCCAGTCGCTCCAAAGAATAGGCGGCACGCATCAGAGTGAAGTGCGCGGACTTGGTCAGTCGATCAAGAATCACCCAAATAGCATTGAACTTCTTCGAATTCAGAAGAAGACCACTTACAAAATCCATAGTGACTCTCTCCCACTTCCACTCGGGAATAATCATCTACTGAAGCAGACCATCTAGTCTCTGAGCTATAAATCTCACCTGCAGACAATTGAGACACCGAGCTACAAATCCCACGATATATTTCTTCATTCTTCTCCACCAATAGTGCTTCCTCAAATTCTGATACATCTTTGAGCCACCCGGATAAATAGAATACCGCGAGCTATGGTCCTCTTCTAGAACAACCCTCTAAGCCCATCCACATTGGGTACACAGATCCGGCCCTGCATCCTCAACACACTGTTGAATCCCCCTCTTTCATTGTGGATGAGAGTCCGATTATACGATATTATGGGAAGACAATTCTTATTCCCTTGCGAGAATTGGGTTATGGAGTTTTGGAGAGTCGCCGCCTAATGATTATAGTTCATTAGGACATTTTTAAAAGAATGAAGAAATTTAGAAGAAGAAACAAGAGTTTGGGTAAGGCCTTAGAGATTATCTCGATTGGAAGGTGTTAGGCACCCCTCAAGATCCACTAGTGTGGTTCCCGGCCATGCTATAATTGTGACTTTAGAAGATACAAACAAATAAGGTTTGCACATAGTAATCATAAATAAGATTAAATCTTTTTAAAATAGGAATGGAATAGACAGGTTTTTAGAAAATGATTTAATTGAAACGAAACGGGATTTAAAGAAAACATTGTAGATAAAAAGGAATAGGGAAGGGGAGTCCTAGGTTTAAACATAATATGGATCACATCAATGCAAATATACAGTAATCACGCCTTAGAAGAAGGGTCGCATGTGATATTAGCGCACCAGTCATCATATCCATACTCTACCCTTCCCACCCCGTAAAGGTATTAAAGCACGTTTAGTCTCGCTTACTTATTACATGCTAGTACCCATCCCAACCTATCAGTCCCAGGGTATTAAGACTTCTAATCCTTAGAGAGAATAAGGGATGGGGGCTTTTATGAGTTTAAAGGATAAAATTCTAATTTCAACATACAAAACATGTACTAAATAAAGGGAAAACAATACATGTAAATAAGGCTCAAATGAACCCCCTAAATCAGAAAAACATATAGTTTAGCATGTCTTGGCACATACTAGTTTGGTACAAAATTAAAATTAAGCGGTGAGCAGACTGGTTTAACACATATATTTAGATAGAAAGTCCGCATTAGGCAACTCAGATACAGTTGTCAGAGATTAATGCATTTTAATGCAAGTTGTTTATTAATTTTAGAAGATAAACTAATGCAGAAAGGTTTTTTTGAAAGAAAAAAGAGACTGCAGATTTAGCAAATTGTTTAGAGATGAATTCCCAAAAATGGATTAGCGGACTGTCCAGTCATAAATACAGAAGTAGTTGTAAAAGAATTTGAGAAAAGACGAAATTATCTAAGGGAAGAGTAAGCTACAGAACTAATTAAAAATGGGTTCAAGAATTTTGTGTTAGAAAAAAAACGTTCAGGCAAAATATTTGAAAAGAAAGCCGTTCAGAAAAGGTATGCAACTTTTAAAGAAATGTATATTGTTCTTAAGAGAAATTTATCAAAGGTTGAAGTTTTAGAAAAATGTTACTGAATTAAGTGTATATGAACTGATTAGCCAATTATTACTGTTAAAAAAATGGGTAAACGAATTTTTGATGCAAATCTTATAGGCATGATTTCTACGTTATAGATTTTTAGAACTTATTTAATGAACTTGTGAAAAGGTGCTTGCTTAACAATCCTAGAGTTTTGCCGAATGAATATGCATATCTTATAAGCATGATCTCTATATGCGTTAAATACATAATATGAACGTTAAACCCTATAGGCATGGTCTCTATGTGATTCGAAGTATAGTTAAACATTAAACGCTATAAGCATAGTCTCTACGTGATTGAATCAAAAATATTAAACAGACCTATAAGCAGGATTTCTTGTAAAAATAAAGTCCTAAATCATGATATCTACCCTCATTGATGCTAGAAAGTAAAACCCCTCCCACACCCCTTTTACTATATTCCCCAAGTTTTTTTACACAAGTTATTACAAACAAGAAAAGAAATGTAAAATACATCAAAGTCTAACAGCTGCATCCAAGATTCCTAAGTCAGGCTAAATGCCCACCAATATGTGATTAACCAATTCCAAAGTCCAGATTTCTAAAGCCTTCTCTATATCCAAAGCGTTTCACAGTTTTAAGGAGTCTCAAGGATTCCTGGCATTGCTTACACTTAGGATACCATTTAGAATTAGAATAGTGCAGTGTGGAATAGCCAACCCTCAGACATCCAAGTTCAGAGGGAGCTCAGGGGTCCCAAAGCATCGCTTGCAATAGAGGAACAGAACTTATAGCTATGAGTAAGTGCAAAGCGAAAAGGAAATTGGGGAAAGCCACTACCCCAGCCACAGGTGTAGGTTGGCACACCCTTGAACATTTATTTGGTTAAACAAGTTAGGAGCAGAGCCTTGAAGCTCAGACCTATGTCTGGATAGTGATTAGGACACCATCAGACCCAAGTCCAAGGCCCAAACACATAAAGTGAAAAAGGGGTGGGAATTGATTGAGTCATGGGTTCAAAGAACCCAGTTCAGAGTCATAGACAACAATGTTAAAGTGTTGATATGTCTTGAACCATACTCACATACAAGGGGGAAAAGGGAAAGGGAGTTCACACAAGAGAAGTAGTAGCAAAGTTGCAAGAACACAGCAAAAAGGAGCATAACATAACTTAGGATGTAAACACATAGTAGAGGAGCATTATTTAAACAGAGGAGCATACTAGTTGCAAAGTGAGAATAAGCAGAATAACAGAGCAAGAAAACATCAGGAACAAACTCAAATTCTCAGCAGAACACTTGAAAACTCGAAGAGAACTCAAAGGTGTTTCAAATGTCAAGTAGTATAAGTATAGAGAAGAAGAGAGTAGAAGAGAGAGTAGGAGTGCAATTCGAGAGTCTATTCAATTGTGTCTCAAGTGCATAAGAGTGTGTCTCCAAGCCCAGAAGGGTAGCCCCCTTTTATAGTGCAGAAAATAAGTAGGAAGAGGTAAAATATGACTTTGAAAAATCAGTCTCAATGATTTCCCTTCAGTAAAGGGATTTCATATCAAACGGGCATGAGGTAATTAAGGAAAGAAAATAACTAAAACCCTTTTCCAGAGTAACATAATACGGGTAAATACACAGAGCCATTATTTAAGGCAAGAGTCTAGTAGTACAAGTTTTGTGTAAAATAAGGAAAGACAATCAACCAACAACTAGTAAAAATCAAAGTAACAGGCTTCGTTTGAATGAACCAAGTCAGGAAAAGGGGAAGGGAAGGTTCAATTAGAGAAATCAATGACAATTAGTGAGGAACTATTAAAGGAATTTGAAATCAATCAATTAGTAGGAAAAGACCTTTTGAAGGAGGAGATCTCATATAAAAAGCATACAAACATGTGAGGCAAGAGAGAGTTGTCGTGTTAACAAAAAAAACTAGCATAGAAAAGGAAATCAGAGTCATAATAAAGAGGGTTTAGTTCTTAGACTCAGAATGATTTTGAGATAGTCAGAACCCTAGTAGCATAGGCAATAACTAGAACATGCTCAGTAGTCTTTGTAGAGATTTATGAGAGAAAAAAACAAATAGCATAGCACGCGCAAAGAAAACGTAATGTAGAAACCAATTTGAAGCACATGGAACACGTTTTAAGCAAAGTTGGTCAGTCAAACAAGTACAACAGAGAAAAAGAGACACAAGCTTAGGAAAAGAGTAGATGAGACATGTCTAGAAAGAACTCCAACAAAGCCAGAAGAAGACGAGTAAAGAGCTAAAGCTTAGTAGAAAAGTCAGTAAAGGAACACGGGGTAAATGACCATATGAAAGCATGATATAAATAAGTAGAAGAAAGAGTGAAGCACAGTAATGCGGGCATAAGAATATAACATAGGTAGATACAATCAAAGAAAACAAGAAGAAGAATCATGCTTAAACAGAAAGAAACATAGGAGATCAAATACATGCGTAGTATAGAAGAAAACATACAAGATAAACACAGACAGACACACATAAAGAAAAGAGTAGAAAGAATGAAAAGGTTTTTTTTCGGGAATCCTAATTTGAAAATAAAAAGATTTTAAAAAGGAAAAGGGGAAAAGCTTAAAACGTCGAATATAGCACAAATTCACCACAGATCTAGGAAAATAAAACAAGAACGATCCTCGAATAGCTTTAGAGTTAGTATGAAACTATAAATAAGAAGGCTTGGAAAAAAATATGGTCTCGAGTCCGAGATGGCTAGAGATAGGCTCCTAAAGCCTTAACACACCGGAGCAAGGCCGGAGAGGCCATAAAACCACAGATCTGTAGAGGATCTGAACGGACACCATCGAGGTCAGACCTCGAAATCTCGAACATTAAGGGTTTAGGGGTGAAGGAATGTGAGTACAGACCGTCCATGTTCTGAGAAGCCATGGACTCCAGTGAGATTATAGTTGGAGAAGGGTGAGAGGCGATTAAGTTTTGAGAGCATTTTAGAGAGAAGAAGATTTGAGGGCGGCATGTTTGAGAGAAATGGGGAGGTTTTAGGGGCTGTTCATGATTAATTAAGGGACAAATAGATCAGGGTCGTCAATCCAAATGATCAACGGCTCAGATTTTAAAAAGAAACCGGGCGGGTTTGATTAAGGGGTCTGGGTCGGTGTAAATCGGAAATTGTGTTGGAATAATTTGGGTTTGATTTGGGCTGTGTTAGGGTGCAATTAGGGTGCCAATTTTGGCTACAATTGAAATAAAATTGGGCTTGCATTTGCGAAAATTGTTATGGATTTAATTATAAGAAATTTTTGAAAAAAAAAATGAATATTTGTGAACAATGTGGATATCATTTGAAAATGAGTAGTTCAGATAGAATTGAACTTTTGATCGATCCGGGTACTTGGGATCCTATGGATGAAGACATGGTCTCTCTGGATCCCATTGAATTTCATTCGGAGGAGGAGCCTTATAAAGATCGTATTGATTCTTATCAAAGAAAGACAGGATTAACCGAGGATATTCAAACAGGCATAGGCCAACTAAACGCCATTCCCTTAGCAATTGGGGTTATGGATTTTCAGTTTAAAGGGGGGTAGTATGGGATCCGTAGTCGGAGAGAAGATCACCCGTTTGATTGAACACGCTGCCAATCAAATTTTACCCCTTATTGTAATGTGTGCTTCTGGGGGGCGCGCATGCAGGAAGGAAGTTTGAGCTTGATGCAAATGGCTAAAATATCGTCTGCTTTATATAATTATCAATTAAATAAAAAGATTTTATGTATCAATCCTTACATCTCCGACAACTGGTGGAGTGACGGCTAGTTTTGGTATGTTGGGGGATATCATTATTGCCGAACCCAATGCCATGCATTTGCAGGTAAAAGAGTAATTGAACAAACATTTAATAAAGCAGTACCCCAAGGTTCACAAGCAGCTGAATATTTATTCCAGAAGGGTTTATTCGACCTAATTGTACCACGTAATCTTTTTAAAAACGTTATGAGTGAGTTGTTTAAGCTCCTCGTCTTTTTTCCTTTGAATCAAAAGTCAAGCAAAATCAAGTAGAGCACTAAGTTCATTTATTTTATTTGTGTTTGTAGCAAAAAAGTAGTTAGTTTGTCGGATCAAAGTAAATAAGATAATAATGGCGCTTTCTTTGGTGATAGAAGATCTAATTGTAGAAAGAATCAAAACTAAACTTGAGGATAACTCTTTTTTTAACCTATATTCCTGATTACGAATCAAGAAGCCTTTATCAACATCAACAAGAGTGAGTTCTTCCTTTCGTGAAATTAGGAAAATAAAACGAATTTCTTCTTCTTGCCTTATATATATAATTTGGAATTCAAATATAGATAATAGAGTTTTGTATCTTTCTCTATCTTCCGAAAAACCTTTTTAGCTAAAAATTCATGTTGGGTCGGATTCAAAAGAATGTTTCGATAATCTGTAAGAAACTCTTTATCTATTTTTAGAAAATGAGAAGACAAGAACAAAAGACAAAGAAATGAAGAGAAATAATAAAAGTTATTATGATACATATCTTTCTCATGTAGGAATGAATAGGTCCATTTATTTAGTTCTACAGTTCTACATTCTTTGGACTTATTATACCTACTCAGTTAGATTTAGATATATAGATACTTAGATCTTTACTAAGAATTTCAAATTCTTAAAATTCTATTAATAATAAATATTATATAATTTCTAATTAGTAATTAGAATTCAAATTCTTAACTTAATTATAATTATTACAAGATATCTTTATTTATATAATAACATAATAACATATACAAATAGTAAATCGAGGTACCCCTTCTATGACAAATTTGAACCTTTCATCTATTTTTGTGCCGTTAGTAGGCCTAGTCTTTCCGGCAATTGCAATGGCTTCTTTATTTCTTCATGTTCAAAAAAATAAGATTGTTTAGATCGGCTGGGACCCAATCTCATCCATTTTATTTGAAAACGTTGACTTGTATCATAACACAGATATCTATTTATTGGAATATAGTATAACATGTGATTTCAACCGAACATAAAGGAAAAAACTCTTATACCTGCAGAAATATGATATATGGATATATCAATTCTAGCAATTTTCAAATAGAGCAGGATTGTTGGATGGCTGAAATGTAGTCGGTGAATCTCTATGTATGTCGATATGTATAGTGGGATCGTATTAAATGAAGAGTATGTTATTATTTTAGATTTAACCAATTTGATGAATTACTCCTAAAGGTTGACATCAAACTACTGCTAGTTCACCTCAAACTAGTGCTAGTTGATAAGAGTTACTTCGGAAACAAAAAAGTAAAGTCAAATTTCTCTGGGGTATTATCTCTATTCCAATAAAATGCAATCGGGTAAAGTATGACTTGGCGATCAGAACATATATGGATATAACTTATAACGGGGTCTCGAAAAATAAGTAATTTCTGCTGGGCCTTTATCCCCTTTTTAGGTTCATTAGGCTTCTTATTAGTTGGAACTTCCAGTTATCTTGATAGAAATTTGATATCTTTTTTTCCGCCTCAGCAAATCATTTTTTTCCACAAGGACTCGTGATGTCTTTCTACGGAATTGCAGGTCTCTTTATTAGCTCTTATTTGTGGTGCACAATTTCCTGGAATGTAGGTAGTGGTTATGATCGATTCGATAGAAAGGAAGGAATAGTTTGTATTTTTCGTTGGGGATTTCTGGGAAAAAATTGTCGCATATTCCTCCGATTCCTTATAAAAGATATTCAGTCTATTAGAATAGAAGATAAAGAGGGTATTTATGCTCGTCGTGTTCTTTATATGGACATCTGAGGCCAGGGGTCCATTCCCTTGACTGTACAATATTGTAAATTAAAATATACAATATTGGCTATTTGATTTTAAAAAATAGTAATAATAATTTTAAAAGCAAATTAAAAGTTTTGAGTAGATAATATTATATAAATATTAATTTTAAAAATACTGAAAATAATTTTAAAATTGTAAAATGCTACAAATTACAAGATACATTGTATGCAAATTAGCTTTAAAATGCCAAATGAATTTATAAAAAATGTGAAAAAATCACTTTAATTATATTTTGGTGTAAATATGAGTATAAATAGGTTATTCACCAAAAATGATAATTTTGGGAATAGTTTTTGGGATTGTTGTAGTACAAAATAGGCGATAAACTTGTTTAAAATTTATTAAAAATACCATAACTCATGGGTGTGCATATATGTGCACATATATGCTATTTGGAAGTATTTTGGGTACAAAACTACATAGAAAAAATTGGGTATCAACACACACCATGATCATCGATGGTCACATCTCTAGCATCATTATGTGGACAAACATACTAGCGCTCTCTGATGCGATCATATAAGGAAGACCGAGAAACTACATAATCCAACACCCGAATGGGCTTCAAAATGTCTAATCTCACAAATCGATTGGCCAAGGCCTGAACATCAACTGCAAGGGGCATCTCCCTAACTGGAATATACACCAAACTCCCCATACTCACTGCCTTTCTGCTCAAAGAGTTGGCTACTACATTGGCCTTTCCCAGATGATACAGAATAGTAATATCAAATCCTAAAGCAACTCTAGCCATCTCCGCAGCCTCAAATTAAGATCCTTTTGCTTGAACTAATGTTGAAGACTGCGATGATCAGTGAATACCTCACAAGATACGCCAAACAAGAAGTGCCTCCAAATCTTTAATGCATAAACTATGGCAGCCTACTCCAAATCATGAACTTGGTAGTTCTTCTCATGGGGTTTCAACTGACGAGAAACATAAGCAATAACTCTACCATCCTACATCAACACACACCAATCCCAAATCTCGAAGCATCACAATATATGGTATATGAACCTGAAGCGGATGGAAAAACCAATATTTGAGCTGTGGTCAAAGCTGTCTTGAGCTTTTGAAAGCTCTCCTCACACTCGTTTGACCATACTAATTGAGGGCCCTTCTAAGTCAACTTGTTCAAGGGCGATGCAATGGATGAGAATCCCTTAACAAACCAGCGGAACCAACCTACCAACCCAAGAAATCTAGGAATCTCTGTGGTTGAGAATGGTTTACGCCAACTCTGCACTGGCTCTATCTTCTTTGGATCAATCCGCATACCCTCGCCGGACACCACATGCTGCAAGAAAGCCACTGAAGCGAGCCAAAACTCACACTTGAAGAACTTTGCTCTTCCTGACTATACGAGTACACCGGAATATCATTAATAAATACAATAATGAATGAATCCAGATAAGGCCGAAATACACTGTTCATCAAATGCATGAACGATGTTGGGGCATTGGTCAGCTCGAAAGACATGACAGGAAACACATAGTGACCATCTCTAGTCCTGAAATTAGTCTTAGGAATATTTGAATCCTTGATATTCAACGGGTGATAGACCAAGAGGAGATCAATCTTGAAGAACACCCTCGCTCCCTGAAGCTGGTCAAATAAATCATCTATGCGATACAGGGGATACTTGTTCTTAATTGTTACCCTGTTCAATTGCCTGTAATCAATGCACATTATCATTGTGTCATCCTTCTTCTTCACAAATAGAACCGGCGCACCCCACGGCGACACACTAGGACAAATAAACCCCTTATCTAAGAGTTCCTGAAGTTGTTCCTTCAATTCTTTCAACTCTGCTGGTGCCATACGATATGGCGGAATGGAAATGGGCTGAGTGCCCGGCACCAGGTCAATACCAAAATCAATATCCCTATCCGGTGGCATGCCCGACAGGTCAATAGGAAATACATCGAGAAAATCCCTCACAACTGGGACAAAATAATTACTAGGAGTCTCAGCTCCAACATCTCGCACAAAAGCTAGATATGAAAGACAACCCTTCCCAACCATACGCTGGGCCTTCAAGAAAGATATCACTCTACTAGGAAAATAATCAGTCACAACATGCCACTTGATCCTTGGTACACCCGGCATAGCGAAAGTGATTGTCATAGCATGACAGTCTAGAATAGCATGACGCGGAGATAACCAATCCATGCCCAAAATAACATCACAGTCTACCATGCTCAATAACAATAGATCAACTTGGGTCTCCAGACCCCCAATAGTCACAACACATGACTGGTACACACGATCCATAATAACAGTATTGCCTACCGGGGGAGACACATGAATAGGTAAGGCAAGAAACTCCCGGGGTGTACCTAAATAACAAGAAAAATACGAGGAAACATATGAATAGGTGGAACCGAGATCAAATAATAGATAGGCATCTCTGTGGTAGACTGAAACAATACCTGTAATGGCAACATCTGAAGCAGTGGCATCTGTCCTGCTTAAGATAGTATAGAAATGAGACTGGCCACTGCCTGATCAACATCCCCCTTTGAGGAGACCCCTGGTTGCCTAACCTCTACCTCTAGCCGGCTGGGCGGGTGGAAAGTTACTTGGGGCAGAAGTCGAGGGTTTACTCCTCTACTAAAACTGACCATAACGAAGTCGAGGACACTGCCTCCTCATATGCCCAAACTCTCCTCACATATAAAAACTCCCTGGTGTTGGAGATGGGGACTGAAGTGAACCCCAAACAAAAGAATGACCAGTAGAAGGACCTGCCACGGAAGAACCCTGGACTGATGGGGCGCGAGATGATTTCTGAGCTGGGAGGGGGCTGAGTGATGAGTGGCCCTGTTGTGACCCATGATAACCATGACCAGAAGAAGCCCCACGATACTATGGACGGGCAGATTGAGCAAGCCTAAAAGCACGACCTCTACCATGCTGGAAGTAGGCCCTCGAATGATAACCATAGAAACTGCCAGAACCTCGAGGCCTCTTGGCCTCCGTCTCCTCTCTATCTTGATGGAAAACCGTCTCAATCTCACGAGCGATATAAACCTCCTCCTCAAATGTAGCACCCAATACTCTTTCTCTAGTCATCAAGATATGGATATGGTAGTTAAGGCCATCAATTAATCTCTTAATCCTCTCAAGATCGATCAGAACCATGCAAACGACATGATGAGCCAACTTAGAATACCTCGCCTCATAATGTGACACAGGCATATCTCCTTGCTTTAGCCACTCAAACTGCCTATGCAGCTCCTCCCTGCGGCACTGCAGTATATACTTCTCCAAGAAGAGAGTGGAGAACTCCTGCCAAGTAAGGGGCGCTGCACCAATCGGCCTAGCCTCTTATACGCCTCCCACCAAGTGAAGGAAACCCTAGTAAACTGAAAGGTAGTAAATGCCACACCACTAGTCTCAATAATCCCTGTTGTACAGAGCATCCGCTGACACTTGTCAAGAAAACCCTGGCATCCTCACCCTCAACACCACTGAATGACGGAGGTTGGAGTCTACCAGACCTTTCAACATGACGCTGCTCATCATCTGGCATAACTGGTACTATGATCTCCTGAGCTGGTGCAACCGGCTGGGCTGGAGGTGCCCCCGGTGTCTAAAATCCCTGTACTACCTACTCAAGTGTGTGAGTAGCGATGGTCTGATTGCTGTGAAGTAGCTACTGCTATGGTGGCTGAAACTACCTGAGCCAGGCCTGTGCAAACTGTCAAGATCTATGCCAAGGCCTCCTGTAGACTCGGAATCACGATGGGAACGGCTGGTGCCTGAGCTGGTGTTGCTCCTGGAGCTTTATCTAGAGCTGGGATGGCTGGTGGATCAACAGGTGCTACCATCACTACTCTGCCTCTCCCACGACCACGATCGCATCCACGGCCTCTGGTGGCCTTATTGTGTGGCACTGGTGGTCATCTACCTCGTCCGGTAGCTCGTGTCCTCACCATCTATGCGAGTAGAAAAATAGAAGTTTAGCTTTCGGATCAGCAAAGTCGCACGACAGGAATTTCAAGAATATGAAGTTTTTCCTAAAGGTTCTGAAGCATCTCAAGGATAAATACAGACGTCTCCGCACCGATCCGTGAGACTCTACTAAACCGGCTCATGACTCCCGAGATCTATGTAACCTAGTCCCTGACACAAACTTGTCACGACCCTAACCCCGGTCGTGATGGCGCCCAACAGATTCTAGGCAAGTTCGACCAACTATCAATCACAACCCATTCTTATAGAGCTCATTACCAAATAACATGATTAAAATACCAATTAAGCATATAAAGAAGTTTGCAAACAGTAGATTAAATGTGCGAAAATCATAAAAATATCATTTCATGGCCCACCGATCTGGTATCACAAGTCAAGCGCCTCTACTACATGTTTGAGAAACCAAATATAGAAATAGCTTATGAAATTCTGAAAAGCAACAAGAAAGAAGGAAAAATCAGGTTTGCGGACGCCATGAAGCTACCTCGATGACTTCGGTGAATGCTGAACAATAGGAAAGCTCTCACTATGCCTCATGAATACCTGAATCTACACACAAGATGGAGGGAGTAATGTGAGTACTTCGACCCAGTGAGTAATAATCATAAATAATGATTGACATAATGAAAACACGTAAAGGCACTAAGCAACTCTATATCAGAGCAGTTAAATGACTTAAAGCAGTAAAATTGTGAAGGAGTCAAGTGAAATCTCTTTAGATCAGGTAATGCAGGTAGTATATCAGGTAGTTAACAAGTATAAATCCGCTTCTCGAGCACAGAATCCATTAATTGGTAGTAATCCTCTGTACTCAGCTCATATATCTCTCACAACAACCGAAATCAAAATAACCATTGCGGTGTGCAGCCCTATCCGTACATTGTTGTGGCTCACAGCCCGATTGATATAAATAGTTGACTGCGCTCACTATGGGTGTGCAGACTCCGGAAGGCATCCTACATCCCAAGCATTATATTGTTGCAGCGCGTAGCCCAATCCACATAAAATTTGCTATTGCGTACAGCTCGAGCTATAACATATATAACATCCTCACTGTTGGGTTCTCAACCCCTCTCAGTCATTATACTCATAGCCTTATAGGCACAATAATAGAAGGTAGGGATCTCAGCCCACATATTACTTTATTTAGAATTAGAATGATAAAACCGGCTCAAATCGTTTAAATTAGATAGAAACATGACTGAGGATATGAATTTTAACAAACAGAGTGAGGAAAATAAGTCAAAATGCCCCTATGGGCTCTACAGGTTGGCACAAGGCCCTAAACATGGCAACTAGCCCAAATCATAATGATAATAAATAAGTTTTTGTAAAAAACACAGTAAAATTATGAATCGGAACGGACCAGGTCACAATCCCCAGTAGTAATAGACCCCACACTCATCACACAATGCGTGTCTCATCTCAATATAGCATTACGTTGTGCAAATCTAGGGTTTCAAATCCTCAGAACATCATTTACAATCATTACTCACCTCAAACCAGCTACAACTCTAGCTCGCGATGCCCTTGCCTCTTAAATATGCCCCTTCACACGTCAAATCTAATTCTAGGGTTTCAAACCCTCATGACATCATTTACAATCATTACTCACCTCGAACCGGCTACAACTCTAGCTCGCGATGTCTTTGCCTCTTAAATCGCCCCCCTCGCACGTCAAATCTGACCATAACAAGAACGAATACGTCAAAATATGCTAAGGGAACAAACCACAAGCAAAGAAATCGAAAAATATCTAAAATCACGAAATTAGCAAAACCCGAGCCTCGGGCACACTTCTTAAAACTCAGAATTATTTACATCAACGGCTTACTTATCTTGCCACGAGTTCATACATATAAAAAGTTCTCAAATCTGACCTTAAATGGCCCTTCAAATCCAAATTTAAAATTTCAAAATCCCAAGAGCTAGTTCTTCCGTTTTTAGCTTAGGTTCCATAAATCTCTAGGTTAATTTCACAATACAATCACGTTTTTAACTTATCTCCACTCAATTCTCCTTGAATTCATCTTCAATTCCCCTCAAAGAGCTCTCGAAATACTCAACTATGGAAGAAAAAATAGCTAAAACTCGCGGAGGAAATGTTTATAAACTCACTACCAAGTTTGCGTAATTCTTTTATCGCGACACGACCAAGGTCCCCACGATCGCGAAGCACAAAAATCCGACTTCTTGAAATAACACGACGAGAACACGATTAGAGCCCTGCGAAGAAGATGCTTCCATTCTCAAAGCTATGCGAACGCGTCACCATACATGTGAACGCGAAGGGCAATGGCCCCTGATCCTCAAACTCTTATACGCGAACGCGAAATCTCACATGCGAACACAAAGAAAAAGCTGCTCCCACTCCGCGAACGCAAGCCCCCAGATGCAAATGCGAAGCCCAAACTCAAACCTGCCTAAAAATCCTTCCACGTGATTGCGAGGGACTTCACGCAATCGCGATGACCAAAATTGTCTGCAACTGTTCTGCAATTTTCTGCAATCTTCAAAGTCTCAAATCTTCCCGTTAGCCATCGAAAATCACCCCGAAGCCCCCCAGATCTCAACCAAAAGCAGCAACACATCCTAAAACCTCATTCAAACTTGTTTTAATCATCAAAACACCTCAAAAAATACCAAAACCATCAATTCACATCAAATTCAAGCCTAAGTTTTTCAAAAAAACCTCCGAAATACGCTTTTGATCTAACACCCAATAAAACCACGTCTGAATGACCTCAAATATTGCACACACATCCCAAGTCACATAAAGAAGCTGCAGCAACTCTCTGAATTTCATTCCAATCCCCATATCAAAATCTCACATATCCACCGGAAATCGCCAACTCAAGCATAACTCAACACCGAACCTCCAAAACCAATTCTGATCACTCTCCTAAGTCATCAATCAACTCCCAAAGCTAACCGAGCCATCGAAATTCATATTCTATCCCTTTAAATCATATGTCAACATCCCATTGACTATTCTAATTTAAGCCTTCTTAAAAGAGACTAAGTGTCTCATTTCTTACCAAATTCACTCCGAACACAAAACAATTAACTCGACCACATACAAACACGGATAATAAAGCTAAAGAAGCGGAAATGGGGGAAATGGAGCGACAACTCATGAGACGACTAGCCGGGTCGTCACACTCAGCCCAAACAGTTTTCATATATTTGAAAGTAGAGTAATGAAACCGAATCAAATCATAAACAGGTAAAATTATGACTGAGGATATGCTTTTGAGTCAAAACAGTGTGAGGATAGTAGTAAAATACCTTAAGGGTTCAAACAGTTCAGCACAAGGCCATAAACATGGCATTCAGCCCAAGTTAACAGATTTATTTCTAAAACACGTAGATATCATATAGAGTATCAAAATATGCGACTCTACAGTTGCCACGGGATGGACCAAGTCACAATCCCTACGGGTGAATGCGCACACGCCTGTCACCTAGCATGGGCATCATCTCATTAATCAAAATAATACAAAATTTCAGGGTTTCATACCCTCAGGACTAGATTTACAATTGTTGCCTACCTCAAACCGAATGAAAATCTACTGTACAATGCCCTTGCCTCTCGAGTCAGCCTCAAATAGTTTTGAATCTATCCAAAATCCGAATCATATCATTAGTACATGCCAAAGGGACTGATCACGCGTAACTATGCCTTATAAAAGACAAAACGATCATTACAAATATAATTCGGTTTTTAAGTTCGAAGACCAATCGCTAGGGAACTAACTTATCTATTACAACTCTTGGTGATGTTATTACCAGCTCAAACAATTTCCTGATGCAATATTTTTTTCACTAAATATTAGGTTTTCGTTTAACTACTGTAGTTTACTAGAGCATTCTCTCGAACTACTCTAGTTGATAATTTATTATATGATTGTTCAACTATAATAAATCACCGTCCGAGATTAAGAACTTTTGATTAAACACCCAATCAAACCACGTGCGAATGATCCGAATTTTCCACACACGTCAAAAATGACACAACGAACCTAATCCAATTTCTGGAATGTCATTCCGACCCTGATTTAAAGATTTCCACTGCCGAACGAAAATGCTAAATTTTTAGTTTCTCCAATTCAAGATTAAATTTACCACGGACCTCCAAATTATATTCAAAACATGTTCCTAAGTCCAAAATCACCTTATGAAGCTTTCCGAAAACTTATACACATAAGTCAACACCCAATTGTCTTTTTTCAACTTAAACTTCCAAACAAGAGACTAAGTATCTCATTTACTCCATGACCATTCCGAACGCAGAACAACCAATACGATATGGTAAAATACAGTTGAACAACACATAAAGAAGTAGAAACAGAGAGAACGAGACTATAACTCATGAAACGACCGGCCGGATCGTTACAATAAATTATTTGACATCAAGAAAAGAAAATATTTATTTTGTTGAAATTGAAAAAAATACTTTTTTACATCATGAAAAGAAAGTAATCTAAACAATATTTTCATATATTTAGGTTGAGTAGGTAGGGATGAGGTTGGAAGGTGAATTGGTGAGAGTGGGATTGTAACTCATGAAACGACCGACCGGATCGTTACAATAAATTATTTGACATCAAGAAAAGAAAATATTTATTTTGTTGAAATTGAAAAAAAAATACTTTTTTTACATCATGAATAGAAAGTAATCTAAACAATATTTTCATATATTTAGGTTGAGTGGGTAGGAATGAGGTTGGCAGGTGGGTGGGTGAGAGTGGGGGTAAGGTGTGGATAGGGATGGAGATGATGTAGGGGAGGTGGGTGGTGGGCGGAGTAGGGGAAGGGGTATGGTGAAGGAGTTGGTGGAAATAGGGAAGGATGAAAAACAATTTTGAAAACTATTTTTTCCTTCGCTTCATAGGGAAAATATTTTTCTCCAATTGGAGAAAAACGAATTCATAATAAAATAGTTTTCAAACATTTAAACTAACTAAACATGAAAAAATTAGAAAATATTTTTCGGAACATGGGTCAAGGTAAAACTCTATGATTGAGCATTTTCATGGGTCCATTTGGACTGATAAGTTTTTATGGGTTAACTTGGCCTAGTCCATATAACCAATTTTTAAAATCGTTCTAGTCCAGACCCATTAAAACTTGGCGGATTGGGAAAATCAAATAGGTTAGGGTTAGTTTTGTCACCCCTAGTTCCACATGAGGCATTTTTAGTCAGCCTAAAACCATAGCCGCGCGGGAATCTGGCGCACTTGACTCGGCCTTCCAACACCTAGCCAAATTTTCAACAAGTTTATCCTTAGAATTATTTTAGGCAGCAAAGTAAATAGAACACGATCAAATATATAAAAAAAATACCATCCTTTGTATTAATTCGAAACTTACAAGGGAAACTCTCACTTGTCTATGATCACAAGTCGATCACAACCCCACTTTGAAAAAAAATAAGTCATTCTTTAGCTAACACTAAGACCTACCCAATGCCAGCCTTAGTCTCTTTCGTAAAACTTAGAAACCATCACGTTTTCACTCTTGTTTCTCTATTGAACTTCACACGAAATTTCACTTTAAATCTGACCAAGTCCAAAGGCATCTTTTGATAGCACATAGGCAGCCTTTGACAATACATTGACATTTGTTGTCTACAACTTTTGTCACTTAATGGGCTAATGCTAAATCAGTTCCTAACTTGTAGTTGACACACCCAACTACATAGGCCATGATTTACATGAAATTATAGCGGAATCAAGCATAAATGTCACAATCCAAACTTTCCTTCGCACGATGTCGTGACGGCGTCAGTGTGTAAGACTAAGTAAGCCTAACAAACATGTGGGAATAACGAAAATAATAATTTAAAAATGTCAAAACCCAATGACTAATATAAGAAAAATCTTCATAGCTTAGTGTATATACAATAGGCAAAAACCCGGCGAAATGCAACACACAAGCTCTATAATAATATCAGAGTCATCCCTATATAGTTGTAAGTAGTAAAGAAGGAAAAATATAGAAATAGATAGAAAGGGATTTCAAGGCCTATCGACGCGGACAGGTGTATCTTGAATTCTCCAAATGTGAACTCAGCTCACTGGTATCGGGAATGATAATAGGTACCTAGATCTACACAAAAAGATTGCAGAAGCATAGCATGAGTACACCATAACAGTACCTAGTAAGTGTCAAGTCTAACCTTAGTAGAATGGTGACTAGGTCAGGTCAGGGCCTTATTGAAAACAAATAGAAAAAATTATACAATAATTTAACGGTGCAATAATAATAATATTAAAACAAATAAGGGATATGCCAAAATTAACTGCACATAATCAATGCAAATAATGCATCACACAAGAAAGCAAAGAAATGTTAAGGCAAGGAAACAAACAACCAAACACAATGAAGTAATAGAGAAATAACAAGGGTCACTACCGAGTTACCGCCTTGTAGTCTCAAATCATAAGAATTCACACTCTATTTTTATATCACCGCGGGAGCTATGAGTATTCATAAAATCATGAAAAACCGAATCAAACCGAAAACCGTACCAAACAAACCAAAAAATTGATACTTTTTAGGTTTGCTTTGTATTTTAAAAAACATCAAATTTGCTTTGGTTTTAATAATAAAATAACCAGAAAAATCAAATTGACCCAACTATAGAAGTTAGTAGATATTTAAAATTATTAGTACACCCTCTATATATATGTATGTGTGTGTATAAAATTTTAAAACCTTATGGTACATATTAACCCTTTGTACTTTTAGTCTAATTTTACTATTAGAATAATCAAATTCTTTATCTTTATATTCTAGTTTGATTAGTAGTTTTTTTATTTGCTAAGTACAATAAATTATTTCATGTTAAAAATAGTCAATTTTTAATTGAGTACTTAAATTATTCATCATTATTTGATTCAATTGTCACCAATACATTTAGGTAAATAAAAGATTTTTTAAAGAGCAACTTGTTTGATAGTGTTATGTTGAAAATGTAGTAGCCGGAATATGTGTTTGGTAGTGTATGTCTCATATTTAAGGAAAAACCCAATAAATAATCGAAAAAATTAAAAAACTCACAAAAATCGAATTAATAAAAATCCAATTTAATTGGCTTGGTTTGGTTCCAATATTTGAAGAACTGACTTACTTGGTTTGGTTTTTTTTAGGGGAAAACCGATCCAAACTGAACCATGAATACTCCTAGTGGAAGCCTTTACATTTAATTTTAAAAATTATTTTCCCAAAATCGCATCCCGGATTTTAGCCCATCTTATCATATTGCATGACTTCTAGTAGTTCCCCTACTAATCACATGTATCAAGCCCACCTTATCTCGTTGCATGCATGTCAACCCCAAAACATTATACCACCACATGCGCATCAATATCACAACGTATCACATATTGCATCTCAAGCCCAATATCACAACTTCCCAGAGAAACCATACAATAAATGTATTTTCACAGTAAAAGAGCCCATGTCTCAACCACGATGTACACAAGAGTTTTAATAATAACAACCAGAATGAACAACTCAAAAAAAATGATATTTCACAACTTAACATTTTGCCTCAATATGAATCACGGCCTTTATATCTCAGTACCAATTTTAACAACGAGATATTTCACAATTTAACAACTTCAAGTAAAGAGTTCAACGATTAAATAATGAATACAGAATAAAAGAAACAAAAACTTCTATTAAACATGTACGACAATTACCATGTAAGAGAATAAGACAAGTAAACATGTGAAAATACACTAGAAATAATGACTATAACATACTGGTATTTCCACATTTGGCTTGTGTATACACTCCTTCACCTTGCGTGCATGTCTTTCTCATATCACAATTATCATAACCAACACAAATCCTAAGGGGTAGTTCCTCCACACAAGGTTAGACAGATTACTTACCACAAATCGTGCTAACTCAATCAACTAGAAGGCCTTTGGCTCCATTATCCAACTCTGAAATGACTCGAATCTAGCCAAAATAATTTCATAATATAAACACAACAATTAGAGACTAACTTAAACAATGAATTTCGATCTTTACAAAGAATTAAAAAATCAACCCAAAAAGTCAACTCGATCCCATGATTTGGAACTCGATCAAAATTACAAATCCAAACACTCATTCGATAACGAGTTCAACCATATAATAATTATTCAAATCCAACCTCAAACCGCCTTTCAAATACTCAAATTTTAGCCTAAGAAGTTTCCCAAATTTGTTTTCAAATTTCCAACTCCAAAACACTAATTAAATAAAAAACTTATCAATAAATTCATGTAAATTAACCAAAACCAATTTAGTATCCCTTACCCCAAAATTTTTCTTGAAGAACCCTCGAAAAATTGCCTCCCACCGAGCTCTCTAAATCCAAAAATGGATTACGAATCAAACCCTTGAATATTCTTATTTCTGCCCAGCGACTTCCGCTTTTGCGGCCTTTTTGTCCCTTCTGCGACGCTGCACTTGTGAAAAAATTATTACAGGTGCGAATTCCACTTAAGCAAGAAATATCGCACCTGCGTACCTATATTCGCTTCTACAGACATTGTCTGCTTCAACGATCCAAGGCCTCCATGGCCTTCTTCGTTTTTTGCCATACATCCCTTGCATCAGCGAGCCCGCTTCTGCGGAGCATGGACCGCACATGCGATCCCGGATGACTATTACCAAAAAACCTTCTGTGAGGGCCGGTCCTTTGGCCCAAAATGCGTAGGTGATATTGTACCAGAAGCAGTAGTGCTTCAGTAATCTCATAAGTCCAAACTTGTTCCGGACTCAACCCGAATCACATCTGGGGCCTTCGTGACCCTGTCCGAATATATCAAGTTTAAAAATACATAAAGGACCTGCTCAAGGCCCAAAATCAAATCAAACAGCATTGGTTCTATGAATCGCAATCCAAATTCAACCTTATGAACTATGAACTTCCGAATTTTGAAACAAAATATCGATCCATATCAAAACAACTCCGATTGACTTCAAACTTTATACATAAGTCATAAATGACATTACGGACCTATTCCAACTTCCAAAGATCCTACCCCAATAGCAATAAAGTTAACTCCCGGTTAAACTTTTCAAATCTTGCAAATCTTAATTTTTCTATGTTTTGCCAATTCTCGTCGAAACAACCTACAGACCTCCAAATCCATATTTGGCCTTGTTTCTATATCAAAAATAACCATACGAATCTATTGAAACTGTCAAAACTCTATTTTGGAGTTGTCTTCATAAAACTCAAACTACAATCAACTTTAACAATTTAGGACTCATACTTAGGGACAATGTGTCCCATTTCACTCCGAAACTTTCCTGAACCCAAAACTATGCCCCCTCCCCTGGTAAGTTACATAACCACAATATAACATAAAGGAGACAATAAATAGGGAATTGGGGCTAAAACACTCAAAATGACTAGCTGGGTCATTACATCCTCCACCTTTTGAAACAAACATTCGTCGTCGAACGAGTATAGAGACATACCAGAAGTGGTGAAAAGTTGAGGATAACGGCTAATAATATCATGCTCGCTCTCCCAAGTCTCCTCCTCGACTGGTTGAACCCTCTACTGAACCTTCACCGAAGCAATATTCTTCGACCTCAACTTCTGAACCAGCTTATAAAAAATGGCCACTAGCTCCTCAACATAAGAAAAATCCTTGTCCAACTGAACTGAGCTGAAGTCTAACACATAAGACGGATCACTGCGGTACTTCCGAAGCATAGAAACATGAAGCACTTGATGAACTGCAGCTAAAATAGTTGGTAGTTCAAGCCTGCAGGCCACCTCTCCAACTCTCTTAAGTATCTCAAAAGGCCCGATATATCTAGGGATCAACTTGCCCTTCTTTCCAAACCTCATTATACCCTTCGTGGGCAAACCCGGGGCAAAACCCACTCTCCAAACATAAATGCAACATTGCGAACCTTCCTATCCCAAATCCACATCCGGTTGCGCTTCTAAGTCCAAAAGCACCATACAAAATTATTAAAATCGTCAAAACTCCATTCCAGAGTCATCTTTACAAAAATAAAACTATGGTCAACTCTAACAACTTAGGACTCCAATTTAGGGAATATGTGTCTCATTTCTCTCGAAAACTCTCCCGAACCCGAAACCAAGCACCCGAGTAAGTCACATAACCACAATTAGAGGAGGCAATAAATAGGGGATCAGGGCTAAAACACTCAAAACGACTAAGTGGATCATTATAATAAATTAGACACGGGTATAAACAATGACAAAAAGATAACTGCCAACTACTTTGGCATATACACTGCATGTGCACTTTGACTTGTTAGTTGTTGCATGCCACACTATAAAAAGACCGGAATTAGCTACGAACGTCATTGCTAATTTGTCGCTAAAATGCTCGTAGCTATCAGATTCTTTTGATAATCCGTCGCTAAATAAGATAAGCGACAAATTTTTCTATTTAGATACGAAATTTATCAGTCCTAAAACCTGACTTTTTTAGTAATGTGGCACTGCGCCCAGCCTTGGCTTCTTTTGACATTGCTCTACACCAATGCTTCGCCCACAACATGCTGCTCACGCCCAACGCCACTACCGCCCGCATATGCCTTGGTCGAGTTTATGCATTGTCCATGTCAACCCCTGTTTCACCCGTTTCATTGCTCGTATTTTTCTTCCCATAGCATTTTCTTAGCTATTGAAAGCATTTTCCATCATTCTGCACTCCTTTGCCTTAGCTTAGCCCGCACTTGGCATTGACACAACCCAAAGCATGTGTCACTGACTTTGGCGTGAATGCCATGTTATGTCGCCTCCATCTTACCATGCGATAGATGTACTATTAGACATATAATTTAAAATAAGTTATCTGTGTCATATACTGGGAAGCGTAACGCCAAAGTATGGTTAGAAATATAAAATTATAATAATAATAATAATATTGAAGGAACGAACAATTGTTTAAAAAGTAAAAATAACAAAAGAGCAAAAGATAAGAAGCTAAAAAAAAATTCATCTGAGCTAAACACTCTCTAGTTCATCAAAACTAATTAAAGGCTTAATAAGAATCTATAGAACATATTATGAAAGTAGATTTTGCTACAACCATCAGAACAGACGTAAAGTAATTCTTCTATCCCATAGTAGGGTGTGATTTTGACCCTTATCGATAATTACTTGTTGATTATCAGTTTATACATATGCTTATCGTTATCGTTTCAATAAGGTTTCGATTTTTTTCGATTTATCGGTTTTTGGAGTTTATCAATTACATCAATAAGAAAATTTGCGGGATTCAGCGGAAAGTATATCGCTATAAACACGCCTAACTATTATGGACAAAATGAGCTAAAATAAAATGAATACCGTTTATCACACGAAAATTGTGTCAATAAGAATATGCAGCAAAACAAAAATAAGGGATTAAATGTATGCCACCAACACTCCAACGGTATAAAAAAAATAAAAATACATCATCACGACTAATTTTAATTTTTATTAATTTAAACTTCATTCCCTTGAGCTTTTAATATGATCGTTCCTTAAATGTGATAGATGAAATAATAGGATTAATGATTTAGGGTAAAGGAAAGGGTATTATAAAATAAGTATCGGTAAATCGATAATTGAAGAGGACAAAATCGAAATCAAAATCGATAACTGGATAAAAAAATTTTAAAAATTGAAATCGGTAATCGATAAGATTTATCGATAAGATTTATTGATAAATCGATAAGATTTATCGATAAATCGATTCAAATTCAAACCCCTATCCTAGAGTCTGAGTTAGTTTTTATTTATCGCTTATCAAGACTAAAACACGATAATGTCGGCTAGTATTTTTGCATGTACACTTTTATCACATTAATTGACAACTCTTCCGGCGCATAATGAGTGATTTTTTTAATCCAAAATAAGTGATCGTTTAAATAATCAAGAAGAAATTAACTTTATTTTTTAAAATTTACCCTTATTTGTATATCCCAATATGTCAAGTAAATAATATGGAAATTTTAATTACGAATAATTTAGTAAAACTTTTTTTTTGTAGGAATTAATATTTTTATAAAAAATATGTCAAAGATTAAAAATCACTTATTAATGAAAGGCAAAAAGTTTTCACCTTAAGGAGTATGATGTTAATAGAGTCTGCTGAAGAAAGAAACGTACCCCACAAAGGCTAAAACAATTGTAACAAGAGGGAAGGACCGACGTAGAGTCTCTTGAAGGAAGAAACCCCACAAAGGCCAAAGCACCTTTTTAAAAATGTAATCTTCAAATAAATGTTTGTGATTATGTCCTTTGGTTAGAGGGACCACTAGCTTTTAATGTCAATTAAGGAGACTTAGTAAATGTTCATCCTCCCTAAATCGAATCCACAGCTCAGCAAATTTCATTTTACAAATTCATATATTTATAAATGCATACTACTTGTATGGACTAAAACAAAAATTATATGGATATTATTTATTTTATGGATTCCATTGGATACATCCCCACAACACCAATCTGGTTTGTACCTCCGTTTAGACCCCTTTTGCTGTACTTCTTGTCGTTGGCCGTATTCACATTCAATGCCCAAAAAAATGAGAAAAAATAAAAACATATATATATAATATATATAAAGAATATAATAAGGTGCATTGTCATCGGTAACATTGCACTCCTAAATTATGCAGTTAAATAAGAACAAGAAAAAATGTTTATAAACTGGTGAAAGTACAGTAAAATTTTGAGAATGTTACTCTATTAATCTGTGTTTAATGCACAGAGGGAGACAGGCTAATTCAAATTTACCCTTGGAAGGACTTATCGTCCAAAATGTTGAAAAAATGAAGATATTGAGGTGTAATCAATGAACACTTCCTAGAATTAAAGGATTACAAGCTATATATGGATAAAATAAAAAATAAAATGAAAAAGAAAAAGTTAAAATGCCAAAACCATTTATGGAATTGAATACAGAAAGATATTCTCCGCAGGGCGGCTAAGGCATGGGAGTACAAATATTCTCTTTTAAACTGAACTTGGAATCAAAATGGTCAGAGAAATGAAAATGGTGGATTTATATCAAGCCCTAATTAAGTACAAACGACAATGCTCCATTCCTGCAGCTTCAACTTGGTTTAATAATTTTAATGGGGCCGATGGGAAGTAATATTATAATTTACAGCAAAGCAAAATGATAAGTAATATTAAAACTTGGTCGAGCAATAAAGAACAAAGGGAATAAGCATTGTACCCCATAAATATTAAATAGTTGACTTGATAGAACAGCTCATACAGTACTCTTCTCTAGAAATAAAGATAAGCTCAGTAGCTAATGATGAGGTATGGGAGATTACAAGTTTCTCCCTTATGGGTCCTTTTTTCTTTTTTATTACTTAATTACTTCTTTTTTTTAAATTCTTAAAAAATGATCTCGTGAGAATTTTTTAATTAGGACATCGCTAAGGTTAAGGAACCTTCGTGCTGTGACAACATAAAGACAAACTATTACAGAAAGATAAACTTTGTGATACTTATAAATTTGTTAGTTTTTATATAAATTTTGTTTTTCCATCAATATCAAGAACGTGCTTAAAGGAAAAGAAGGATTAGAGAAAGGTTATCTAAGTATTAGACGTGTCTACACACGTAGCTTTCATGGAATATCTAGCCGTTTAAGAAAGATGCTTATAATTAAGAAATTATTAAGGGATGCTTTATACTAAAAAATTAAACCAATTGTGGATTATACATATTTTGTTTGACATTTCTCTTAAGTCTTTTATGGATGTCTCTATGTTAAAGCTTAGCCCATGATTTATTTAAATGAAGTTCCAAACGAGACGGCAAATAAAAGACAACTTTTACTAGCCCCACATGTTGAATTTAACTTAATCCGCTAATAAAGGGATGATAACATAATCCGTAAAAAGAGGAAAATGGATTAAAATTTATAGGTGCTTGTTAACTTGACATGGACGATTGTATTGGTCAAAATCTGACCACCTCAATGAGGACGGCCGTGATCGCATTTTTGCCATTGGATAGGGAGTCGAGTTAATCTCTCTCACCTCCACTCTCTCCCCCCCCCCCCCCCCCTCCTTTAAGGCATTCGGCGCAACAACAAGAGCAAGGCATCCCCATGACTAGGAAACTCCACTGCCCCAGGCACACAAAAATCATGGCAAATGCATAAGGATTTTCGACTATATATACAGCTCAAGTAAGCTCCGAAAAGGGGATTCTCCCTCTCTCCTCCTCTACCACTCTCGAAAACAAAAGAGTTAAACAGAACTTTACCTCCAAAGAGAAAGAAGAGAGAGTCTTCCGCATGAAAAAGAAGGAGAAAACTCCAACCTTGTACCCCGAAAGGGGTAAAACAATTGTAATTCATCTTTTCCCTCTACGGAAAAGGAAGGTAATGTTCAATATTAAATATGATCTTTTAGTATTCTATTTGTCTAATATGCAATTGTTATCATTCAACCTTTTTATATGATGTTAATTAAGTTTGATTACAATTCACCTTTTATTTTTGATTGATTTGCTTAAAAAGAGTTAAAAAAATTTTAAGTCAAACAATAACGTGAGCAAGCTTACAGAATCAGAGTTGATTGGCACATATATGCCAAAAAAAAAAGAAGAAAAGTCCTAAAAAGGGTGTTCTACGATTGAAAATACGAAATTTTTTGTCATGAAAAAGTTCAAAATCCCCCTCAGGTTGAGGAGGGGGTTTGGGACGTGCGGAATTACAAGTGCTGGCCACAATTTCCTGCTGCCCCTAAATAAAATGAGCCACACTTATATTTGACCCTACTACAAAAAACATATGGAAACGAACGAAAGTGACCACAACTTTGACATAATTTTTGGAAGTTGTGGAGTTACATTGTTACACCTCTAAGTTCTGGCCACAATTTTGTTTTGGAAAAAATTCGCCATTCAAACTTTTATGACCAAACTTGTGAAACTTTTCATGAATCGCTTGCTTTGTACGTGTAAAGTAAATAAAAAGAAAAATTCTGGAAATTTGAAACATTATATATGGACTAATTAATGAGATTAATTCACCCTTAAGCATATGCGGATTAATTAATGGCACGACTATTTATTAGTAATAAGTGCTCAAAGAGTGCTTAGTCCAGTCAACGAGGCTACGGCCTACATGCTACTCACGAACGTCCCCTCAACACGGCCGCGCCTGCCTAACGCCAGCTGGCAAGATTCACAATTATAAATACTAAGAAGAGGAACCCTAGAAGGCGGGGGGAGGGGGGAGGGGGGAGGGCTGCTTCTTCTTCATCATTTTCTACTTCTGAACGAAGAAAGTAATGTTGTCAGGTTCTGAACCTCTCCATGGAGAGGCAGATCAAACCATTATCATCAATAAAACATCTTTAAATTTATCTTCCGAACTAATGACACTCGTCTCTTATATTTTGTATTTGGTCATTTGATTTATTACAATCTGCTATGATTGGTCCTCCATTTATTTTAATTGATTTATGCTCATAAAGTGTATGAGAACTTTGAGCGAAATAATTTGAAGCCGTTTGTGGGGATTTCATAGCATAATCGTGTAGTCCATCCTTAAACCAAAAAAGGAAGAAAACACCTAAAAGGGAAAGAAACCCAGCTTGAACGAGCAAAAGTAGCACATCGGGTGAGCGGAACTCGGAAGCATCGGCAAGAGCACGAAGCCCGACTCTCCCCCCATTCTCAAAGAAAACGAAAGAAGAAGAAGGAGAAGCAGGAGATAACCCCCTCCCTACGGGGAGAACACGGGCGAGATATCCTCATCCCTTTAGCACGAGACCCTGCCGGAAAGTGGCACGATGCCAGGATCCATAACTGGGACTCAGGCTATGTGCCTTGGACACCAGAAATCGCAAAGGTTCAGCCACAATTGAACAGCAGCTCAGGTTACATGCCCTCGCCCAAAAAGTTCAAATATGAGTTGAACTGGGACTCAGGCTATGTCCTTCGACATCAAAAATCGCAAAGGTACAACCACGGTTGAACAGCAGCTCAGGCTACGTGCCATTCGTCCAAAAAGTTCAACTATGAGTTGAACTGGGACTCAAGCTATGTGCCTTCGACATCATAAATCGCAAAGGTTCAACCACAGTTGAACATCAGCTCAGGCTACGTTCCCTCGCCCAAAAAGTTCAACTATGAGTTGAACTGGGACTCAGGCTATGTGCCTTCGACATCTGAAATCGCAAAGGTTCAACCTCGGTTGAACAGCACCTCAGGCTACGTGCCCTCGCCCAAAAAGTTCAACTGTGAGTTGAACTGGACTCAGGCTATGTGCCTTCGATATCAGAAATAGCAAAGGCACAACCACGGTTGATCAGTAGCTCAGGTTACGTGCCCTTGCCCAAAAAGTTCAACTATGAGTTGAACTGGGACTCAGGCTATGTGCCTTCGACATCAGAAATCGCAAAGGTTCAACCACAGTTAATCAGCAGCTCAAGCTACGTGCCCTCGCCTAAAAAGTTCAACTATGAGTTAAACTGGGACTCAGGCTATGTGTCTTCGACATTAGAAATAACAAAAGTTCAGCCACGGTTGAACAACAGTTAAGGCTACGTGCCCTCGCCCAAAAAGTTCAAGTATGAGTTGAACTGGGACTCAGGCTATGTGCCTTCGACATCAAATCGCAAAGGTTCAATCACGTTTGAGCAGTAGCTCAGGCTACGTGCCCTCGCCCAAAAAGTTTAACTATGAGTTGAAGTGGGACTCAGGCGATGTGCCTTCGACATCAGAAATCGCAAAGGTTCAACCACAGTTGAACATCAGCTCAGGCTATGTGCCCTCGCCCATAAAGTTCATCTATTAGTTGAACTGGGACTCAGGCAATGTACCATCGACATCAGAAATCGTGTAGGTTCAACCACGGTTGAACACATCTCTGGCTACGTTCCCTCGCCCAAAAAGTTCAACTATGAGTTGAACTGAGACTCAGGCTATGTGCCTTCTTCATCAGAAATTGCAGAGGTTCAACCACGGTTGAACAGCAGCTTAGGCTATGTGCCCTCGCCCAAAAAGTTCAGCTATGAGTTGAACTGAAACCAGGGTATGTGCCTTCAACATCATAAATTACAAAGGTTGATCCACGGTTGAACAACAGCTCAGGCTACATGCCTTTGCCAAAAAGTTCAACTACAAGTCGAACTGGGAATCAGGCTGCGCGCCTTCGCTAACAAAAATTGCAACGTTCAACTATGGCTGAACAACAACTCAGGCTACCTGCCTTCACCAAAAAGTTAAACATCAAGTCGAAATGGGACTCAGGCCATATGCCTTCACCATTTAAACCCAATCTCGTCCAAACAACGAAGCCGAATGCCTTCATCCTCAAAACTAAGAAGCAACAGGCGAAGAAACAAGTTAAAACCTCCTTCGCCAAACTCGGTCATTCAATTAAGTATGCTCAACTTGAGTTAAAATGCGTGCCGCGTAAACCTAAGCCCCGGTCGAAATACAAGGTCGCATTTCTTACCATTGCGGCCAGTAGTTCGACCATGCCCGAACTGAAATGGGCTAAGTGCCACTATTGCCAAATAACGGCCAAAACTTGTTTACACCAAGTAAAAGAGAAGTGATGAACAAAAGGAGCTCAATCGGGGTCAAGGTAGTTATCGGTAAATAGCCGACCTAGTCTTTGACTAGGGCTAACAAGCGACTCAACAACGACCAAAGGCACCAGAGCCAACATTATCATGGTCAAGGCCATCGCCACCATTACAGTTAAAGACAGGGGAAAGGTACAAAACAAACACCAGGCAGAACAGAGGAAAATAAAATCGCATATATTACATCTTCAACCACAACGGGTCATCCCCGCTTACACCCGGCCAAGGCCGGTAAATTTAAAAAAAAATTAAAAAAAAGATAGCCAAATGACAACAATAATTAGAAAAACAAAATAAAACCAACACCACAAAACCTTTTCATTCGGCACTACCCGCGCCACCATCAACACCACCAGCACCCTCGGCGCCATCGTCAGCTCCTAGAGTGGAAGGGTCAAAGCCACAATCCATACGGGCCTCACGAGCCTTTTGAAGGGCTTCTTCATAAGAGGTTTCATTCATAATGTCGGCCTCCCACAGTCTCTTGTATACATCGAGCTGAGCCTCGACAAATGTCTACAGGTCGCGAGCTAGGCGAAAGAGGCAGCCTGATCCCTCAAATGCTGATTCTCGGCCTCTAAGATCGTAATCTGATCTTCCGCATCCTGGGCATCCCGTTCATAAACACCAATATGTTCCTCCAGAGTTCCCTCTCGAAAGGCCGCAGCGGCCATCTCCATCTCCCCTTCCCGTTCACGGACACGGTCCGCCGTCTCCAACATCTCTACCCTTGATATGGTATCCCTTGCCTGCAGCCTCAAGGCAGCAGCCTCGGTCCCCAGAGCGGCCACTTGCTTGTTCAAAGCTTCAAGGGCCTCTGCCGCCCTCGCCTAATCTTGGGGTACCTTCTCAGCAGCAGCCCGCCTCTCAGCCTCCGTCTCCTCGTCTTTACGACGAAGCTGCTCCTCAATAATGTTGACCCTACCAAGGGCCTGCTGCATTTGAAGTTCCCGCCTCTCCAGCTCTTCAACAAGGTCCTGGTTCCGTAGGTTGTTCCTCATGTGCTCGCGCATCTCGCGGCACCGGTCCCGGTAACGAAGGCATTTTTCCAACACCCACAAGCAAATCCCCGAACGAACATTGGATCAGCAGATGCTCTCCACCTCCAACAAAAAGAGCTACAAGGACAAGGCAATAATCAGAACAGAAAAACAGACAAAGTAAAGCAAACAAAGAAGAAAGATGAACTAAAAGTAACTACGCATACCTTCAAGCTCTGCGCAGCCACCTCGCCCATTAACCCGACGTCTGAAATGCCCCTCAGCGACATACTCTCTGCCATTGAGCATAGTGCCTCGAACAACGGCACCAGATTCTCCTCTTGAAGCAGCAAGTTCTGCTCTGTTGAGATCTCGACGTAGCGGAACCGCCCTTCGGCACGCACCGGTGTGCGGGTGTGATCGTCCTGAAGCATGCAGGCATCGTCAGGATCCAGTCGAACTCAGAATCCGACCCCTCACCTACGGTGCCCCTCCCTCCGCCCACCACTCGGGAAGTTGAGGCTCCCACCCCTGCCAACACCATGGCGCCTGATTTTTCAACCAATGTCGTTGCTGAGGAACCACCTTCCCTCTCAGCACCCGGAACTGATAATTGAACCACCAAAGCGGTTGTGTCACCTTGGCTTGAGCCAACTAGGGCAACCCTTACTGAATGCCCTCCCTCAGGAGCAGGCACCGCCGATGGACCCTCCTCCATGTCTGATGGAGGAGAGTCCAAGTTTATCACCACCGGAGCCGGCGTAAATGCAACCCTACGCCTGAATAGTGGCGTCTCATCTTCCTCCTCATCCTTGCTCAGAGCCAGCTCCTCTCTGGGGCTTACAATCCCCGAAGGCTCCTCGACCCGAGGCGCAGATCGTGTTGGGGAAGGGGCCACAGAGGATTCAACCAAAGCCGCCCTCGACACTATAGGAGGCATCGACACTATTACAAGTCTCGCAGCTGCGCCCGATCTGCGAAAAGCTAATTGATGCTACATCACGCGGCGTGACCTCCCTAATTAGAGGATAAACAAAAGTTGAGAAGAATAAAATAAGAATAAAACGAAAATGGAAGGAAGCCAGAATCCTCACTCGAAGCAGGCCTGCTACCATGCCTTTCCCAGAAAGACAGCCACGTGCGAATCCCCGCAGTGTGAGGGAGCAGGGCTTCGACCTATTCACGAATACCGGGCAGTGGAGCCAGTGGCAGTCGTTCAGATACGAACAAGAGGCAAGGTTAGCACTTCTCAAAACACAAAAAAAAACGGAACGAAGTAACTGACGAAGAGAAAGACTTACGTGCATGGTTCCACGCTTCAAGAAATCCAGTGGCACATGCCACCAAATGTTCAGTCCTGATGTAGAAGAAGTTTTCATAAGTATGAGGCTCGACCGAATCATCCAAATCCGCGGTCAGGCCCCTTACTCCACGAGGGACAGCCCGAATCATCATACCACGGACCCTCTGAGGATTGCAAAGGGTCAACACGTGCCGCAACGTGATCTCTCTCCAGGCCAGCTCATCATATTTTATGGACATGGCGAAAAGCTTGTAAAAGGAAGGAGCGAATTGGCTAGGGCATACTTTGTAATGATTGCAAAAGTCCACCACCAACATCGGTAGGGGGATCCTAAACCCCAACCTAAAAGGATAAGCGTAGAAAATGCAATACCCCCTATGGTAGGTATGGACCCTCTTCTTACGCCTAGCAAGGGATATATCGGCAAAGCGAGGAATGCACCACTGCACACGTAGCTGGTCGTTACCCACTTCCCTAATTAGTGGGGCTTCATCCACCTGATCTTCCCCTAATTGGCGGTAAAATCGGTCGCCGGACCTCCGGGTAAGGATAAAATATCGGCCATCGACGGGACCCCCTATTTCCACTGATTCAGCGGCTCTCACGGCAGTAGACGATCCTTCAGCCGCCGGAGCAAGGGTAGCATGAGAACTCCTTGCCATTTTTCGATAGATAAATGGTAATAAACTGAGATTTACGAAAAGGAAAGGGAAAATGGTGTCGCACGAAGAACAACGACGAACAACAGAGAAGATGAACTGATAAACAGGAAGCTTCTACAGAGATCTCACTTAGACGATAGATGGAAACTTAAGAAATAAATGACACAACCCTTCATTTATAGGCAACTCTACTGGCTTTTATGAATTCCAATAACTATCATTAACTTCATGGCTAACCGCAGAATGGTTCGATTCCACAGAAACGTGCGTCATTATGATGAGCACCACGAAATGGTTTTTCACTCACAAATTAACGCTTTACCTTCGAAATGGTTACAACGACCTGAGGTTACCAAAAAGACGTTCCATAAGCCTACGAACTTTGGACACCGCTAAGTTGCGTGCCAGGCACATCCGTACTCTTTTCAGCCACATGGTATGTGTATCGACCACCTGAGGTATGGTTAACACCTTATCAGGTCGGAGGTCAGAGGTTTGAATGTGCCGCCTCGGCCTAAAGTGGTAATAACCACTCCAATTATCTATATAAGGCTACGGCCATCCTCCAAAGTAATAAATGGTTATGTCCATCTCCTAATTATAGATGGTTACGGCCATTCTTTAAGTATAAAAGTGGCTACAGCCATTCCTAAGTATAACCAGCCACGACCTTCCTCCATGTATAAATAGCTACGGCCATCTCCCGAATATAAAGGTGGCTACGGCCGTCCCCTAAATGTAATGGCTACAGTTATCCTCCATGTGTATGAATGGCTACGACCGTCCTCTAAGTATAAATGGCTATGACCGTCCTCCAAAGTAAGAAATGGCTACGGCCGTCTCCTAAATATAAATGGTTACGGCCATTCTTTAAGTATAAAAGTCGCAACGGCCATTCCTAAGTATAACCAGCCACGGCCTTCTTCCATGTATAAATAGCTACGACCATCTCCCGAAAATAAAGATGGCTACGGCCGTCCCCTAAATGTAATGGCTACGTTCATCCTCCATGTGTATGAATGGCTACGGCCATCCTCTAAGTATAAATGGCTACGGCCGTCCTCCAAGTAAAAAATGGCTACGGCCATCTCCCAAATATAAATGGCTACGGCCATCCCCCGTGTATAAAAATGGGTACGGCTGTCTCCCGAATATGAATAGCTAAGGCTATGCCCTAAGTATAAGAAGCCACGACTGTTTCCTGAAAATATAAGTGCCAGCGACCATCTCCTAAGTATAAACCGCTACGGTCACCTCATGTTACAGCTAGAACGACCTATGATCTTCTTTTCTTCGAATCTATTTGAATCGCGTATGGTAAAGCCCGCTCACCGAGTTCGACCGTATTTCGACCTCAATAAGCGGAGGGACTAACTGTATGGGTCAAAACTCGACTCGCGATAATTAATGAGATTAATTCACCCTTAAGCATATGCGGATTAATTAATGGCATGACCATTCATTAATAATAAGTGCTCAAAGAGCGCTCAGCACAATCAATGAGGCTACGGCCTACTCGCTACTAACAGACGTCCCCTTAACACGGCCTTGCCTGCCTAACGCCAGCTGGCAAGATTCACAGCTATAAATACTAAGAAGAGGAACCCTAGAACGGGTTGGGGGGCCGCTTCTTCATCATTTTTCTACTTCTGAACGAAGAAAGTATCGTTGTTAGGTTCTGAACCTCTCCACGGAGAGGAAGACCAAACCATTATCATCAACAAAAGATCTTTAAATTTATCTTCCGAACTAATGACACTCGTCTCTTACATTTAATTTATTACGATCTGCTATAATTGACCATTCATTTATTTTAATTAATTTATGTTTATAAAGTGCATGAGAAGTTCGAGCGAAACAAATCCATTGACCAGAAAAGATACCAAAAGTCCAAAACAATTGTGGGAGCAGCCATAAGATAGGAAATTATATATAAGAATGAAGAAAGAAGAGAAGGCAGCCACATTTGCTTAGCCTAAAGTTGTCCCATCAATTATAGGTAGTGGCCTTTGAATTTATTGTTGCATGAAGCCATGTAGGAGCAATAGTAGTAGTACTAGTATTAGTATCTTTATGGTACAGACAGAGTGCTATCATATTGGGTCACCACGTATTAGCAACTTTGCATGCTTCACCATACATAGACTTTAATTAATTTCTGCAATTTTATTCCCTATATTTACATTGTACTACACTACAACTCAACATCTTCTTTTTTTGCCTCTAGTTTTTCACTTACATTATGAGGATATGGAAAGGAAATGAGAAAAACAAAAAACTATACAACTAGAATTGAATCCACATATGACTGATTTTATAGGTATGATCACTAGACTTAAATATAACTTGTACAAACTCATTTCCTTAGTTTCTTTGTCTTTTCTTTCCTTATTCCTTATTGGCAATACTAGTGAAGAAATTTGCTATTGCTTGATGTCTTTCTTATTGGAAAGCATGTTTTATTGCAATATTTGTTCTTTTTTATCTTTTTTATTCGACTATAGTTATTATTCCCTTTGTCCTACTATATACTTTATGGTCTATATAAGGTCAAAGCCATGCTGCCCAAGGGAAACGACAACATATTTTCATGACTAGCTTGTTAAACTAGGTACATTAGATGGCAGTGCTATGCTTAAAAGCCTTATAGTTATTTCACAATGGATGAAAATTAAATTTAAGAAACTTGAAACCAAATTCTGATTCTGAAACTCTTAACTATAAGAAAGGGATGAAAGCTATTTCGAGTAAATTCAAAATAAAAATAAGTTGTGCAATACTTTAGGATGAATGAGTAATTATTTCTAACAGAGTTTGTCCTTTCTCAAGTTTTGAGTTTTCTTAATTTAGAAGCGGACAGCTATATCATTGTCATTGTCGGCTGTGTTTAGATGAAAAACACACCGTTTGCTCGTTTAAATATTAGTGTTCGGTACTTGCATTGAAGCTCGAGTATATCCAGATTCGCATATGATAAGGCCCCATTCGGAGGGTAGCGTTCCTTATCAAGAATTTTTTATACCCAAGGCTGGAACTCGAGATCTCTGATTAAGGAAGAAACAACCTTATTCACTACACCACTTTCTTTGGTGGTCGTTTAAATATTTTGATTTAGTCACACAATGATTATAGGACAAAATAATTTATTTTTTTCTCATAACAATATATAGAAAAGAATCATAACCAATCATGGGAAGTTTCATAGTCTTCTTTGTTTTCTTTATCTCATTTGATTCTGTCTACGAAAGAAAGATAATGATATGGGAGTTGGTGGAATATAGACGATTTTTCAAGAGAAGATGGAAGATACCCTTCATGTTCCTTAGAAAAACAATGTTTTCATCTGTTTAAACTATACATTATACATTAAATTATGACGAGTTCACAATAATGATTCACGGATTACTGCATGAAAAAGATCAAATTAGAAAAACAAGTTGATTATTTGAACTCCACCTCACCAAAATCAATATAAAATGTGATTAGAGTTTATGGAATTTTGTATCATGTCAATAATGAAAGATAAGGGAATGTCTAATGATAGAAGGCTTTTCCTTACCATTAATTAATTTCGTTTACCATTGCAAGCATTAACTAATCATTGAGATTTCTAATCTTCAAACCCCTTTAAACATATTCAAATATTCCAAACCGTATTTGGGTTTTGGAATCTTTGGAATAAAATTAACTCAAAATAAGTCGTTTATTTGAGCACACAATGTCAAACTCAATGGTACATACTACATCTTAAACAAAGTCATCCACATAACAACTTGTCTCAAAATTCTAATTTCATTTTTCACAAAGACTTTACGAACAGTACTTGACAAGAGGGGTTTGGTCTGATGGTAACCAACCCTCACTTACAACCGAGAGGTTGTGAGTTCGAGTCTCCCCAGGAGCAAATTTTGGGGATTTATGCCGGGGGTCTATTTGGAAACAGTCTCTCTACCCCAGGGTAGGGGTAAGGCTGCGTACACACTACCCTCCCCAGACACCACTGAGTGGTATTGTAGTGGGTCGTACTTTTTTTTTTATCTGTCTTGGTGCCCCACAAGTGCTGTCAAACTCATTAATTTCTCAAAACCCTTTGATAAGACAAATGCAAGTCAATATTGCAGCTCCGAATCCAAATTCAAAATATAGCAAAAGGGTATTCCCGTTACCCGCTTTCTATTTTATATTAAAATAAATAAAGTATGTATTTTATAATTATATTTATAATAATGAAGCATTTCAAAAACTGTTAAGACGTAACTTG